>WKFP01014325.1:2486846-2573772 GCA_011057875.1 Pterocles orientalis
TTTTTTTTTTTTAGATTAGTTGCCCTCAGCCCAGGCCCAGTTTCTGACACTCTCACTGGGCTGTTCTCAGTGAGGGTCTCTGCAGGCCCTAGGGACTTATTAGACTGCCAGCTCTAGGAATCAGTCAATTTAAAAATCGCTGTTGCTAATATTTCATCACAAGGAGGAAAAAAAATGACTTTAAATGGCCCTTATGTATCATCATTAATAAATGGTTATCAACACTGTAGATAACTACTAGTAGTACTGTAGTAGAGGGCAGCTAAACTCACTTGGACACCTTCTCTGAGGTGAATAAAAAGATACTCAAGTGTCTTTCGAATTAGATCTTTCCCTTTTGAAGTCAAGTCTTAAGATAGCTTTGGAGATGCTTTACAAAATCTACACAGTGTTTGGACTTCCCTTTGGTGTCACCTTTATGTAGAATGCTAGTCTGTGTACTCTGACATTGTGTAGAATGCATCTGTATGTTTCTGTCTGGTGAGAGAATCTAGGCGGTCAAGTTGGATCACTTATTTCTCGTTCATTTCAAAATAAGCGTTTAAACTGATGAGAGCGCTATCTGGCATACTGAAGCGTGTTGTTTTCTGTATACAAATGATTATTCACTGTATGCTATTTATGTGCTTAAGCCATTTTAGTCTTTCAGAAAATGGATAGCTTAAACAGATTTTATAGGTGTATATGTAGATGCACGTAACGCACTCACACTTTCATGTATGCGCACACAAAATCTCGTCTGGTGAAAAGGATAGCTAATCACACCTGATAAAACCGAAATCCTGAAAAATGAGAAATTAACTAAGTAAGAAAAAGAACACTCCTTTCCACCACATAGTCTAAAATTTAATTTTTGATGAAAAGGTAGTGCGATTTTTATTTTTTTTTCTGATGGTCGTGTCTTGTGATAATTTTAATAAGCAGCCCGACTGGACTGTGAAGTAGGGAGCATCTCAGCAGGTTTTATTCAGAAGTTGCGTTAATTTATAGCTAGGGTTAATTAACGGAAACCAGCAGCATGTTTTGTATGAGAAACCATGTGGTGACCAATACTTACTTTTATCTCCCCTTCCCATTCTTGTGAAGCCTTGCAAAATTGTTTTTTTTAATCTGTTTAACACCTCTGTGAAGCTGCTGAGAGGATGAAGCAATTATTTGTGAGAGTGGTACTCTTTAGATGAAGAGGGTACTTACCTCTGCTCCTCTTTACTATAACTGAACCTTTATCTTCTCTCTAGATTGTTGACTAGTAACTTGGATCAACATGCATTGTAGTCTCAATCCAGTTTTTGATCGTGCTGTTAGAAGTATCAATAGTCAAGGAGCCGGCTGGTGACAATGTCTGCTGCTGCTTTTTATTGTCAGTATTTCAAATGTGAAGTTTTTTGAGAAGCTCATTTGAGCCCAGCTACTCTAGGTGATTGTGCTAGCCCTGTCAGCCTTTGTTTTATGCATCTTTACTTGGTAGGTTGGAAGCTTTCCACTTGGATGTGGAGTACATCTCTGTTACCTGTGTCCTCATTAGATGATTGGCAGTTGTTCATGCAAAGATATCACTGCAGATTGTTTGCATTGACCAAACAATTTCAGGACCACTCAAGAACTTCAGTTAATGCACAGTATGACTGTCCATATATTTTCAGAAACACAGGGCTTGAAGGGGCAGCACAGAGGGCATTGGTTCCTGTCATTGTACAGCTACATTGTACGGGGGCTTTAATATTTTATCATACAATTAGAAATGCCTCACCTGTTATAGATGTAACATTGCATTTTTCTTTGTCCTTGGTGACATGCTGGACAAGAGCGTGCAGAACAGCATTCTGGATATAACTGTGTCTCTGGGAGTCGTTTCCAGAGACTGGTTCTGGTCTATACAGCCACACAGAATGAGACCCTACAACTCCACCGTAGTATCATGTGCTACCTGTGTAGCTAACAACCATTTTTCAATTTTGATTTTTTGGGGTTTTTTCATAAAGTTGTAATAATTATGGGTCTAATGTAGTGATCAGGTCTTAAAACAGTGCTGTTTCTGGAGGTAAAATCCAAGTAACAGAAGAGTGAGATAATCATAAAATTCAGCATGTTACTAGCCTGGACAGTCCTAAGCTCTTGTCACTTTAGGAAGGAGAGAAATTACAATGGCACAGAAAGGCAGATTTAAATCCACTGAACCAAGCTCAAGCCTGGTGAGCACTGTTTTGAGGAGTTTGAGTCATCCCAAGCTTCATATTTAAACAAAGTTGTTATGTTAGGCTGTGGTTATCCTGTCACGTTTAGGTTTACTTAACGATCTTGCAAACTGAGTCCAAGTGGGAGAGCCTCGCTGATGGAGGACAGATTGTATATATGCTGTTTGTGGTCCTAACAAAACAAACCTTCTTATACAGCACTGCACTGCAAAAGGCAGTTTACGATATTAGAGGAGATAAAAAATTCTTTATGTGAAAGGGTGATTGTAATGAAGATTGCTGAGTATTTTACAGTGAAACCTACTATGTGAAAGAATGTTGTACAATAATAACAGACTGTTCGGGCGGTAAGTAGTAAGTGAAACGTTGTCACTTTCTACTAGAAGCATCACAGAAATATGGCAGATTTTATTCACTTACTGCCCCAGCAGGATAATTCATAGATTTGGTGGAGGTTTGCCTCTACCAACTTCGCGTGAGGTGAGATGGCTCTATCTGAGATATTCCTACATTAAATGTACTATATCTGAAATCAGTTTTGTAGTTGGTGGAGTAATTAGAATGGGAAGCTGAACAATAGGTATTTGGCAGTTTGGTAGCGGGCGGTTGATGTCTCTAAAACTCCAGTCTTCTGTTTTGTGTTAGAGGCTCTTAGGGCACAATAATTGCTTGAAGAAAGATATGCTGACAGAGAAAGTGAACTATAAGGACAAAGAAGAACTTCCTCTGTGTCTAGGCAGTGGAGAAAACTCCTTGATATCCCTCTTATCAGATAAGAGTGAGCAACATGCTTGTTATATACGTCACTTGTCTTTTGTGGCTTAGGAACATGCTGAGTCAAATAATGACACCGTCTCTTGCACTGTCGCCTGCCCAGCCCCAGAAGGACGGCTGCAGAGTGGAAATCTGAAAAACCTCCCATCCCAGGCCTGCGAGGCTGAGTCCTCCTCTTTCCTCTTTGCGACAGTGCCACCCAAGTGCTGAATGACTTCGACCCTGAAAGCCCAGTTTCCCCACCCACATTTTCCTTTACAGTATAGCTGAATGGAGGCTTTTCCCATAGCTTAGTCATTGCTATGGCTCAGCCAAAAAAGCCTGTCATGTACAGGGCTGCTTTCAAAGAACTTTTATAACTTACATATGTGAAGTTTCACACATATACTATCTTCAACTCAGGGGGATTGTAGGAAAACAAGGGGAGAGAGTTAGGCTCGAAAATTGGAGACTAGGAAGAAGACTATAATAGATTTAGGAAAACTAGTCTTGAAAATATTTCTGACAGCTATGCAAGTTAATTCCACTCTCTTTAAATAATTTTTTCTTATTATAAGCTTTTGTATAATTTTTCTGTATTTGAACCTTGCTTTGAAAAGAGACGATCAAACCTGGGAAAAAATTCTGTTCCTGACTTGTATTTGCTGTAAAAATTAGAGTAAATACAACTCTGAATCTGCTGACATAGACACTAAAAAATTAATAGGCTGTATACGGCACTGTAAAAAACTATTGACATTCTCCATAATATTCCTCCAGAGTTAACTTACAGCTAAGTTCTAATCCATAATGAAGTCGCTCTAACATTCACTAATAACAGGATCCCATGCAGTAAATTAAGGAATTGGAGGAATAAATGGAGCAGTTCTTTCTTACAGGAGGTTGTACATTTCTGTCCTGCAAGTGTGTGCTGCAGATCAAAGGGATGCCAAGAAAAAGCTTTTATTACAGAAGATTCTTCTTATATCATGTAAGGGTCATTAGCTTAAGCAAAACATTTAAGACAGTTCCCAGTTGACAGAAAACAAGTAGTGTATGAGAGGTGCTCATCTGGCTGGGTTATAAAGTAAAATCTTCGAAGTCTGTTCAATATTGGCATATCAAAATTTCTCTGTGTTGTACCCCATCTCTTCCTTCTGGATGCTAAAAGAACAGAAACAGCCTCCTGTTCTCGTTTTTGCCCAACGAGTCTAAACTCATGAGCAAGAAATTCCCCAAGTGTGTGGAACGTAGAGCCTAGAATATGTGAAGACTAAACATGTGACACCACTAGCCCCCGTTCTAGTGTCTTCAGGCTAATACAGAGGGATGGACAATTGGAGCAGAAGTAGTTACAGTCCTGAAGCTGAAAAAGTGGTATATTTATCGCACTCTTTTTTCTATCCTAAAGGTCATGAAGAATTGCAGAATCATAGAATGGTTTGGGCTGGAAAGGACCTTAAAGATCACCTAGTTCCAACCCCCCTGCTATGGGCAGGGACACCTTCCACTAGTAGCCCAGGTTGCTCAAAGCCTCTTCTAGCCTGGCCTTGAACACCTCCAGGGATGGGGCATCCACAGCTTCTCTGCGCAACCTGGGCCACTGCCTCACCACCCTCACAGTAAAGAATTTCTTCCTAATATCTAATCTTAATCTGCCCTCTTTCAGCTTAAAACTGTTACCTCTCTCACCCTATCCCTACAATTCCTGATAAGAGTGCCTCCCCATCTCTCCTATAGCCCCCTTTAAGTACTGGGAGGCTGCTCTAATGTCTCCCTGGAGCTTTCTCTTCTCCAGGCTGAACAAGCCCAACTCTCAGGCTGTCCTTGTATGGGAGGTGCTCCATCCCTCTGACCATCTTTGTGGCCCTCCTCTGGACGTGCTCCACAAGTCCATGTCCTTCCTGTGCTGAGGACTCCAGAGCAGTACTCCAGGTGGGGTCTCATGAGGATGGAGTAGAAGAGGAGAGAAGACCTGGTCTATAATACAGAAAAATCACTGAACTTCTGTCTTCAAAGAACTTGTGTGAGTGCCAAAGAACACCTGTCTGCATTTCATGGTGGTGGCTGGAGTGGTACCAAGGTACTGCAGGCATGCCAGTGTTTGGCCTCTAGCTGATAGTAGATTTTAAAATAATTATCTTACCCTTCTACCAGTGAACATTACTGACAGTAGTGTTATAATCTGTGGTTCTCAATTGCAGTTAAGGCTGAGATGCAATGCCACGTAACAGAAAAAGAGGCAGTGTAAGAGTGAAAGAGACTTGGTGGATGGAAAGTAGAACCTGCTTTCAAGAACAAACAAAATTGTTCTGAATCTAGCAGAACCCTGCTTATGTTTTTACCTAAGCTTTAGAAACAGCTTCAGCTAGTGAAGATGCATGAGAAATGCAAAGCGGTTTGCAAGTGTTCCTGTATTGGCCCATTTGTTTTGTACCCGCCATTATTGTCTTAATTCTCCCTGGTTCAGCAGAACTGGGTGACTATGACTAAAACACAGAACAAATTACAGCAATTGCATATACATTAAATACCAGGTGCATCCTACTCCTAGGTCATCCCAATGATGCTTGTTATGCATGTAGTTTGATTGATATATTTCTAGCCTTATCAACTAGTAATGACAAACTGTCTTGAGAAAATGTCCTGTTAATATCCGGAGGCTGAGGAAGCTTGGACCCTCTATACACAGAACCAGATATTCAGAATTGTCCTCTTGTGGCCACGTCCTTTCAAGTGTTTCATGTTGTAGCAGCCTCCCGCCTTCTAGGTCACACCTTTCCCTGCATGGAGTGTAAAAGAAGTCTTGCTGGGTTACCGAGTCTGGTCTTCTGCTGTTGCAGGTGTCCACGTCATATAGTTCCTTTCACATTTCAGCTAAAAACTCCTGCATGAGACCTTATCGGTTCAATCTCTGTAATGATAAGAGCTTAGAGCTTTTTGTGTGCCTGAGCTGTATTCCAGCTTTTATAGGGCAACTTTATTCTTATTCACAGTACTACTAATAATCTTTACCCACTACTAAGGGACAGCCACTTTCAGAAGACAAGGCAGCAGTTGACAGGAAGGCAAGCTACCATAGTTCTCTTACCAATTTGAGGTCAGAAAGTACTTGTTCAGTTGAAAGCCACAGGCAGGGAGAGGTGGGGACAATAAGCGTGAAAAGTCAGTGCTCCTCTTCTCTGTTGCGACACTGACTTCTGCATCTCTAGTGCCTGATGGCATTGCACTGCAGATCTTCAGATCTCCTCGGGAAATGTGGCCCAGCAGTGCACAAACCTTCTACCACAGAAGTGTTCTCTATATGTAATACACGTTTCCTGATAACTCCTCTAAGAGATATTATGGCCTATGGTGTTAACAGCAGTGATGTGGTGCTACTGGAGCCCCACAGTAAATGTCATGTTCATTCGAAACATTCAGAAGGAAAAATCAAAAGATGTTGGACAGTGGATGGAGAAAGCAGAATGGCACAATACAGAATGCTGCCTTTGTTCATTTACTAATGTTAATGAACAGAAGAGGGATACAAGTCAGAAGAGTTACTTCTGTGTTACAGTATCAATAGCATTAGACAGATAAACCCTAAGCCATTCTAGGCTCAAAACAGACAAGCCTGCTGCAGAGCCTGTTGCAGCCCAGGGGAAGAGGAATGATCTACATACATAACTATTCCACTGGCAGTTAGGCTTTCCTATATCCTGACATGCACTGCGTGGTGATCAGCATGCGATTACAGCTCATGTTTCAAAATCAAAGGTTTTATGTTACAGATTCTTTTGGAAGTCGCTCTTGGGGTTTGGTGAGGCTGCTGTGCTGGCGTGGGATCTCCACAGCAGTACAATGGTTCTTCCTGTATATAGTCTAGAGCAAAATACAGGGAATAGCTCATGAGAGGCTATGGCCCCTTCTCCCTCCTCCAGCAAATCAGCACTTATTTTACCTTCCTTAGAAAACGTTCTACATAAAGTTATCTTTTTTCAAAGTCAGATACAGTTTTTCAGTTTTTTACCTTTTGACATCTATTGGTGGAAGCAGATGACTGAATACCACTTTTATTTCTAACTAGTTTCGCTTTCTGATTCTCACTACCAAAATATTACAAATTGTACCTTCCTTCATATATGCATGTATATTTGTGTGCATACACAGTTTCCAGTAGAATTGTTTTTTTAATGCTAATGTTGGTTTCAGGTTCTGTAAACTCATTCACATTGTTCTCTTGTTCTTTTTTTGTTTCCCAGGCCCAGGAAAAGTGTCCTGTCATACCGTGCTGGGACGCCTCTGTGGCACAGCAAGAAATAGCAAGGACGGAGGAGCAGTGTGAGATTGCAGTGGAGGATGTGGTCTGCTTCTCCTTGGAGTGACTCCCAGTAACCTGCTTGCAGACCAACTCTTCATCTTCTGCTGTGCACCACCACTATGCATGCTGCAAACCACTGGATCAGCTGTCCAGATACTGCTTGTACTTCAGCTCCTGCAGCAGAGAAGGAGCTCTGGTGTCATGCTGTATAACCAAAGGAAAGGTTGAGACAAAAGTCCCCTCTGCAGATCTCAAGATGTAATAATGCAAGTGCTTTTTTTCAGCAGCAAAGACATTTAAAGAACTTTCTACTTCAGGTCACTGCCACTCTGCTGTATTTCTGTGTCACATTTTATTGCAGTCTGAGGAGCCTCTGTTACAGTAGCTTGGGTCATTGAAATGATCCAGGTTAAAAATTCCTCTTTGCAAAGGCCTTAAGAGTTTGTTTTGCTTCATTTTGATTGGAATGATTTCACTATCAGCTCTGCTTCCTCCTCAGCACAACTGACAGATTTCAAATAGCAATGAGTTGCCAGAAGTCAAACTCCTCTTCTGCTTGCTTTGCTACTTATCAAAACTGTGGATTGCCTACGCAACAAGTACCTCCTTAGCAGATGAGGCTGAGGGGGCCAGTGGGTATCGCTCAGCAACATCATTGCAGCAACAGCAATTCAGTGCAAACAGCATTCGGCCCTTTAGCTGTGGCTGAAATGCAGTTTCTGACAGAATAATTTTAAGAAAGAAGATGTAGTGAAGTCCTCACTCTGCAGCTTGGTCTCCATTTAAAACTCTTGCGGGTATAATAGTATCACTCAGGCAGGATTTGTTGGGGGTTTTCTTCAGGCAGTTGTATTAATAAAATCTCTGATGAGGATTTAACTATACCAGTACAGAATTATCTTAAATAGGAATACTAACTATTCTGGTTTTCATATATGAATTACTCTGTGAATATCGTGCACTTCGTTATATTTGTTACACTTAAATAAATCTGCTATTTAATTGTTTACAACAGGTTAGGGAATGCTCTGAGGTGACTAGCTCATACTTTCTGCAACAGATAAAACTTTAATGTAGTATCTTTCAAAAAAACAGCTTTTCTCCGCAAATTTTTGTTTCAGATGTCTGTTTCTGGCTTCATCTATAACTAGACATATACAACAGATATGAATGCCTGTGCCTACAGATATATCTTTTATATGCGCACACATACACATTTGAAAAGCTATATAGCACAGTTGCTTTGCATAATGAGTTTCGTTTTTTTTCACAGGTCAGCACCTTAAACGAACCTTGGAAAAATAATTGTGTGATCAGTCATCACACTGAAGCAGCAGCACCCGTTTGGCAAAGGTAGTCTTGGATAAAAAGCTGAATGCTGTGGTTTCAGTGACTTATCATTGAAACCTTGTGGTTTCTGTGTAGGAGGCTGTATAAGCTGGACATGTTTGACATACTTGTTTCTGAGCTGTGAAATCTGTACATCTAATTTATGAAAATTATCTCTGGTTTGATTTTATTCTTTTTTAATGAAGTCAACATATTTTCCTTGCATTCAGTGGAAACAATAATGGAAACATTTTAAGATGTACTGCGAGCCTGTTTTGACCTCAAAAAGGGAGAAGAATTAAGATATTCTTGATTATATTTAAGGTTTAAGAAGGAAATCAAAATGAATAAAGGTGAGAGGAAAGCATTTCTCTAGTGTGGAGACAAATAGAGAATTTAACTGGGAAATGACATAGACATTATGAAATAAAAATCTTCCAATTGAGGACTTGATTTTTAAAAATCCAAATAACTAAGTACGGTAATTTAGAATAAACTGTGGTACTGGTAGTGTTTAAGAGTAACCAGCAGTATTTTTAGTCTTTCAGGTGGTCTAAATAAACCAATAAATTTACATGTAAGGTACAGCCAAGACTAATGAATCTACTTTAAAGGTAGGATAAACAGGGAGCTGCAGCAGAAGCTGCAGATCAGTTAAATCATTTTCTCTTTCCTAGTTGAGTTTTATGCTGCGTTCGGTGTGTGGATTCAGCTCATTGAAGAGTGAAATGGGCTGATGTTGGTGCAATAGACATAGCAGGTATGCGCAGCTGGAGAGGAGAGTAAGTGTCTTAGCTTCTCTGTGCTGCGGAGCTGTAGCAGAAACGCATCCATGTCGGCGTTGGTGAACTAGAACCAGAAGAGCCATGCACCCACCTGCATTACCTTTCATTCTTTACCTTGCTCTTCTCCCTTCTGCTCTGGTGAGTGCCTACTGTCCTGTGAGTCCCCGGAAAGCTGAGCTGTAGCAATACAGGATATCTGAGCCTTTAATATTAGGAAATCCTCTCCCCTTCACTGTCATGAGCAGCGGAAGTGTAATGACTGCCCTGACCTTTGAGTTTTCACCAAGTTTTGCCTCTGGCACACAAGTTCCCAGAAGTATGTACACCATTCCCTCTAAGTAAATGTATGGAAATGTATTAAAAATGAGCGAAGACCTCTGAAGAGAAAACAAAGGAGAAGAAAAAGAATATTCAAGGTACAAAACAAAGTTTTTTGCTAAAATATAAATAAAACTACTACTTGTGTGAAAATAACCACTTAGTGCATTTGTGGGAGTACAAAAATCCGTATGACAACATTAGTCAAGGACTTCTGTGTGAGCGAAAATTGAAAGTGTGTTCACCCACTATCAATTAATTTCAGAGGGTTGACTGCAAGATTCATCTTAATAAATTTCAGTAATTTCTGTATTGAAACATCACTAGAAGACCATAGATTTCGATTTCTTTCAACTGTCTCATGGGTCCTGACAGGAGAGTTGTTCCTTTTCAAGGAAAAAAAAAAAAAAGTGTTACTCTAAGATTGTAGCTTTGATTGGAAAATTGTCTTGTCCTACTTATGTTTTCTTTTGAGAAACGTAAGCCAATAAACATGATAAGCAGCAGGTTGAAGGAGGTGATTCTCCCCCTCTACTCTGCTCTCGTGAGACCCTACCTGGAGTAGTGTTCAGATGTGGGGCCCCCAACATAAAAAAGACATGGACCTGTTGGAGTGAGTCCAGAGGAGAGCCACAAAATTGGTCAGAGGGCTGGAGCACCCCCCCTTTGAGGACAGGCTGAAAGAGCTGGGGTTGTTCAGCCTGGAGAAGAGAAGGCTCCGAGGAGACCTAATAGCAGCCTTCCAGTACCTGAAGGGGGCTACAGGAGAGATGGGGAGGCACTCTTTATCGGGGAGTGTAGTGATAGGGCAAGAGGTAGTGGTTTTAAACTGAAAGAGGGCAGATTGAGATTAGATATTAGGAAGAAATTCTTTACTGTGAGCATGGTGAGACAGTGGCCCAGGTTACCCAGAGAAGCTGTGGATGCCCCATCCCTGGAGAGGTTCAAGGCCAGGCTGGATGAGGCTTTGAGCAACCTGGGCTAGTGGGAGGTGTCCCTGCCCATGGCAGGGGGTTGGAACTCAATGCATTATCTTTAAGGTCCCTTCCAACCAAAACCATTCAGTGATTCTATGATGACTGCATTTGTAGGTGAATATATAAGAAAATAGTAAAATTGCTTTCTTAAGGTGCTCTTCCAGACAATTACAATTTTTTTGCCTTTTACTTTTGTTCTTCTTCCAGACTTGATGCTCCATTCCTTGAGCAGACACTTCTGTTTCTTGGAAGTAACTTGTGGGAAATTGAGAGAAAAACAAGGAGGCATTTAAGATGCTGGTTCAGATCAATGGAGGCTTTTGAAAATCCTGACAGTGCACATAGGATATATAGATAACCAAGGAAGAACTCTTTTGGGCATCTAGCATTTACACAGAAGCAATATCATAAGATTGAGCATTCCTCTCCATATAGCTGAATTTCCAGTCCCAGTCCTCTTCCTCTGATTATTACAAGGACTACACAAGTACTTTTTTGTCAAGCCCAAAGAAAATCTCTTAACTACCCCCACTTTCTCATTTTCTGTGCAACTAAGACTACACTTCTTCAGATCCCTGGTTGGCAGCATTTTTAGGTGGTTTCTTAGCCACTACATTTCCACTTGCCTCTCTGGGCCTGTCTTTCCTTCTAACCTACTTGCCCATTGTTGGCCAAGGACAGGTGATTAAGCATCGGTGCTGCACCTCTGCACCAGACACCCTCTCTCCCTCCCGGGATGGTTGCATCCAGGATGCTGAGGAGCAAAAGCAGCCACTTAAGTCTCCCCTTCTGCTTGCTTCACCCCCACAATGTTGAGGGCCCAGCTCAAAAGTCACAGAAGGTCCTTTTTTTCCCCTTCTTCCAGCACTGGCACTTCACCAGCTTTGGTGTTTGCCTCTCAGAGACCGAGTTAAGTCACTGACCCAGCCAGAAACGCTGGTGGGGAGCTGTTAGGCTGGACCAGCCACTACGGCAGTGCATATCCTGGAAGGTGCTTGGCAGTCTGGCCACAGAAACACTGCAGGTACCTTGCCATGCCCTCCCAGGGAGACCAGCTCTTACCAGCTGACAAACGCTGCTCTAGACCACTGGCACATGACTAAGAAAAGGGTGGAAGCTTGGCTCAGTGATGGGTTTTTTTGTTTTTTTTTTAGGGTATCTTTCATTACCCCACAGCCTAGCGGGTTACATCTCTTCTGTCTTCCTCCTCCCCTTTTGGGAGTATTTTAACTTTGATCATTTCAGGCATCTGGTTTATGAGTGGACCATAGGCAATTGTTGCTGCACATCTGGGCCATGGAGGGCTGTGCCACCCAGCAGGCACGAGAAGGAGACGATGGGTGTGAGAGCATCCTACCCAGCCTTCACGTTCAAACTAGACTTTCATCTGCTACTGCCGTCAGCTGATCCACTGCTGGCAACTTCGTATGTGCTTGTAGCCCAACCACTGGCAAAATAAAATGCTAAGAGCTTGAATCACTAGGTAGATTGCATTTTACTTGCCCTTTGGACTGGTCAAAGAATGCACATGTACCAGTGCTTTTAGCCACAACACCTTGATCTCCCGGAGCTGTGTGTCCGTATCATGCACCACACATAAGGAGTGACTGGTGACTGGTGACTGGTGTGACTGGACCCCAGAGGCTGCAAAATAATTATACTTTATATTGCCACAGAAAGGGCAACAACGTGAAGGGAAATGGAAACGCTAAAGCTGAGAACAGGAAAACTCCTTGCCTATAGTGAGAATGAGAATGTCATAAGCGAACCGAAGAAAAAAAGGAGACAAAGATGTAATTTCCAAAACAATAACCAGAGATCAAAGGAGGCTGTTTCAAATTGCTGTTTGTGGCAGATCTGCTGGAGAAGGTTGAAAAACGTTATTTTGAAAGATGCTGTGAAAAATACAGAGTATTGCAGAGAGCAGGAGACTAGCTTTTTTCTTGGCGCTCTTCTTACTGTTGCTGTCTGCGTTTTTATGTTGGCCATGCTGACTTTTTCTGAGGGAAAGGCTTCATTTGCTTCACTTTAAATTGAGCAGAGGTTAGATATTTTTGCTGTCTGATATAATAATATGCCATGGAAACCTCTTCTTTACTCATTCTCTGAACTGTCTTGTTTTGTCCTCGATTTCTAGATCTAGTTCAGTGCTTTTAAGGATTGAACTGCACAGATTTTCCCTTTTAGCCTATTCATCGTATCCTGTTTGACTTTGTCCAATTTCTGTCACAACTAATAAATAACTAGAAGCATCAAAATATTTCATGTTGACACTTTCAAATGAGCATTTCAGCTTTCCATTTATGATATTTAATTCTGAAGTTTTGTTTGATTTCAAATAGTTTTAAAAGCTGGGAAAGAAGTATTTCCTCACAGTTTGATGCAGAATGTTCAACCTGAAGTGAGCTGTTTTTTTGCTTGACCATCTCATTAATTGCAGTGTGTTTTCTGCCACTTGTCTTCTGGAGAATGAAAAAATTAGATTCTCGCTCTACTTTAGGCAATCATCAGTCTAACATTTCGTAGTCATTCTCTGTGCTTTTGTGGATCTTTATGATTCAGCATACATGCTTTATGGCTCTGAAATGTTTCTATGCTCATTCTCTGTTTTTTCACAGGTAGAAAACAATGCCAGGGTTATATACAGTAATCAGAATTCCAGAAAATGAAGGACAAAGAAGTAACTGTTGAAGTACACAAGAAAAACCTGACCTTCAGCATCTGCAAACTCTGAAATTAGACCTTGTCCTTCCTCCTTTATGCATGAGAGTGTAGTGATGTGATACAAAAAAGGGAGATGGGCAAACCAATATGCCAAAGTATTCTTCAGTGTTCAGTGTTGTTTAACTTCTATAAGTTAGTGGAAGATGGTTTAATATGTGTTCATGTGTACTGCTGTGCTATACTAGTTCTTTAGACCTATGCAGCACTTCACTACACATAGTGGAAATGGGATAAAAGAGCCTTATTTACTTATTTTTCAGTTCTCGTTTTATCCACTGACTGGATAGACCAGGCTAGGCACTGGCAGCCCTTTGGCTGCCTCTGGCTCTGGACTTCTTCCAGAAAATCTGTACTTCTTCCCTGCCTGAAGGAATTCAAGGTTGCACACAACATGGGGCGCTGAAGGCTTGCTTAAGGAAAAGCCTGTAACACAGCCCTGCATTTCTTCAGTTTAAATGAAACATTCCAAACTAGAATATGAGCCAAGATTTCTGTAAGAACAATGATATGTGTTGACAAGGCCAGCTCAGTACTAAGAGAGAGAGATTACACTGGTATGAATCAGAGCACCCTGAATCCACACCTCCATTGTTTCTCGGTCTAGTACTGAGAAAGCTTTTCAGGTCTGATTAGTCATTTCAGGTAGGTGTAGTAAATGTCAGAGAAACTAATTAAGAAAACCCCTCAGTAAATGTGAGGCGTAGCTGCTCTCTAGTGGACTTGTGAATAGTGTCAGTAATGTAAGTACACTTAAAATCCCCAGAAAATAATCGTGTAGATACTCTGCTGAGAGACAGATGAAAAACTTCTTACACCTGTGAATTCAGCTGCTACTTCATTTTTTTTTTTTGCTGTCTCACCTCTATGTAGCTGACTTACACCAGGGTTACAGTGAAACGGCAGAATGCAGAAGCAACTTTAAAAAATATCTCCTGTCCAAAGCTGTGGTGAGCAGTATTTTGTTACCTGTAAGTCCTAGTTTTGTTTGCAGATGACAGTGTTTCCGTTTAGCATCATGCAAGAGTGGCAAGTATCTCAGAGCTGAGGAAAACTGTTCTATCAGAAAAGGGGAGAAAGTGTACAACGACAAGCAGTTATTTCCTTATGCTAATGCTGTACAGTAGGAAAGCAGAGAAAAAAAGACCTACTGCACATAGGACCTTTGCATTTTGCAAGGTGAGATCCTCTCAGGCTCTCTCAGAAGAAAACTACTGATTTCAGTGGGATCAATGGCAAATCAATCAGCATGCCCAGGTGTAAGTGCATGTGGGCAGAGGACTTCAGGCAGCCTGGCTGCCCTGCAGGGTCCAGGGCTGTGTGTGGTAGGGAGCAGTGTCCAGCCTGCAGACATGCCCAGGGACAGCATGGGGCTGAAATGTGGCACTGCTGCTCCTCACCTCTCGCGCAGCTTCACTGGCTCAGGGCTTCGCTAGCTGCCCACTGTATGTCAAGAAATTCTCCTACATCCGTCAGAATGTCCCCAGAAATAATCTTCTGCCTGAGGGTAATCTTTAAAAAAATTTCGGAACAAATCTGTCGATTGCATCCTTTTATTGGTGTAACTTCAGCAAAAATCAATGACAGATTTTATAAGCAGCCCTGATATAACATAGAGACCAAATAATGTGTTTCAAACCCAGTAGAGGTTAATGGGAGTGACTAAAAAAGTTAGTCTGTAATATTATGAACAAAGTTATGCGTACAGTAAAATAGCCTGTATATAACCCAAGCTTATTTTTATGTATATGCAACCAGATTTGCTTCAGATGTAGTATGCACTTCAAAAGCAGCTTTAGAAATAACCTGGACATCCCATTTCTTAGATTTTTAGTTAATGAGAAAAGTGTTCCTACCGTAAAAAAGTCAAGACAGTGTTTAATATTAAAGGGCAGGGGGAAAAGTGATGCAAGGGTAATCACTCTCCCCTTCCCACAACGAGACTGATGTCTGGCCAGCCTCCGAGCACTGGCTACCTTGGAAGATACCTCCCACCCCCAGTTTTTATTGCTGAGCATAACTTTATTAGGTATGGATTGTCTCTTTGACCAATTCATGCCAGCTGTCCTGGCTGTGTCCGCTCCCAGCTTCTTGCCCCCAGTCAGCCTAGTTGCTGGCGTGGGAGGCTGAGTGCGACAAGATAGCCTTGGTGCTGTGCAAACACTGTTCAGCCATAGACAAAGCACCGGTGCGTTATCTGCAGCTTTTGGTCACAAATCCTAACTGCAGCACCATATGCACTACTGTCCATCCCAGCTGGGGCTAGTACGCTCAGAATGATTAAACAGGCTTTGTTATGGATCCTCTGATTGCACTAAACTACAGTCATTCTTTTCTGATGGTGAGAAAGTCTAGGATTTCTGATTGCTGATATGTTGCTCATTAATAAGAATTTGCATCTCCCATTGGGAAGGAGTTTGCTGAGTCTTCGTCACGTCATGTACCTAGAAAGAGGTTGGTATTTGGTTCTGTAGGATATAAGCGAAGAATCTGGAAGGGTTTCTGCCTCTGGATGTGAGCAGAGGTATTAAACACCTTTCTTTTATTCTGACTGAGGAAAGATTTCCTTACCTTATTAGAAGTAAAAAAATCAGGACCTTTTAGTCTGTATCCCAAGTAAGTGTTGCTTATTTTACTTAATTGCAGCACTCCTCTCTTTTGTGCCTGGTTGCCAGGATTTTTTTTGCATCCCTTCCCTGCCAAAGTACAAGTCTATCACAGCTGGAGGTTGGACTAGACACCTTGGACTAGACAAGGTGACAATATCCTTCGTCTTAAAGGCACAAAAGAAAGACGTTATGGGTGAAGACATCTGCCTTCCTATTCATCTCACTGCCAGCAGAAGCATTTTTTAATATCTTATGATGATACCACACTTTCCCAGTTAATACAAAGGCAATTCACGTTCCATCGATTTCAGCCTTGTACACTGATGATGTTCATAATGATCTTGGCAATATGAAAGCGAGTAACTTCCTAACTCAGTTCAGCATATGAAAAGAGGACATGCTGAACAGGGGAGCATATGAATCATGCTAAACCAAAAGAAAGATGTTTCGAAAAAATGCTCATATTGGTTGTAGCCTGACTGATTCTGGGTGGCTTGTTACGAGTGAAAGGGAAGAAAGTCTGACTTTTGCTACCCTTATTAACTACCAGATCCATCCTTTAGTTCAGTGGGATTGAGGTAACAGTGGTTTAAATGTAAAAGGCTCAAACGTGAAAAATAAAAATAGGAAATGCTTTTTGTCTCCGTAGTGAACTTAACAGGCTCTTCTGAAGGATAACCTTGATCTGTGAAAATACGTCAGCCTGAACTGTGCAGAGGTCAAAATATATACATGAAAACTAATATTTCCTATTTCCTTTTTGTTCAGCTTCCTGTATGCTGAGCCCAGGTTGTTTATTCTTCTGAATGATGCAATGGGTTAACGGATAGTATGTGGGTTGTCAGTAAGGAAATCTGAAGGTACAAGGACCATAACAGTACCTTATGTTTCAATTTGATTAAACTGGTGGAATTCCGTGTAAATGGAAAATTGTGAAGGCGTATAGCCTTCATTTTATCAAGAGGATACAGTAGGAAGTAACTTAAAACACAAACTATCGTATTATTTATGATTTCTAAATAACGAAATGCCTAGAGGTCTTTCAATTGAAAATCCCTGCAGTCTTTTTACAAAAGATAGAATATTTGTGTAATCCTTCCTGAAAGGCTGAGATTTAGGGAGATGTGAGGTTCAGGGGAAGGGTTTGATGGATTTATTTAGGAACCAAGATGAGTCACCGAGAGGTTACTGTTCTCTAATTTAGGTTGCACAAGCTAATGAGGGAGTTTTCTGCTGGAGACTGCTTTCTATGACAAGCAGCCTTTTGTGTGGCAAAGCACTTTACTTGCTTTAGAAATCTAAGTAAATTGAGGGTATTTGAAATCAAATGTTTAAAAAAATCTCTCTCCTTTTTGTTTGTTTCTTTAGAGAACGTACAGCAACATAGGGTAAACTCAGTTGCCTTTTAGAAATAAAGAGTTGGTGCACAGGGAAGCTGCCCTCAATCCCACACATCTGAGAGCTTCAGTGTGCATGGTAGCTACACACGAGAGCGCAGCAGAGCTTTCCTCACAAAGACCTGCACCAGGCATCATCCCAACCCTCGGTGCAATCTGACCTGCTTCCCTGTGGGTAAGCCATGAGAGTCGCCTGAATATCTTCCTACAGGAAAGACAGGCAGGCGTACTAGCAATAGGACCATTTCAGTAGTTACATTCATCATCATGCAACTTGATCGTTCTGAAATGCATAAAGATAGTAGGAACATGCCCTTTGTGTCTTATGCAAAAATAGTTGATACTATATGTGGACAGCAAGAAAGATTTTCTTTGAGGTAGGTCTAATATACATTGGTTCTTTGCTTAACTGCTGTTGCTTGAATAACGATCAATAACAATGTTTCTTAAAAAACAGCAGGGACAGAATGTCCTTGGTTTACCTCCCCTTAGCACTGCATGTTGGTGTTTTGAAACTAGGGTGGGGTGGTTTATATTTTGATAGACCATTATCTAGGAGGGAAGCAAATAACCAGAAACCTCTGCCTTTCAAATGCCTGTGATCTGAATAATGTTTTGTTCCTCACTGATGTTGTTGCTTATATGCTGCAGAACTGCCTGTGAGGGCAGCTGGGAGCTAAGGAGAATTGTTTACACTAAAGGCTTCAGATGTTCTTTTATTTGACGTGACTCGGTATGGAGGGCAGCAGCATCAAATATCATCTTTTACTTGAGTTTTTTTCTCTATATATTCCATATACAGTGCAGTGCTGAGCAGGTCAGTAAGTAATCCTAGTAGGTCATAAGTGAGCAGCAAGAGGTTTAAAAATAATGGAGAAGTAGTAACAGGTAAATCTTACGCAAGCTGCTTGCAGTCATTGGTGGTTTATGCCCGAGTATCACATGGAGCCACTCAGTCATGTACAGCAAGCCATTTGTGCCACTCCTGTCTTCCTTGAGCTGTCAGAGGGGAGGTAACTTCTCTTCCTCTGTGAAGAGCTTTGAGAGAAAAACATTCCAGAAGAGCCCCAGTGTTGCTGTTAATACAGGCAGACTTTTACATGACTGTGGACCAGACCTAAATGAACTGCACTGAGTTTAGGACATAGACAGGGAGCCTTCAGCCTCCTTTCCAGCCCTTGACTCTGCTATAGATGAAGTGGTTACCCTAACTTTCAGTTTGCTGTACAGTAGAAAAAGCAGGTCTCAAAGTATAATGAGCTACAGCAATCCTCTGGGCTGTACTGTACCACAAGGGATGAGTGGAACTGAGCCTGCTCTGACTTCGCTTCTCAGTTAGCCCATACACCTCACTGTGCTGGTTTTATGTAGTACAGAAATTTGTCTCCAAGCTGTTTGGCCAGAATGAGGTCTGTCTTGGACCAGGTTCCCAACAGGTGTCTTGCAGTAATGTAGGCATCACATCAATGCAAGAGAAGCAGCCCAGACCCACTCCTGGTTAAATAATGCTCTAGTACCTGGTCGGAAAACCAAACAACCACTGCACAGACTTTGTCTGAAATGCAGCACACATTCATCGTTTGCTGGACAATGCTGGGAGGAGTTTATTAGACTGAGGGGTTTGATGAGGAGCACAAATAGCTGTGAGTGACATCAAAGCCACTCTCCAGACTCCTGTTGTGTTAAGTTTGTTGCTCACATGTGAGGCAAAAAAGGAGGTACTAAGTCCCACGTAAGTACTTTTGATGCTGCCGTGCCTGTTTAGAAAAAGAATACATCACTGGAAATATCTGGGACATGACTTGGGACAGGACTGGAAGGAACCTTGAGAAGATACTTTCTTTTCCCCATGTCCATACTTGCTGTAATTTTTCTTGTGTTTATTTGTAATAAATGGCGAGAGCAGTCAATTTATTGTGAGAAGCAGGGCCCTCAGCCATCCAGGAGATTCAGGAACATACTACAGCATGTTGGTGCTAACAGATTAAATGCCATACACCTGTCCCCTGCCCCTGCTCCCCAAGTCCTGCAAGGTACAACGGGTATGAAGGTGATCACCTTATAAATGGCTAGAGGGAAAGAAAGGAGTTATAGGTGAGATTTAAAGGGGCTTTTCTGATAGAAGAGATCCCTTGGTCTCTTTTTGGAACATGTCTCTGCTCATCTTTTCCTGTAATTTTCTTCTTGCCCCCATCCCTCTGAATTTCCTCTGTCTCTTTCTGCTCTCAATTGTATGAGGAGGACTTCTTTCCTTCTCGCTTTCTGCTCTCTCGCTGTTACAGTAGTGGCAGTACTGGGGCACTCTGGCATCTTCCCCCCTGCACCAAGCAGTAAGTGTTATTCTCTGGGTTATGTGAGGTGACAGTTGTTTGCTGGGGAGCCATGTAGCTGAGATCTTGTCTCTTCTGGTCACAAAGATGGGTCTTACCCAACGGTCTGAGCTTGATAAAGGATTTCTAATGCTCAGGTCACCTCAGACTGCAGTTCAAAGGGCTGAAGATGTGGTTGCAGTGGGAGTCTTGGAGAACAGAGGGTGGCACCAGAGGTGAAGCAGAGCCCAACACCCTTTTTCCTGGAAGAACAGCGTCATGAGTCAGGAGCGCACTTGTAGGAGACAGCTGGCATGGGAGCTGAGCCCTGAGTTAGATAACCAAAGAGGTTCTTCAAAATTTGAGCTCTTTGGTAAGGTTTGTGGGCCAGCAGGTGAAGGCAGGCCGTGGTCCCAGGCAGTTGCAGAGCACAGGATGCATTCAAGGGCCCAGCAGCAGAGAGGCTGCACCAGCACTGCTAGCCGGCTCCCCCCATGCCATTCCCACAGGCAGCTTCTGTCCGGGCTTGCCAGCTTGCTCCTGGCTAGGCACCTGGGCATCTGCACCTACCCAAATCCCTGCCTGTTTGCTTTGCCTTTTCCAGGAGGTAACATCTCCAGCACCTTTGGGGACAGCTGCTGCAATGGAGGTGCCAAGCCGCCTTCTCTTCCTCCTTCAAATCCTTCCCGGCAAACAGTTTTCCATGGATGACTTCACCAAGTAAGTTAGTTTGCCAAGGCTCTGCGAATTAAATATACAAGCCAATTTTTTTTCTCCTAAATTTATAGGCAAGAGGTACATGAGTAAGTGACTTCAGTGTTTACCATGTACCTCATGCTGCAGGGTGCAGCACCTGTGTGTTCTCAGCGCTGGTTAAGAATCTCTGTGGCATTAGTCACAGCTAGCGACTACCCGCAGTAACCCTTGCTGTCTGAGCAAGAAAGCTTGTGGTTTTATTTCAGCTTCCTTGCTAGGAGTCTCAAAGCCAGGCTTCCCCATTTTGAGCAGGAGAGAACTCCCAAACCTGATTCATCTGTCTTATTGTTACAGGATCTCTTTCCTCCTTGGCTTTGACTTTACATTCCACTTCACTTTGGCCGTGAAAGCACATCAGCACTTGGTGCTCCCACAGCATTACACGCTGCCTTGATGGTAGAGCTGCATCCTCATCCACCACTTCCTCCCCCCTCGCCCCAGCTCCTGCTGCCTTCCTGCACCTGCAACATCCCCAGCCGGTGGCTGTGACAAAACTGGCATGTCGGGTCATAAGCCCTGCATTCCCTTGGTGGCTAGGAAACAGCTCCCAGATGCCTCACTGGTTTTAAAACCCATGTATTATTGGGGTTTTTTTTTTATACCTAATATTGGCCATTTCTTTCTCTGCCTTCAAAATCTTTGTTTCTGTTTTAAAAATAGGAATTTTTGTTACCTTGAGAAAGGCTTTTTTTGTCAAGCTCTACCTCATTAATTCTCTACTCCTTCCTAAGTCTCAGATGGAAAATGCCTCTTCCTGTCCCCAGACTTGTTTTTCTCTTCTGCTGGGACTGATTTAACTGGTTATTATTCTGCACTTCCAACATTGCTCAAAAGATGTTGCAGAAAGCAAAGTTGTATTGTACTGAAAGAGAAAACAATTTCAGAATGGGTTGAATCACCCTTTCTTCAACCCCCAGCTAAAAATTAAAAAAAAAAAAAGTGATTCAGTCTAGAAAGTCTGTATGAGGTTTCTCAAATTCAGTTCTGGTTTATTATCTGTGAGGCAATTCTGTGCTTGTCATTCTGGCAATGTGGTGTCGTTTTACTTGAAAATGGCCTGGTGGTTTTATTGATTCATTCTGGGAGATGACTATTTTGTTGGTAAATTTGAAGGCTGTTTTCGCCTATTTCATGAAGAACGTGAAGTGTGTCTTATATTTCAGACTGCAGAGTATTTTGGAAAAATAAGTAAATACATAATGAAACATGAAAGAAAGATAATAAAAATACTGCACACTTAAAGCCAATGAAAGACAGTGGTTTTTTTATGCAACAGACAATCAAGCTGTGGAAGTTGTGGCCTCAAATTCACCAAGAGCAAGACCTTTGTGAGATTCAGAACAATTAGACACACTGATAACATCATCTATAGTTAAATACAGAAAATAGAGAAAAAGAAAACGTCAGCACTGAGGGACACTGATGCCTGTGGTGCATTCCTTGGGATGCAGAGCTTGTGCCCAGTGCAGCGAGCTGCCGACGCTCCCTCAGCTGGCGCTGGGCTGGTTTTCAGCCTCATCAACCTGGATCCAGTCTTGCAGTTCCCTTGGCGTGGGAAAATGCTGTGACTGCCTCTGCAGCCTCTATAACACAGTTCCTGGGCAGGAAGGACTGATGCCTGAACGTGGTGAGTCATTGGCCGATTTGCAGTCTTTGGGCTTTGAGGGACAGCAATCCCTCTGCCTACACCAAAATTCCTGGCTCTGTTGGTCAAATCAGACCAAAAGTCTGGCCCAGTATGAAGTTTGTGTTTCCATCTCTATATGGTGAGTAGGGTGAGTATTTGTAATCTATGTGAAAATGTATGGTGTTCACATCAGCTATCTACTTTTATAGTTATCACACTGTTCCCAAAGAGGAAGACCACAAAACTGCTTTGGTGGAAGTTGAGTTGTTTGCATCAGCTGTGGGAGCACCCTGGAGACCCAGCAGCTGTTTTGGGGACTGGGAGGATTGGGTGCATTTTGGAGATTGGTCAGGGAGGGTAGAGGAAGTTCCTCAAGCTCACAACAAATTGCACTGGATTTAAATAAAAACTTCAGGTGCAGTATTTAAATACTGTTAATTTTGCTTTTCCCTAGCAGGCTTTTTTCAAAGTTACTCCAAAAAAGATTGCGGAGGAACCAAGCATTGCCACACAGGCAAGAATAAAGGAGCTGAGAAGTGGCACGTGCTTCCTCCAGAGCCTCACGGCAGCCGGCAGCCCTGTGGCGTGTTTCCTGCAGGCTTGGCCCCAAGCATGGCACACAGCTCTCGCAGCACACGGCTCGTCTGCCAGCCCCTGGCTCCTGCAGGTCAGTGTGACTTCAGGAGGATGTGTGATTAAGAGGGTGACAAAAGTTAGCAAAGCGAAGACTGCCATGAAGCCCTGTCACATAGGAGGTGTGATATTTACGACAGTGCTGAGGGCATGCTGTGAATTGAAGAAAAAAGGGCACGAGGTCAAATGGCCCAGCTCTTGACTCTTCCTTGTTGAGGGCTGTCTGGAGTAGAAATCAAAGTGCTGCGTGGTGAAAGCTTTTTATGAATGACTTGTGATTAATACTTGTGAAGCTGGTGGGAGGGAGAAAGATGAAGAGGAATCGGCACTGTGTGGCCAGAAGCACTGCTGCTGACAGGGCAAACTTCCCCTGTTGGCAGAGGCACAGCAGCAGCAGCAACAATGTACAAAGAGAGCTGCAGGTGCACATCAGCCATACACATTGGCAGTTTCCCCAAATAGACTTTGTTAGGATTGCCGACCAATCAAACTGCCTCTTAACATAATTTTCACAATCTACACACTTCATTAGAGCTATTTTTGGTGTAACTATCAACCAAATTTACTGTAAGGCCGCAAAAGTGGTAGACATTATTTGTTTATGATAAGAAATTATTTCATCTGAGATAACTAGCGTTCTTTATTCTGGGGAATTTGCTTTTGAAAGTCATTCTTCCTAGTGTACTAAGAGTAGCCATATTCAGGTGGGGAAAAATGAAAATCCCTCATCCGTAACTGAATTTCAAGCTGAATATATCACAGTGAGAAAACAAGATACATGTTTTTCATGCCTTTGGTGTGTTCTAAGTCTGCGAGGTGTCACACCAGTGAATTTTAGTTGTGAGCATCGCTAAGAGCATGGTCAGCTTGCAAAGGACATAAGTTACTTCCAGAGAAAGTGGGGATTGTTGGGAAAATGAAATATTTGTTGTTTGGTGCTTCATGGATATCCTAGTTTTGCCATGAGGGGGTATAGCACAGGCAGGCGAGCATTTGCAGTGACAGGGCTTAGCTGAGCTGTGGTAGCTGCGTGTGTGAAGACTCCTGGTTCAGTACTTTGCTATATGATTTGGGTGGCTTCAGCAGCACACTAAGGTTTCTGAGCTGGCAAGTGCTTGCTGCTGTTGTCATCTTTTCTGCTCTTTGCCTGCTGTTATAGTTAGGGGACTGGATCTAATACTATGTTGAACATCTTGAATGTGCTCCTTTGATGCCACTTAAGTTGGTTCTCTTGTGGTGATGGCTGAGGTTTGTGTATCGGATGGGAAATTTGGCCTGCTGAGAAAGGCTGTGTCAAAGCTGAGATTTCTGTCCTGTAACTGGCACCTCAGGCTTCCCAGAAAAGGCACTATTTCTGTTTGGGTGGTTGCTGATATTGAATCTTAGTGTCAGCTACAACCATTCTCTAAATACTGCAGCCACGTTTGCAGACTTTAATTTCCCAAGCAATTTTGTATGTCTGTCTGCTGTGCCACTACGTAGGGGTGGTCTAATCCAGATGTGTTCATGCTACTGGAGTGATTTTTTCAAAGCACTGTTGGATGATGGCATACCTACTCAGTGGAGGGCAACAGAGCCCAGAAAAGAGATGCTAAGATGAGCTCAAACAGCAAACTTCAGATGTATTTACTGCAGTGTAGGGGAACAAAAGTGTTGTATAAGATTTGTCACACGCAAGAGAGAACTAGTGTGCTTTGTTCTGGGGAATTTGCTGTCAGACTGGAGATGCAGGGACTTCAAAATTGGCAACAGCCCCAACAATTATTCAGCCAGAACAGAAATAGGGGCTTCCCGCCAGCATCAGTCAGGCTGACAAGATACAGCTTCCCTTTACAAACCTGAATTCACTTACACCCAAAGGCCATGACAGCTACAACAACATGAGCATTGCAGTTTCTGCCAGGGTGCTAGTAGCTCCTCATGTGCGTGTTGGTGCCACTTTCCTCAGTGACAAGAAATCTGAGTTGTTAGTAAACAACTCTCTGTTTACAGATGTAACCTTCAGAAACCCCACTGGGGTTTGTGGTCACAAATGCTCACACCTGGGCTTGTGCTGGTGTCAATTTGTTCACTGTCAGTGTTTTCAAAGTGCAAACGTCAAGTGTGCAAACTTGTACTGCTTTGTGGCAAAGTGGAACATGGGGACATTCACATATCCTTTTTATGGGCTCCCAGGAGGTGTCCTTTGATTAGAAATGTACTGCTTTCAAATGATGAATAAGATGTGACCAAACCTGAATGCCTTAACTACCATAATAAGCATGTGAACAGCAATAACACAGTGTTTAAAAGAAAAAAAAAGTTATGAACAAAGCAGCATAATGAGGGATTTAAGGATACTGTATTTTGATGAAGTGAAATATACAAGTTTAGGCTGATCTGTCACTTCTGCTGTTTTGCCTTGCATTTTGCAATCCCATACAGGAATAGCAGTGTATTTTTATTCTAACCATGATTTGCTCACATATTTGAATTTCTGAAGAGAAAATTTGCTCCTCGGTATGTAGGTAGCTGTTTTGTAAATTTGGCCTTATTTATGGACAAACACAAACTTGTCTACCAAAGGAGTGTGCAGCTACCTGAGAGTTTTCCCGTGGCAGGTAATTCTCAGATACTGAAGAAGTCAAAGGCTCTCATTCAAGATTGCCTTTAAAATTATATTATCTGTCTACTGCGAATGTTTTCTTCCTGAAGGCATTGTCAATAGTGTTTGCCTGGGTATTATTTCTGAAGCTGGAAATGGCGTAAGAAGGGTTTTTACTTGGTTGGCACCGTAGGAAGTCAAGTTTGACTAAGCAAACTAGGGCTCAGATACTCCATGCAGTTCTCAATTGAATTAAATAAAGCTACTTAATGTCAGTGAATGTGAAGTTCATTTAAATTTACGTTTCTGTGAATTTAAGGCCTAGATAACCTAAAATAAAGAATTTTAAATTTACCAAGTAAAAAGAATAGCAGCACTCACCGTGCCGTTTGGAAAGGTTCCTTGTTCTGTAGCACAACCAAATAAATCCCTTTCCTTTGCCCACATAATCTAGGCTTAGGGTAGAAACTTTGATTTCAGACTAAATACTTCCACTAAAAACTTTGGAGTACTTATATTTGTAACTTGATCTTTGTCTTTTGCCATGCTGGCGTTTGTGTTACGTGGAGTTTTGCTTCAGTATTTGTTTTTACAGATCTGCCCATTGCTCCAAATCATGCCTAAGTCACCTGCTGTAGCAATGATGAAAATTTCTGCAGTTAGTTTTGGTACTCAGTGTTTAAGCGGTTGGACAAACTATCAGAAACTCTTGCAGATGTTTAATATACACAGTAATAAAAAGGAGAGAGATAGCAGAATGTTTATGCCAGACTAATGCCAAGCATGCTATATGCCCTAAGGAATGACCCAAGCAATGGGATAGGTTCATAAATACGGCAAAAACTGTTAAAGAAAAATGTCTTTATCCACGTACTCATGGAGTGACATGATAACATGGCCAATCTTACCAAGTTTCACAATGAATAGTAAGTGGGAACTGAAAGAACCAAACTGTTGCCCAAACATTGTTACCGTAAATGTAAAGGAAAAGAAACACTGTAGGTGGGGATAGTAGTTCTGAGCCATTCCTTTGGTGTTTTATATGTAACTGTCCCAAAAAAACCCCAATAGGACTTCACCGTCAGAAATCTCCTGTTCTGCAGACGGCCTGTCTGTTCCTGCCTTGTTGACGACAACCCCTGAGAACTTCTGACGACAAAAAAAAAAAAGACTATTATTTGACGTAATTTACATTTCCACTTGTATTCAGTGATCTTTTTTCCTTCTGTCTGCGGTTGTTTAACCTTGATCCAGTCATTCAGGTGCAAACAGAGAAAAGCGGAAAAAAAGTCTGTTTTTTTCCCCCTGCATGTCAGGACACGGCACGGCTGCCATCTCAGCATGGTCAGAGATGGACTCAATGGCCTTGAAACTACAGTGTTCTTTAAAAATAAAACAATATTTTGATTATGGCTTGGTGATATTTAATTTTTTCATCCAAAAGCAATTATTTTACTAACTGGCTGCTGAAAATAGTGATTGTTGAATTTTCCTGAGTATGGCTTTAGAGGAGATTGTGGGAAGGCACCATTCAGGTGCCAAGCTCCAGAAGCTTCAGTGCAGTCAATTATCAACCTTTACGTTTTGCAAGATCTTCCTTTGCATGTGGCACACATTATGTGTGTTTAGGCCTTCTTATTCACAAAAATTTCAGTGGAGCAGGGAGCAGAGAGGCATGCTTTGGGATAAAAGCCAAGCTGATGTTTCCAGCCTGTGAGCTGGCTACATGGCACTGGCAGCTAGGAATTAGGTGACTCAGTGCTGTGCGGTCACAGTCAGTCAGAAAATAATGTTTGTGGTGCATGGGATGGTGTGGCTGGTCCCATCCTATTCAGCAAATCAGTGTTTAAACTGACCGCTGCACTTTTCCTTTTGCTGGTGCAAGACCCAGACGAGCCTGCTTAGCTTTTGAATATCCAACTATATTGGTGATATTTGGGTCAGTGCTTTCAAAAGTAAGTCTTGGAAATTGCAAGGGAAAATTGCACTCTCCATTTAGACACCTAAACAAAGTGCCTGCCTTCAGAAACACAGTTCTGAAAACCCCGGACTTTATCATTAGTGACATTTTGCAAAGATCTGTTATCTGTGTGGTTCCACAAGTGACCTAGAATAAGAAGAGCAGAATTCTTGTTCTTAGAAATGGGAAAATTTGCCCTTTAGGGAGTACTCCACCATGCATAAATACTCAGGCATGTACAGGGTGACCGTTTGCCTTTGCTTCAACTATCATTTCACAGGATGCTCTTTCTAAGCAGTAGTGGAATTACCCAGTGGCAATCAACAAGCTGCAAAAGCAGCTGGAGATGATTCAAGATGATTTTGTTTGCAGTCTGACTGTCCTGGGATGAACAGGGTTGGGACGGATAAATACGCTGCAGCTCTAGTCTGTAGCAGGGCAGCAGAGCTGGGGGAATCCATGGCACACCACAGCATTTGTAGTGGCTGCTGCAGGCCATAGCCACAGTGGGGACTGAGGTTGCCCTCAGATTTTTCAGTGATTTATTTTAGTGGATCTGCAGCCAAAGAATCAGCTGTCTGGCTTTATTTTAGCTTTACCTCAGAAGACCCAAAGCAGATTTCCTCCTGTCAGCTGCAGCAGGGTACAAAGGCTTGTGACAGGTTTCATGCTTAATGTCTGGGAGTGGCACACAGGAGCTAGGTGCTTAGCACAGTCAGGGGACTTGGGTGGGCAGCTAAGGACATCAGATGGGTTTTGGTTGAGTATTTCTAGTGTTTCTTGTTGTGCAGAGCCTGGCTGCGTACTTATATCAGGCAGGAGTCATGAAACATGCAAATACCATACAACCATTTGCTTCTATCATTGGTATTAACAATATGCCACCCCCGGGACTCTAATTCTGGTTGCTAGCTTGTAGGAAAACTAGACCCTGCCTTATCTCTGCTAGGATTTCATTTGCAGTTAGTCAGCTCCAATTAAGAATATTTTTTCAGAGGTAAGCCAAGGCAAGCCAAGAGGAGAAGGTGTAGCTCTTACCAGAAGAAATCTTTGAAATTACTGGTTGTGCAGGTGTGTTATAAGACTCAGGACATGTGTTGAAGGGTTGTCCAAAGTTAACTAAGGAAGGGTCCTTAATTTGGATTTGTATCTTTAGGTACAACCTTTCAGTTTTCTAAACATAATCCTTTTCTGATTGAATAATGAAGGGGAAAACGATTTGCTGAAAGGGCCTGTGAGAGGCTGAGCATTGTCTAATATTTAATCTGGACAAAGTTACATTAGGAAAAGAAAGATTTACAGGAGACTATGAACTATTTTTCCTATCAGAAATACGCAGAAAGTAATGCCATGCTAGGCAAAAGTCTGCCTATACATCCTAGAAGTTGAGCATTTCGAAGTAGTAATCACCAGCACAAGATCTTCCTCCTTTTTGGCAACTTAGACAAGAAAGAATAAAAATGGATAAACTGCATGGGAACTCATCACTCTTAATCCAGAATATACCTGTCTGCACATGGAGTTATTCAGAAGGATCTGCTCTTCAGCAGAGCCAGATTCTAACCTTAGAAATGTATAACCAGAACATCAGCTTAAACAAGAGCCAGAGTCTTCCCAAAACTAACCAGACACTATTCTGTAGTCTTACCTTTATTAGTGTGCATTCTCCCTCCGAATTACTCATCCATAAAAACACAAATGTCAGTACGGAAATGAAAACTGTGCAAGGGAAAAAAAATCATGAATAAACCATTTGCCTCTGTCAATGGTTTGAAGACAAAAGCCCTTATCTGCAGCTCTGCATTTCTTTGGTATAGGAAGCAAACAGGACTGCAAAGAAGCTTCTTAAAATAAAAAATTTTCAGCCTAACCGCCAGTTCCGCCCGTGTATTGGTACATCTGTTGGCTTGTGGGGGCTTCTCTTACTCAGAAGTGAACTGAGACTGACAGTAACATTTGTTTACTACATATCTGATCAACTATATATAACCTTTGCCAAAGCAGATAAAATAGAAAGAAGAGAGAAATTAATTCAATAGGATAGGAACATAATTTTTAAAGATTATTTAAGATTTAAAACATACACAGGTCATAAGTACACATGTCACTTGAATGAAGTTTTGCAGAAATGAGGAGATGCTTTTTTCAAGGCAAAGATTGCTGAAAGGAATGCATGATATGGCACTGAAAAAGACAATATAAAAAGAAAATAAGGAATATTGGTACAACAAGATATAAACTCAGAAGACTCCAGCTACAGACCAGATACTTTGTAAAGTAGACTTAAATAAACTGTGCTTGATTCCTCTACATTCAGTTTTGCAATGTTGGGCTTCAAAATTCCTGAAATTTGCATGAAATGGAAGACGTGCAGCTTGTATCGTATCAAGCGAAGAGGAGTTAATAGTCAAAGACCTGCTGAGAAAACCTGGCATCATCCTCAGGGAATATTTTTCCTAGAAGAGTTATTCCTGCTTTGAAGTGAATTATTCTAAACAAAAAAAGTAAGGGGTTTGGTTTTGGGGCAAGAAGAGGGGTGGGGTTTTTTGGGTGTGTTGCTCTGGAATGGGGGCCTGTACCGATAGGACAAGGGGTAAAATAGTTTTAAACTGAAAGAGGATAGATTCAGACTAGCTGTATGGAAGACATTTTTTTACAATGAGGGTGGTGAAACACTGGAACATGTTGCCCAGAGGGGCAGTAGATGCCCCATCCCTGGAAACATTCAAGGTCAGGTTGGACAGGGCTCTGAGCAACCTGATCTAGTTGGAGATGTCCCTGGTCATTGCAGGGGGGTTGTACTAGATGATCTTTAAAGCTCCCTTCCAACCCGAACCATTCTGTGATTCTATGAGTGTGGATTGCAGACAGTGCAGGTTGAAATGCCCACTGCTGCTTCTGCCCAGCCTTTTGTTCACAGATCACACTGTGGATGTTTTTATCCAGGCAGCAGAGTGATTATCACTATTATTAAATTTCACTTCCAACAGTTGATCCATTTCTGAAAATATGAACTTTTTTTTTTTAATTGTTACAGCTCTTTCACTGAGAGCCTCTAACAGTTCCAACCTGGAACAAGGTTGTCATGTTTGTCTGCAGGAGAGAGAAGGTGTCACCCATACCAGTGTCACAAATACACCTTTCTCAAATGCAGCGAGGCAACAAACCCTGAGAATCTTGCTGGTAGGGTCTTCCTAGCAGTTGGCAGCAACATTGCCCAAAGCACCTTCTGCTGAGGGTCCTGTGGCTGAAGATACCGTGGCCAGCCAACACTTACGATCCCGGGGAGCCAGCTGTGTCTTCAGAATTAAAATCAAGTCTTTCTCCTAATATCCTTGTAATAACCTTTTCTTTAACTTCCCTAGGAGAGAAAGTGGTGGTGTTAGAGATGCTGAGAGGGAGAAGGCTGGAGGGTAGTTGTATTGGGTTAGGCGAGGGGGAGCTGGACAGGCAAGGGATTTTGCAGGGCTCTGGGGTGGTGGGACCAGAAGAGGAGAAAAATAAGACCGAAAATAGGTAGTGGCAGAACGGAGAAGGGGGCAGAAGAGGACAGGAGGCATCTGTGCTGTGGGGCTGGAGTGGCACAGCAAGGTAGAGCTGGTGCATCCATCCCACATGGAGGATGAAAACCTTTCTGCTGTCAAGTCGGGCACTATCAAGGGACAGAGGACAGCTCTGGGCTGTCCATATCCCAGCTACCCTAGTCACAGAGAGCAGGCATTTGCCTGATTTCTGAATAAGGGATGCAGGCTTCCCTTTTGTTTTAAATGCTAGAAATCAAATAAATCAGGTTCTACTTTGCTCCAAAAAAAATGTTGGTAAAAGTTTGTTCAGAGTTCAGAATCCTGTGTTCAAAGTTAAGAAACTGCTTGACAGCTTTTATAACTCCTTTCTGCATGATGCTGGTGATGATTCATGTCCTTTCCAGCCACCTTTACTTTTTACGGCTGTGGCTATGGCTTGCACTGAGACAAAAGCCTTTAAAAGTCCCCAGAAGTTTGAAAATCACGAGTCAGACTCCCTCAAAAGAGTGGGGAGGGGGATTTTCTCTTTTTGTCTATGTAACACTCACTTGATACCTTTTATTTGTGTGTGTGCACAAGTCAGTACAGGGTTAATTTTTTGGCCTCTGGGTAGGGGTTATGGGTTTGATGGTGTGGGGCTTTCAGCTGCTCCCTAGATTACCCAACTTGAAGTTAGGCTGTCTCCTCTCACCTCCCTCCCAGCTGTTCCTCATCCCAGCAATTAGTTCTGCTCCTGATTTGATTGTCCTCCACTGCCCTTCTCTGCCAAGGCATTTATAGAAGCTATTTTGCTAGCACAGGTAAAATGGCTTCACCTCATGGACTGTATCATGCCTAGTAAGATGAAAAGTCTGACATTTTTTCAGCGTGGAACCAGAATTTGTGCATTTTCTAGATGCCCAACGCAGAATGTCTGGGGCCCAGATGAGAAGGTGAGCGCTAGCAGCTGTCAGAAAGCTGTGTCTTATGCTGAGTGTTCACACAAAATACTAAATGCTCAGAAATATTAGGCTCTCAGCATGCAAAATTCACTGATTTTTCTTGATTGTATTGCCTGTACTTTCTCTGTGGGCTTCTTGTTATGAGTAGAAGAACTGTGCTATGTTGTTCTAAGCTGTTTGAAAGTAAATGTGTTGATGTTTGTAAGGGACCAGGAGATTTGGATGAGTACACTACATAAAAGAAGGGGGATTTTTTTTTTACAACAATTTATGCTGGCTTTACATGGTGTACAAAATAATTCAAAGAAAGTATAAGGGAGATCAAGAAATAGAGTAATTTTTCTGCAGCAAGGATCTTATGGAAAAATCTGCAAGGTTATGTAATTAAAAGCTAATAATGGAACTTAGCAGCAGTCTGAAATAAGGCTGAGCAAGCAAAAATAGTTATTGCTCTTCTTAACTATGAAGGTTTGGCTTTGCAAGCCTACTGCTCTTTCCAGGTAATTTTCTGTGCCTCCAGAGAGCTGTTGACTCTGTCGAAGACAGGAGACTACTTAGCCATGCCAGTCTTGGATTCAGGGAGAGATTTGCTTGAGATTCATTTTATTCCAAAAATGAAACAGTTTCATGGTGTTTCTATGTATAGAAGCATTACAGTCCTTTAGTTAAAGTAGATCAATATCTGCCAAAAATAATCCCTCGGATGCATTTCCACAGCCACATAAGCAAGCAGCTGCCTGTGACCAAATGGTGCAACACATCGTGTTTAAGGATGGTGTGCACCTTTGTGCCAAGCAGCAGTGCGAACTGCACGGTAACAACAGGATCCTAGTTTTCCTCATCTATTGCATTCTCAGTTATTCCATGGAAGTTGCATTTGACCACAAGTGCTACAGTGCGATACAAATAAATCAGCTATTCATAAGCAGTTCTACAAATTGTTGTTTTATCAGACACTAAATATCAACAAATATTCCTTAAAAAAGGGCATGGAGAACAATTAAAAAGACTAATAGAGTCATAAGATGGCATGATGTGCCTTGGTTTAGCGCCATGATTTTCTTATTGTGATTAATATACCTTGTCTGGTCTGCTGAAGAAGAAATTAAGGGTTTCCATCTTTTGCTCATTAATAGTAAGAGATTGACTTAAATTAAAAAGGAAATAAAGAGCACTGATGGAAAATTATCACTGAAAGCCACCGTCCTGTATGCCTGCAGACTTTACTGGGTATCTGATGAGCTGCTGAGACATTAACGACAGACCTTGGGCTGCAAAAGGACCGAGGCTGTGTGCCAGTGTTTAAAAGGTCAAATGGAAAGCTTGACACTCCTATAAATTTACCACACCGGTGTTGGTTGCTGGTCTGAGCCAACAGGTCAGACAATCGTGTGTAGTTTTGTGCTCAGTCTTTAACAATACTCTAACCAAAAGCCCCTGTCCCTTTCCTTTAATATGTGAAGGTAAAAGTTCTATTGCACTTGAGTGAAGCTGTCAGTTTTTTATAAATTAATAAAGAAGAAAGTATGCATGTCATTCAAGGTGCTCAAGAAATGAGTTGAATAGTACTGTACCTCTGCTTGCTGGTAGATAAAAAGCCAGTCCCTGAAGCTGTACGGCTGCTGTTAGTTTCAGAAAAACATGCTACTTCCCTGTGCTTTTGCTTGTGCGTATCTGAATTTTAACATTATCATATCTCCGAAGCCATAGAAGATGTAGTATCTGTTAGCTCCCATTTGGTGTTTCAGTCTTCTGCCTAGAAAGGTTGTCACTCAGCTGAAGAGTAAGAAATGATAGTGTGTGGCATAGCCAACCACCAGGCACTGTAAACACAAGGACTGAGTAACTGAACTGTTTGTAATCCGTTCTCAGGAAAATGGTTTCTGGAGGGGAAAAACTGGTGATGAATGTTACTTGCAGAAACCAGTATTGGTTTGTGAATGATTCACAGATCCCTGGGATGAGGAGGGCAGATAATATATTGGCAATCATTAATTTTGCAGTTCAGAGAGATCAACCCTCTGCCCTTACCCTGGAGACATCCTAAATGAGTTACACCCAGCTGAACTCTGCTGAGCCCTGTTTTTACCTGGTTCATAGATTGGGAGAGGGCAATGTCTTGCCTTGCTAGCAGGATGAGCCCTTTCCAGGTTTGTAAGATGTCCAAGAGAGGCAGAGCAGAGCTAGGGCCAGCTGAAGAAATAGGGAAATTATGTAAAAACATCTTAGGAGAAGCTACAGGAAGGATTTCAGTCTTGGTCCTTTTTCTGAGGGCTGGGAGCTCTCCCTGGGACTGGCCAGGGAGGCCTCACAGGAGAGGTCATCTGGTTAAAGAAGATCAGTATCTGTCAAAAATAATCCCTCAGATGAATTTCCACAGCTGTGTAAAACAAGCAGCCACCTATGACCAAAAGGTGCAACGCATCTTGTGTTTAAAAATGCGTATACCTTTGTGCCAGTCAGTTTTGGGTGTTGGAAGGGATTTGGATTCAGAACTTGCTCAAGTGACCGTGGCGGTTCCCTTCTTTTTTTTCCCCTGTCCTTCTCCTAAACCCTAGAGGAACTTCTTCCATTGCTGTCTGATGTGTGCCTCTTGTTTGTGACTTGAAACAGTGCTCTGTTGTGCTATTCTTCAGCTAAAGGTATGAATTAATCTAAGTCTCCTTTTGAATTCAGTTTTTAACTTTTAAAAGGGAAATTTGTGAAAATGTCAGAGATATTTACCATTAGGAGTCATGCTGAGGGTAAGCAGAACCTGTGCTTCTAAATCCTGTAGGTGTGTCTTAACAGCTCCCCAGTGGCCTTGGCTGTGACTTTGCCCCTTTGGGCAGTTTTGGAATGAGGAGAACACGTGGAAGTATGTCTTGAGGTAAACATTGAGTTGTAGGAATATGGATTCTGAAGAACAAGCATATCCACTCTTTATTAAAAACTGGTGGAGAAGGGGAAGGATGGACAGAAACAGTAAGCAGGAGCCCAGAGTGCTTGCAGTGGTAGAAGTGATGTCCTACTGACACAGAGGTGTACAGACAACCTGGTACTTTGAAAGTCCTGCTTCTGGTGACTGATGCCTGGTTTTGTAATAGTTCAAGCAAACATAAAGATGAAGGTTAGATATAATTCCCCTCTTCCTGCAGAGTAAGTGTATAAGGAAGGGGGAAACAGGAAAACAGATGACTTTGGCATAAATTCAGATTGACTCCATTAGAGTTAATCCTTAGATATAGTCCCCCAGGGTCACGCAGACATCCTTGTGTCCTGTGAATTTGCTGTCCTGATGTGGATCCTGCCTTGCTCAGATCAGGACTGCCCCGGTGACCTGTCTTTGCCTGGCTGCCCATCTGGCCACAGGAAGGTTTCAGTTCACCCATCCCTTGCCTAACGCTGGGTATTAGGTGAAGTTGCTTTGCACTCTTACATGCAGAGTTTCTTACCAAGTGCTTATTGAGTTACTCCTTGCACACATGACTGTGAAATCTTTTCCTTTAGCAATCTCGGGGGGATGTGCTCAGAATCAGCTGCAGCTCTTCCTTCTTCCGTACAGCATGCCCCGCAGGCAGCTGCAAACAGTGGGGTTTGCTTGGGTGCACACAGGCTGCACTGATTAAACTGATACCAAGTTAAATCAAGTAGTTGGTTGAGTCCTGCAACACCCTGAGTGGTCTCTGTAACACCAGGAGTAGTTGTGCCTGGTCAGCTTGCCACTGTAAAGGACACCAGTGAAAAACCCCATGCTATTCTGAGGGCTTGTGTTACTGTACAAGAATAACATGATTTGTGAAACTGGTGCAAATCCATGTGTAGCAGAGGGGATGTGAAGCAGCTGACAGTGTAGGAGGTGCAGAATGAGGTAGCGAAAGAACTAGGCTCATTGTGGGTGAGTGGAGTGCAGTGATGTGAGCAGGCAGGGGAGCCGCTGGCTCCAGGGGTGGGCTTTGGCCAGGACAGCAGGTACTGGGTGGGGAGGAGTGAGCAGCACCTCCAGCAGGGCCTAGGAATTGCATTGCTTTGGGGTGCAGGAATGATTACTAAAGAACGTTATGCCAAAGGCAATGAGGAAAGTTCTAGGTGTGTATAGGCTGCAGGCTGGCAGAGAAACTGTGGGAGTAGTCTGGTGCTGGGGAAGAGCTTTGCAGAAGCAACAGCAAAGGTGGCTGTATGTTAGTGTGGATCTGTTCAGGGATATATGTGCACAGTCACAATTTAAGTTGGCTGGGCAAAGTGATTGTGACAGGAGGCAGGAGGAATTAGCAAATCCATTTCATGCCCCCCCACCTTCTGTCTTGCAAATGGCACGATAACTCCCTGATGTGATAACCCTGCAGTTTGCTGTGAGTTGTTTCCCAATGCCCTCTAGTGTGTTACCTATGAGTTGCTGTTGCTGCTATTCACACCTCTTTATAGCTCCCTGCTGGTGGAGGCTCCATGGGTTTCCCACGGCAGAGAAGGAGATTCATGCTCTTCCCGTCCCAGCTGCTAGTCTGTCAGGCTTAGAAAAGGATCTAACAGTTCTCATGAGCGTAGTGTGATGTGTCACGTTAGTCGTAGTGCTGTGGTTACTGACAGCTCACCACTGCTAAGCCCAGGCACGTACAGGAAGCACAGCGGAGTACGTGACCCAGCACAAGGCAATAAGAGGGCACCTTCAGTCCCAGACATTGTAGCCACCCCAAATTCTCACTAGGTCAGTGTCATGCTGGGTCCTTCTAGTCCGAGGATGATTAAGACAGTATCTCATAAACTCAAGCTCAGCATAGCTAGCACCTCTTAGCATTTACCACTAGTCTGATGTTGGCATGGCAGCTCACAAGTAGAGAAGGGACTGGGAGGTCTGTGTTGTGACAAAACTAAATAGCAGAGGGGTATCAGAGAATGCAGAGTACAGCCATCTTGCCCAGTCTGCAGAGAGGTGGAGCAAGGTCGATCATGCCCAGCTCAGCTTCCCTCTGCCTGGTGTGTTGGCCCTGTGGCACCAGCCTGGGTGTCTCCATATCGATAACTACAGTGTCCATCAGGGCTTGTCATACCACATGTTGCCAGATGCATGCTGGCTCCACGTAGTTGCAAAGCCTTTGCTTGCTTTCCCGAGTGCTCCAGGAACCCAAAACTCTGAGCTGCCACAAGCAAAAGTACCCAGAAGTGTTTTTGGTTTTGTATGTTTGGTTTTGTTTTGTTGGGGTTTTTTTTCATCACAGCAACTAATTTGCAAGTTGGTAATTTAGGAGCAGTCCTGCCCAAAAGCACAAAAACTTTGTTCGCACCTCTGCAGACCTGGAGAGCTGTACAGCTTTGTTTGCTTGGCTTGTGCCTGAATCTGCTGGCTCTGCACTGGGACTCCTCCCGTGTCTCCACACTTGCAGCACAGCTAGTCTGCAAGGTGGATTAGACACCCACAGACCATTGAGAGCTGGCTGTACTTGCTGTTTCATTATTAAAGCCCTGGCATCTTGCTTCTCTCTGACTTGAAACTTGGGCATCATTTTTAGTGGGACTGCTCCATATCCAGATTACGCTTAAATCTGGATGTGTGTATGCAGTAACATAAAGGTTTTATTCACAGAGATAAACTTTCTTCTTGTATCTCTGTGATTGTGGGGTTCTTCTGGGTTTTCACATAGTCATTGCCTGCTCCTGCAAAACTAATTTTACAAGCCTGCCTCTTAGCTTAAATAATTTCTGTGATACCTCTCTGCTCTGTTGTATTAGATGCAAGTAGAATGCCTGTTCATCCAAGGCCAGATGTGATAACCTCTCGCTTGCTGTTGCTTGTGTTCTCTTCCGTCTCTTACTGACCTGTGCTCCAAGGCTCTATCACCTTCCTCTTACATATTTAAGAGTGCATGTTTTTTGGTATTTCCAAAGCATCCTAATTTCAGCCCTCTTCAGATAGCTTTTGGAAATGTCCCTTTTCTAAGAAATTACTATCAGAAGGACGTTAACATTCCTTGGATTTCTGGCCAATACTGCCTTATGTATCATCTGTCTGTTCCCAACTGTCTGCCAAAGCTGAAAGCTTTCTAGGGCATGGGGCTATTACTGTTCTGCTTGGGTAGTCCCTAAAAATCTCATATGCAAATAATAAATAGTGGTAATTGCTAGGAACTCAGTGAGTGTTATCAAGTAAAATCTACTGAATTTGATGTAATGTTTTTAAAGAGATGGTGCCTTGAACAAACCAATATCTTAATGGAAACTGCTGAAATAAGTGTGAAACAATTTCATTTTTGTCAAAGACTTATGCTACCTTTTGAACTATGAAAGTTTCAGGATGGCAACAATGCCACACAAATTACTGTCCTAAACTCCGTTTTCCATTAAATACCTAGATTCAGTTTGAATCAGTGCTTCACTCTTAAAAACAGTTTATTTTCTAAGTTAAAAGTAACTCATCTGCCTCCTTTATGTTTTCAGGTGGTATTCAAAAACCATCTTAAACTTTTGAACTCCAGGACAATGAGCCAGCAGCTCACATGCTATTCGTTGATACAAATTCACCCTAACTCCAACCTGTAAAAGGAAATTCACCCCAAGAAGGCAGCTGTAGATATTTAGAAACATCCCAGATGGTGACCATAAAGTACCTGTAAAAAACTACTTTGTCATCACTATAAAATAGTTTGCCTGATAAGGTTTGCGATGAACCCCACAAAGGGGGAACCTGTGGTGTAACCAGCTCTTCCCTGAGCAGTTAGCTTCTCTCCAGCCAGGCTGCCGGAGGAGCCAACCCCTATGACACCTCCTCAGAAGATAATGCTGGTGTTGAACTCAAGTGTTAAAACATCCAAGTGGTGCCCCAGTCATGGTAAAGTACTTGCTGGGCCTCATTTCTCCCTCCTTGGCACAGAATACAAAGGCAGGCTCTCTTGTCTGCCCATCAGGCTGGGTCAAGGCACTTGGTCTAGTAAATACATGTCGAGACAGAGCTAGGAAAGGCTGGTTTGTTTTTCCCTTCACATGCAGCTATTTTCTCTCTGTGCTTTCCTGTTTTGGTCAGTATGAGCATGGAACAAATATGACAGGGAATGGATGCCAGGAGAATTTTTCTCTTCTTTATTTGCTGCATGGTCTTGCTTCTTAACCTTCCTAGGAGAAGCACAGGTGGTTAAAGAGAATGGGAAGACAGTGCTGGAAGCGCAGGGGCAGCAGCTTTCCTAAAGAGGCACAAGGAGAAGGAGAAGCAGCCTCTGAGGAAGCATGGTGCTGGCGAAGGAGGATTGCATTAGGGTTGCAGGGTTGGCTCAGGAATTGATGGCAGTGCTGAGCTAAGTGGTTTATAAGCTGTTCGAGACTTTGGGTGGGAGGGCTTGTACTGCATAGGACTGAAAGAGGCTGTTGGATCACTTTCCTAAGGCAATCCTTCCCCATGCCTGCTCTGCTGCCACCTGTGTGTGTGGTCACTCATCTGAGGGTGACAGCTTTTGATGTCAACTTCACAGGAGCAGCTTCTCAAAAGAGCTTGTGTCTGGAGCAATTGCCCAGACAGCTGGGCAAACCCATGTCAGTCTGCCCCTGTGTTATTCTTTCTCAAGAGCAATACTCAACCTTAGACTGGAGAGCCAGGCTCTGGCTGCCTGACCCAGGATGTTTGCGATCTTCTCGGAATAATGCCACTCTCAACATGACCTTGGCAAGTGCTGCAGGGAACTTGTAGAAGGAAACAGTATGGATCTGTGAGCAATGTCTTCAGTTGCTTTCCCAGCAGTATGCTTGCAGAGCCATCTGCTGAAGCAGTGTTGACAGTAATCAGACGGTATTGGCAAATTTGGAGACTGAAGCTGCCCTGGCTGATGGCCCCCACCTCTGCAACTGTCTGCTCACGGAGAATGGCTGAGTGAGCCAAGACAGGTGGAAAGCAAGAGGAGCATCTCTGGTGACCTTCCCTGGAGCCCAGCAGGGCTATGCTGGCCACAGCAGCTGGCAAGACCAGTGACTTCTGTAAGCCCCTGTGCTTGAAGGCAAAAAGCCTGGGTTGGATGGCCTGTGGGGAAGACAAGTAAGGGCTAGGTGCCACCTCCCCCTCACCAAAGAGCAGAGAGACAGGACGGGCTGGGACAGGAGAGGTGGGAAACCAGCTGGTGGCCCTGGCAGGTCCCTATGCAGGGTGGTTGTGCTGGTCATGCACCTGACAGCATTGGGGTTGGCAAACCCACAGGGCTGTGGGCAGGCAATGCTTTTTCTGCCCTGGGAGCAGGTATGCTGTCAGCAAGGTCCCAGGACACTGGCCCCGAGCCTGTGGACACCGCCTGCACCACAGTCTCCCCTTTGTTTTTGGTGGAGACGCATCCAGAGGCTGCAGATGCATTTCCTACACCCACTGGGAGGACGTGGGATTTTCCTGGCTGCGAGGCACAGGATGGCTGCGAAATGCAGCAGCAAGAAGCTCTGAAGGCTGGGCCAATGACTCAGCCGCTGGCGATGGGCAAGGGACAGTACAAACAGGCTGTCCCCTCTCGGTGTGCACAGCAGCCCAAGCCATGGTATCTTTGCAAGCCTTGATCCTTTTGTTCTCCACCCTGCTCTTAATTTTGCCACACAGGAGGCGAAGAAATTAATCTCACCAGCAGGAGATATCCTAACTGGCTTGGAGAAACAAACACATGATTTTTATTTTTAAAATATTTCATTCCTTGCATCATAGTCATTTCTGCAGAAACACAGTCAGAAGTTGCTGTGTAGGAGTATGGATTTCTGGTAACAAGGCCACCCACACAAATCCACCGCAGGAAATAGGAAGCCCATACCTAAAGCCTTCATTGTCTAGGGCCCAAGTTTGCAAAAATGCTAAGTACCGCTTAGTCCTGCTGAAGGCGATAGGAATAGATGATGCTGAACCCTTAGCAGGAGGTGGTCAGGATTGAACCATCCTAGATCTTGACTCGGTGAGTCATAGCATTGCATGGCATTTGATGTCAGGAGAATTCTGAATCTTTGCGCGAAAATCCCCATGTAATAAATAATCTCCTGTTTAATACATCTGTTGCCTCTTGGTTTGGTACTAGGAAGAATAAGAATACTTGTTTCTTCCCACCCCCCCTTCTAAAAACTGTTTCATTTCTGGGAAAAGATCCTTTAATTTTGATACATAAGCATTTTCAACTCATTTTCTCTTAGATTTGTAATATTACTATTTTTAATACTGTAAACAATAATAAAATCATTTTCCGTAGAAGGATCCTAAGTGCTTACTTCACCCATGTAGTGACCTAGTTTATCAAGATTTCACAAAAATATTTATTTCGCAGCATGAATGGAAATAATATTCAAACCGCTCGGCCATTTTGTTGACTACTTTAATGGTTCCTAATATGAAGGAGGAAGCTGAAGAGTAGCCATGTAAGGGTTATGTTTACCAAACACTATTCTCAGCTATGGTAATTTTCTGTCCACGAGTCCTGCCTACTCCAAGTTTCAGAGAGGCCCCGTAAGAAATTTGAAACAAAATGAATGAAAGAAATCCAGATGCTGAGTTTGGTGTGGATACCTTTTTAAGATAAACAAGATAGTTCTGTGTGACCCATACATGGGTCCGGTATTAATTTAGTTAACTTGATAAGGAAAAAAAAAATAATTGTGCACTTCCCTTTCCAAAAGGAGCTATTCTGCAGCAATCATCTTCAACCTGACATAACTACACTGTATGGACTGATTTAAACAAAACACTCAAAAGATGTGTGGAAACCATGCTTCTGTGGATTTCTTCTTTGGCTGATCATGGCATAAGCTGTCTAAAGAGGAAACATCTGGACCTGTCACCTTAGGTTTTGTTTTAACATGGGACCACAGACTTCTAAAAACTGAAATTGAGATGATCTGATACCACATTTTTAAAAGTCAGTAGAAACATTGCTTGTTTGTACTGAAATGCTTTCTTGTGTGTTTAAATCAGATCTGCAGTGGTTGCACTCTGTTTTTCCTTGATGTTTAGTTCTTTCATGGTACTTGTCAATTGGAAGCCTGACAGAACTTACAGGAAAGCATGTATCTGTTTTCTCTGAGGATATTGAGCGGAGGCAAGTGGAGAAGGAAACATACTAGGAAGGAACTTCATACAATAGTATGGATGCATAGATTTTGCTGGTTTTGTTTGCACTAAGCTATGTTTTGGGGCAGAGGGTACTGTAAAATGATGTTGGGAATGGGCTAAGTTAGGTGTTACATTTGTTTCGTACAGAAATCTGTTTTTTGCTTTATTTAATGCTGGGAGGATGTTTTTTATAGTGAAACTTATGTCATTACTACAACAGGTCAGAAACTTTCAAAGGAAGTAAAGTGGCCTTGAGAAACAGGGCCAGCTCACTGAGACCGCACCAGTTTGTTGCGGACCCTGAACCTGGTACTAGGAGTTCCCATGCCAGTTCCCCCAGCCCCTGCTGGCCCTTGGCCATCTGGGCAGCCCGCATGCCTACAGCAGACTCGTGCGATGAATTCTGGTCCCGTCTGGGAGCCCTGCATGCTGTGGGCTATGGGGCAGGCATTCCCTTTGAACACCATGCTACAGGGATGAGCTTAGCCCTGCTACCAAACTGAGCCATTCAAAAGCTTGATCAAATATGTCAGCGATGCCCTGCAGCAGAGCCCTGCCCCATAGCTCTTAGCCATAGCACTGGTGCGGCAAATATCTATTCCACCCTTCCCTTGACTTTGTTCTTGGTCACAACCCACTGGGATTTTCACTCCAGGGAAATAAGGGCTAGACTTCTGCTCCATGGTACCTCTACAGTACACAGATCCTGTTCTATTTGGGACTAAAATGTAACAGCAAATCCATCCTCCTTCCAAGTGAAGCTTCTAAATGTATGTAATGACAAGACTGGAAGATGTGCATGTCCATATACAGTATGTGTGTGCATGCACATTCATCCAGCGTGGGGGGAAAATAAATGCATGTGAAACTGTTATAGCTGTGCTCAAAATCTTGCACATTTGCAGCTCAGGTTTGACAAGTTGGCTTTGTTCTTATTTGCAATGTCAAATCTAATCCAGACAAACAAAAAATGACTTGAACAATTTCAAGCTTAGTAAGTAGTGGGAGCCAGAACCCCAGAGAGGTCAAGAGCTACAGTTGTAGGTCCCCAATTCCACTTCAGTGGACCCCTGAAATCATCAAGGAGCGAAAGTCAAAAAAGGGCTGAGGCTCTTAAAGGCAGGCACCCCCTCCGTACCGTTCAGGATGAAGTCTGAACTGCTCATCGATGTTCTGGTGGGAGCAGCTTTTCTTGTGTGCCAGCTCTGCTGGGCTCCCAACTCAGCAGAGGTTTGGATCATCACTTTAAAACCCTCCTTCCCTTTGCACTGCTTAAGGAATGGGGCACATACACATTGGGTATTGAAGCATCAAACTTTGCAGGTCCTCTGTCTTGCTCTAGCCAACCTCCACATCTCTTCCTCATGGGCCTCCTGTATTTCCTCAGCAGTAGGTGTGAGCTGTCAAGCTCTTGATACTCTGAGCTACCTTTGAGTTGAAGGTAGGTGTCCATCTATCATGCTTGCTCTGGCCAGGCAGCTTCCCGAAAACCTATTTCTTTGTCAGACTCCACCCCACAAGGCCATTGGAATAAGATGCATCCCAGTGTCCTAAAGGCCAACCCACTCACCTTGGGGACAAGAGTCTAATTCTCAAATCCTCGTTCCTCTTGACATGAAGCAAGGCCGTGATTTCAGCTTTCCCACATCCCAAGGGAGGGCCACAAAGCATGCTGCAGCAGGTCTGTCTCTGTGTCTCTGCTTCCAGTGGTTCCATTCGATAGCAATATTCCCAAAGAGAGAAAAATAACTCTACAGAGAAGTGGTCAGAGCACTCGGGGGGACTGGGTGAAAAGCAAATTCAGTTTTCCGCTCCCCTGAGAGTGTGTCTGTAATTATTGATACAGAGTGGGAGTTTCAGAAAGTGTGGTTTGGGGGTTTAGCTTTTAACAACCAACTAATAATTACAGTATTTTGCACTTGAGTTGTGTAAGAAGCGTTGTGTTCCTTTTTGAGAAAAAAAATAATTGCGTCCAACCACATATTTCAAGCCCCAGCTGGATGGTGTTTGTTAGCCTACTTTCGGTCGTCATTAAAAGCCACAGAGGAGGGAAATAAGCATCACTCATCTTGCACGTTAGTAACTGAATGCCCTCTAGCGAGACTGTCACACTCTCAGATCTCTCAGTTCTTTATAAGACAGAGAAGACTTTTACATCTTTCCTTAATGTCACAATTTAGGAGTGCATCCTCTAGTTAAGCAGAGCATGTAATGCCCACTGAAAGCAGAGTTTTGTGCCTGCTCAGCAGAGCCTGTCACAGTAACTTCGGGCTGTAGCGAAGGGGCAGTCATGGCCACCTTGTCACAGGAGCGATTCCTACAGGCACGTGCCCAAGCGCTCCAGGCACTGGCATACAGTATTGATGTTTGTTGCGACTGTCCACTCGCAGCTACACCACTTACATTGATGTATATGACAAAAAGGAAGCTATCTCTTAATAACAATCCTCATAGGGATTCTTTCCTCAAGTGTCAGGGATCATCCCAGCCTGTAGACAGAGCAGTTTGTTTGCTGCCCTACTTCAGGAGGCATGCAGGTTGTGCCTGCCTGGTCACTGGCTTTGAAGGATGTCTGACAAACATTCCTAACGATCTGCCTGATTTTTGTAAAATGCGTCAGACAGCTGCAGCTAGTTTCTGTTAGCTCATGTAACTAGGTTTTGAAAAGCAACTTGTGTTTTGAAGCCGCTAAGGAGCAGTATTTTCTCATCTTCATTTGTTTTTATCTGTGTAAGAAAACAAAAATAATTTTAAAACAAATTGTAGCAAGGAGAATAAGTTCTGAGTGAGCAGGAGAGCCACTGATACCTGGATGCTGTCTCAGTGGCCCTGATGTGGCTTTAATGTTGATATTTTGGGAGAATGCATGACTGCAAAAATTACACCAACTAAAGGCAATACATCATGCTGACAGGCTTGCAAAGATTGCCAAAGGTACCAGCCAGAGCATGGAATGGATTTAAGTAGTATGGTACTGTAGAATTGTCTTTGTGATCATTCATTGATCCGAGTCTCTCTCCAGCACAGTGAAAGGATTACATTCCTAAATGGACAGTTCAGCAGCTGGTCCTCCCATTGGCTTAGAGCACGCTCCTTTTACTCTGCCTTGTATAGAAATGGAAAAGATAAAATTCCAGAAGAGTCAGGAAGGTTTCACAAGGATACTGAAAATAATTTGTGCGGAACCACAGCGCTGCTGTGGATACTGCTGTTAGTTGTTGTACTCCATGCATGTGGCTAGAGGGGGCAAGATATCCCTCCCTATCAAGCGAACTAAAGCAGCATGAGATGCTTTTTCTATTACGTTAACAGTTGCAAGTTCTGTGCTAATTCAGCCACTGCCCAACATTCCAGACTTCAGAGATTAATGGGAAAGCCAGAAATAACATTTTGTCATTGTAGTATATATGGTAGGTATGATTGTGTGTCTTTTTCCTGTCTTAAGAAGTCAAGTAATGGGATTAGAACAGGAAGAGACAAGTGACATGCATCATAGGTAAACAATAGTCATCTACCTCTTCCTGTGGCAGCGTTAAAAAAAAGTACAGTCACTCTAATAGGCTCTGGGATTCCCCATAATCAACTAGAACTTCAAATTTCCCTTTCTGAATATAAGTGCTTAGTACTAGAAAATTTTAATCAGCGTAGTGGAAGAGGGAGAGGAATTGTGTGACAGACTACTGCACCTAATAATTTCTCTTGGAAAAAAAAGATGTATTTGGTGAAACATTTAACACTTTAAAATTATTTTTGCAAATTTAGTTTTCATAGTAAGCACATCAAGTTATAAATCAGACAAAGTCCTTAACTTGCAAAACAGTTTTATTTCACACTTGTACAAAGTTAATAGACATTTTAAAACACTTAAGAGTACTATAGGTTACATCTACTGCCACTCAATATGTTAATAGGGGACTTCACAGGTGTCTTGAGTTTTCCAGGGTCCTAGACAATCCCTGTTCTCCCACAGGTTTAAGCCTAGTTCTTAACATATTACAGAGGGTCTATTCAGAGAGTGTTGTTCAGAGTACAGAACCCAGAGGACTGGGGCAGAATGTGCCAGGTCCACATCTGCATGCCGCCAAGTTGTTAGGTAAATGAACACTTCTCCTTTCAGCTAAGGAAACTTTTTGTCCCCCTCCCGGGCCCTTCCAGCCCCTGAGAGCTGAAGCAGCTCTAATAAGGAGCTAATCCTGGCTCTTCCTTTCTTCTACAAGCTTTGATAGTGCTGTTAAGCAGCAGAAGCTGCCTGAAGAAAAGAGAGATCTTAACAGGTACTAGTGAAAATACTGTTTGTTTTTTTTTCCTTCCTCTTCCCACTAAATGCTTCTGATATTTTGCTACCTACTGCCACTCGCTATGAGCTGTAACAAACTCTCCTTCAGGTGTCTTATTAGAGAGAGACGTGATTTAGGATTATACAATTTCCCTGCAGTTTTGAAGCCGATTGTCTAATCAGGACCAAAGATAAACATTCCCACAGAACCACATAAGTGGATGTTATGTTGTATGTCGCTGCTGTGTCACCATAATACAGAAGGAAATGTGACTCTCCAGTAAATCCCAGATTGACAGTATATGCAAGAAATATTCAAGAAAATGAAGGTACACCTAAAAAAATCCCTCTAAACCTGTGATGTCTGAAATGAATTTAGATTGCATGGATCTAAATATTTTCAGCATTTAATAGATTTCCAAAGTGAGCTATTTTTTCACTTCGGATGCGAGTCCTCCCTGCAACTTGAGTGTAAATAGCCAAAGACAGAATTTAACCTACTGTGCCACAGAACTGAAGTATTTAGGTGCCTGAAATCCTGGCATAACAGCAGCTCTGTAATGTCTTGGGAGTAACAACAATGTCACAAGATGTTGACTAGTTATACAATAAACTGTGGTAATCCAAGCAGGTTACATTCAAGTAAACCAGGTTTTGGATGATCAGATAAACAGAAGAACATTTACTGATGGCACACAGCTTCAAATGAAGAACCAGATCTGGTTATCTACATTTGCTAACTATTGGGTCCAAAATCAATTTGCCATGGCAAAACAGTGTTTCATACAGAAGTAAACACAGATATGCAATTGGTTTTAGAGTCTTTCGTGGAAGTAAAGGAGACAAATACCAAAAGATAACCTAAAAGCCTTAAAAGGAAAAAAAAAATATTGTGCTTGTATCTTTAGTCTGTATCCTTAGGAAAGTCAAAACTGGCCTTTCTCAGAAGCAGTGGGAATCTTCACATCTCAAGTGAAATGTCTTTCAGTTAAATAGCTGAAACAAAGCATTCTTTATCCAGAATGGCAATCAATGAAATTGTTGGAACCCTGCCTTGCAGGTTCAGTTCATCCTTCCTTTTCACTGCTGCATTATCTCATTTTAACAGTTCTAGGTACTGAAGCCCCCCTTCCTCAATTAACTTTGAAAAAGAAGAATGAACCAAAAATATGTCCTTTTAGATTTTCTTTATATGGCAGAAAATATGCAGGAGACACAAGGCCACTTTTTAAGACTTTTCCAGGTTATCTTTTGGAGCAGTGCTATAGCAAGGCAACAAATATTAATATAAGCTAGTTTTCTTCATGATTCTCAAAAATTCTTGCTCACTTACTTCTCCATCTCCATCTCGATCAGCTTCATCAATCATTTCCTACAAAATATAATATATATTGGATCAGGCACTGGACTCTAAACACAAGATCCTGCATTATTAAAACAAAAACAAATCAGAAGCACATCATGCGAAAATATAACTATGTATTTGATTGTTCTTCATATTTCTGACCTCTCAGCCCTTTTTGTATAGGCATAAATTTCCAGCCAATCCTTAAGAGCTAAAGGACTGGGCTGTGCTTGTTCAGAAAGCTCAGGCAAATCAGAATTTACCTGAAGTTCTTCATCTGTTAAATTTTCTCCCAGCTCTTTGGCAACCCTTTTCAAGTTTTTGAATGAAATTTTTCCTGTCCCATCATCATCAAATAATCTGAAAGCTTTCAAGATTTCTTCTTTTGAATCCTTTTCACTCTAAAACAAGAGTAAAACATACATTAATTCTAAAATACCCACCACAGAGCTACTTCTTTTTAGTTTTTTTTAATGCTGTCATAAGAATTTCTGTTAAGAATTCCTACCATTTTTTGTGTCATCATAGCCAAAAAGTCTTCAAAATCAATGGTGCCGCTTCCTTCTTTGTCAATATCTGCAATCATTTTCTTAATTTCTTCTTTCTTTGGCTCAAAGCCTAAAGCACGCATTGCAACCTGTACCAAAAACCAATTTGGTTAGGAGGCCACCAGAATTATAATGACAGCAGCTGCACTAAAGCTTGTTTAACTTCCTCATTGAAAACTGTAATAACAACTCACAGCAGTGAAATCTTGATCTCTCTCCCCTGTTTCAGCTTTCCAAATACTATTAGTGTAGGTGTGATATTCTTAAGACTCAGACATTTTTTCTCTTTAGATCCATGTGGAACATGAGTATATTTTAGAAAGTAAGAAAAACTTTTTGTATCTGAATTAGGCGTAGGTTCCAATCTACAATTCTGAACTACAGATTTATTTTCAATGTGGTTCCTAAAGGGACTGGATTATCAAAAGGCTTCAAGGGAGGTTGGAGACCAGGGATGTGATCTCACTCCATTTGAGATTTACGGCAGAATGCCCATTAATTTTGATGGGTGCAGAATTTCATGCAGTTAATTTACCCAATCCAGTACCCAAAGACAGAAGAAATCCATATGCATAGCTTTTGGCAATGTTGTGGGGAAGGGCGACAGGGAGGGGGCAGGCAACTGGCAATGCTCCCCACGTCTCAGCCTCAGCAAATCAAAAGACTGACTGCTGTGATAGTTGAGGAAAAGAAAATCAAACCTTCTGAGCCTTACAGAGCACAAGCAAAGTATTACTTTGTAAAAGCAGTTCTTGTGCGGATTGTTGTACAAATGCTTGATGTTAACATTGTTTAAAACCAGGCTCTAGTGTTTCACCAGCCTAGAACAATGACTGCTGCTTGGGTGTTTATTAGTAATTTCACAATCCTGGTGTGCCAGATGATTACAGCATATTTAATTCTGAGACTGAAGTTTCAAGAGCATGTAACAAGAGGAAGATCTGAATTGTGAACATCCATTTTTCCTATATGCTCTAGTGGAAATCGGTAGTTAATATAAGGCAGAAATTTTCTTGCTGAACGCTTTTCTACTGGAAGACGACAACTTACCAGAAACTCCACATATAACTGAAGTGTGCTTTCTGACCATTTTTTCTTGTAGTGGGACAACTGAAAATATTCTGTTTTATCTCTCAGAGGGGAACATTTTCTATCCGTATTTGTAATTAATTTTGAAAAAGAAAAACAGTGCTAAATGGTTGATGCTAAAATGTTTCAGTCCATTTTAAGAACTATATATAAACATATATATTCTGTGTTCAGAGGACATGCTCTCCTTAGCCAAGCCTAAGTACTTCCAAATAAATTCTGAGATAAGCCACAGGCTTAGGTGGCTCATGCTTTTAGGCAACATACACAGAAATTGAGGCAGCGTGTGCATATGTGAGAAATCAAGGTCAAGGAGATAATTAAAAGTTTCAGGCTTAAAAAAAATCAGACACCTGTAAAACAGGGAGAGAACTGAGAACAATCTTGCCCTTGTACTGCTGTGTCTATTCACAGGCAGTTGCACACACACGCTACCTGACTTGGTACAGAAGTGCATTCAGATCTGTTTGTTCTTTTTTAAATTAAAAACCAGGTAACATCTGTGTTAATTGTATGAAAATATGGTTGTATCTTTCCTGAATGCGTGCAAAATCTGTGTTTAGTTCTGAGATAAGCAAAATAAATGATATTCTGACATTCATTCCAAAACAGAAGTTCACTTCCTAGAAACAATGATCTTGGCCAGTCATGAAAACTGGAATGTGAACTGTGTACTTAAACAGAGGAACTGCTTAGTTCCTGTAATGCTCAGTTATTCAAAGCTATCTGACCTACTGTCCATGTATTAGAGAGGCCTGTCTGCTCTGCAGTAGCTTTGTCAGGTTAACCAGGTGGTACACACCAAATTCAGTCATGACAGCAAGCCATCGTTCTTTTTTGTATTGTAAAACAATTTTTAAATAGTTAGGCCTGGACAAACAGAAAATGCAGTTAGAATTTTGAGACCAAAGATATTTCCATCTAAGAAAAAAAAAGTTTGAAAACCTTCAGTTCTTTTATGTCGATGCTTCCAGATCCATCAGTATCAAACAAATCGAAAGCTTCTCTGATCTCCTGCTTTTGCTCTTCTGTAAGTTCAGGTTTCAAGCCACTTTTCTTCCTCTGGGCTGTACTTAAGCCAGTTTTTCTATAGTTGGATGCCTTCAGAAAGTGAAGGAGAGAAAAGACAAGAAATAGGCCACTCTGGGGAAAATTCAAAACACAACTAAATTATAAATAAGTAAAGCTGTAGCAGAAGTGAGAGGGATTCTCTGCTGCAAAACACAGAGTCTCCATGCACATCTTCTTAGGTTATTCTAGAAAGAAAACAAGCTGAAGATTTTGTTACTGGGGAATAAGCATCTGGGCTTCAGGTTTTCTATTTTAAACAGAAAGATCATTAGTTAAAGGAATAATGCCAGAAAAAGAGGCAGGCAGCCTGGAAATGAATACTCCACTGAAGTGACTCTAAGACCCTCTGCACCTCCTGCTGGTTGCTTTGATTTCTCAGGAGAGGTTTTACCTGAAAACAAGTAAATCATCCTCACAGCTAAAAAGGCTGGTTATTTAGGTTCTTGACTGTAAGTCGGACTCAAATTCAGCCACTCCTCAAAGTCAGCACTGAAATGGGATGTCCAAGAGCATCTTCTTTAAAGGGAGGTGTGTAGCTCTAGCCTGCCTGTCCACCAACCCGCTCTGGTGCTAGGTAACAACATGCTCTATTAACAGTGAGATCAACACAAAATCTCTGCCACAGGGAGAACTAATCTGCTTGTGCATTATTACCCAGGACACTTCTGTGACCTTTCCTGCCTGTGGTGTAAGCTAGTGCAGTGTAAACAGAGTGGTTTCCCCCACCCCACCACTGAGCAGGAAAGATGTTTTTTATGAAGTATAGGTTTTCTTCTAAACCAGCAGTACACAGATTTTAATCTTTCAGTCTTGAATCTGCACAGATTCATGGAAGGTATGGCAGCCCTTTCCACACCAACTTTAACTGGTTTGGCTTTAAAAAAGTAAATAAATATTAAGAAAGGAATTTATTTTCTGGCTATTTCTGAGCAATCTCTTGCCTCTGATGAATAGTTAAAAATTTTTTGGCTGGGATGTTCCTTTGAAATACCCAGTGTGTAACGCAGAAGATTCCCTTTTGTTGTATTTGGAAATTAACTTTAATTTTTTTCATGTGAGCTGTCCCTCCCAACTTGGATTGCAAACCAATTTGTGTGGCACAGCTCCTACTTTTCCCTGCTATTAACCCAGGCATCAGATTTTTACTACTTATATTCCACTCTGAGAGAAACCTATAAGACATTTTTCTGACTACAAAGAAAAAAAAATAAATCACACACTACCTGAACCTCTCCTCTTATATCCTGTGCATACACCTATGAATCTAGTGAAAAAATCTGGAGATCGTGAGCAGTGGTGTGTGCATCGCTTCCTGTTTATTTCAAAACCGAACTGTACCAATCCGTGTTGTCTCACTGTCTCGCCTGGCAGGTGCCGCATGCTACAGGGGAGCGAGCTGTGCCAGGATTAACCGGGCATACTTCCTCTGGCTTAAACACTACCGAGAGAGCAGGTGAGGTGTTTTGCGATGCTCTGGTTTGTCGGGGGTGTTTCCACAGCGCCAGGTTTAGGGGGCAGACACGACGTTCCTTTCCCTTTGTGCCCGCAGCGCTGGCTTCCGCCTGCTGTGAGGAAACCAAGCACCAGCGACGGCAAAGCGTGCGCCGGGCGACGGTCCCCACGCCAGCTCCCCGCAGCCCTTCGAGCCCAACAGCTGCTTGCCCGGGGCTGGCTCTCGGTGGAGGGCTCAGGGGCCGGGGAAAGCCCGAGCCCCGGCCCGCGCCCTGAGACAGAGCCGCGGGCACAGGCGGGAAGGCACAGCGGGGCTTAGCCGGGAGCTTGTTCCAGCCGCTCCGCGGGAGGCGGCGAGGGGAAGGAAGAGGAGCCCGCGGCGCGGGGAAGGGCGCTCACCATCTGGCCGCGGCCGCAGGGTTGCCGCTCCGGGTCGGGTCGGGTCGGGACGGCCCGCTCAGCCCCGCCGCCTCTCCTTACGGCCCGGCCCGCGTCGCGATAGCCAACGCATCCGCCGCCCCGCGCGACGAGCGGGTGTCGTCCAATAAGAGAACAGTACGTTAGGGGAACCCGCCCCCCTCGTGAGGTCGGGCCAATGGCACCCGGCGGGCTCGTGATGTCAGCGAGAGCGCGGCGCCCGCTGGGTGTCTAAACAAGCAGCGGTGTCGTCCTGGCAACGGAGCGCGGCGCGTGCGGCGGCGGTTGGTGGCGCGCGACAGGGCCGGCGGTTGGGCCCGCCCCGCCTCAGCCCGGCCCAGCCGCCGGGAGCGGAGGGAACAGAGCCCGAGTGGTGAGGAACCGGCTGCTGCCTGCGGTGAGGCCTGAGCAGGGCGGCTCCGGGGTGGCTGCGGAGCGGGCTTGGCCCCTGCCGGGCTGTACCCCTGCCACTGGGCCGCGAGGGAGGCGGGGCTGGTTGGCCATGGGCGTTTGGGTTCGGCCGCAGCGGTTTAGGAAGCGCCTTCCCTTCCCGCATTGGCAGTAACAGGTAGATCGTGGGTAGATCAAGTCGTGAGAGTTCCCCGAACGCTCGGTGGTTCAGCTGCAGGCAGAGCGTTTTCTGCCCGTTTCCTACCAGTGTGTGCGCATGAGTGCGTGAGGGACTGCCAACATTTCAGAGAAATACACTGATTTGTGAAGCTGATGAAACTTCATGGTTGAAGTGCTGTAAGAGTAATAAGCTCTTGTATCCCCGAGTTCTTCACCTGAGACATCTAAAACCTATGTGTAAACATAAACTGAATCTCAGGTCAGGTTTTATTTTGCTTGCAGAGACAGATGATGAGGTGGGCAACAGTAGCTTGGTGTGCAGGTTAGCTCATCAGCAGCCGTCTGTAGTTGGCGTCTCACAAATGGCAGTCTTTCACTACCAGTTTTGTTTGTTCATTTATTCTGCAGGATGCCTCTTCCTCTTTGCTGATGTCACTTGTGTCTGACTCTGAAGTGTACTCCCACTCAACCTTTACCTTTTCCAGCTCAGACTGGATGGAAAAAGAGGTAAGAGGTTAGGGGACAGAGAGATGAAAAGTTCAATTTTGGATCTAGCGTATATTGGTTCCCACAGCCTAGGACAGCATGATGTTCCTGCCAAAATAATACGCGTAAAACGAGAAGAGAAGGAAAAGTATCACAAAATTGTAAATCGTGAATGCCAGAGGTTGTGCAAGCAAGGAAATAAAACCATTTTTTCCTGTAAGTGCGTGTCCTGCCTTCATATGATTTTGCAGCCAAGCCCCGAGTCCATTTGGTTCAGGTTTATGTATCTGCAGGAGTACAAGCTAGTGTCAAAAATGAAGCTACAGTTTTAAAGTAGGAGTTTAAGCTGAAAATAAGGGGCACATTTTTCAACATAAATTTCAAATCAAATTTTAGCTAAGCAACTTGTAGTTGGCTGCACTGAGATTTGGTGGAAATGCATTGACTTGATAGAAGATGCTGCAGTAACTCTAATTATCTGTCTCATAACCAGTGTTCGTTTCACATTCATTGAAATAAAAATGCCATTCTAATATGACCGTAGCTCATATTGCTGACCTGAATCCTCGTTTGGGACTGACTGGGGAGTAAGAAGTTCAGTGTATTGGAAAATGGAAGCCCCTTTCACAACAATTCTTCTGTAGTTGTCTCCCATCCAAACAGCAGCTGAGCCTTCTGCCCAGGACGACGTGCTGTGGACCTAGATAGAGAGCACTACCTGGCCTTTCAGCATAGCTAATTTAGCTCTTTCCTAAATCTTATGAGGAGAACCACAAACTGGATATTTTTTCATTCTATCAAAACGAGCAGGTTGAGAAGTGACTGTTACTAGTTGAGAACTGCTTGAATTCGGAAAAAAGTGATGTCAAAAAACCACTGTCTTAGTAAATCCATAAGAAAAATCAGATGGAAGGAGTTTTTGGTGGAGTGTGGGAAACATGCTTCATATTGGATTCTGTAATCCAATTATTATTATTTAATCACTTCATAATTTTGTTTGTTTGTTTCAAAGCAAACTATCTCTGATATTAAGCTAAAGATTCCAGTTAAGAAAAAAAGACACTTTTTTGTTATTATTACTGGAACTACTGATACAGATACACAGCATGACTAGACTATTATCACAAGAGATTCCCAAGAAAAATTTCCAGAAAAACCCTTAAGCAGGTTGGATGGAGGTTTTCAGAGGTGTGTTCCCAGTGCAGTTTTAAGTCAGAAGTATCTGTGTATCGGAAGTCCTTTAAATTGTCGATTACAGGTAACTGTAGGCTAAAATAATTTCTTGATTGATTATTCTTTTGGTACTTCAAGATGTATCTAGTAATTAAACCGAAATTCTGGGATGGATTAGAACTTAAGGTCTGTCAGTATATAAAGGTTATTTCTCACTGCCTGCTGGCTGCTTTTTGAATTCACAGTTTGTCTTTGTTGGAGATAATGTTCAGATGGACTTTGAGTGAGGCAAAAAGAGTTTTTGGGATTTGTAACAGCTATGCAAGTGGACCTTTAGGTCAATGAAATAAATTGAATCTAAGCATAAAGGCATACAAGCTAATGCTGCTTAATTCTGGGTGTGTGTACTTTTTCATTTAAAAAAGAAAAAAAAAAGGAAGCTTTAGTTTAATCCATGTGGTCTACCACAGGAGTGTGGTGTGGAAGGGATTTCAAGGGAAAGAAGACTTTTTTTTGGCATGTTCAAACTGACTAGTAGATCAAAACTTTAAAGTCTTGGCAGTTGTGGGGTTTTTTTTTTGTGTGAGGTATTCCTTTTCATGCACATTTAATGAAGTATAGATGCATGTTAAACGGAATAAATAGAATTAGAATAAAATAAGTTTGAGTATGTTCTTCCAGACTTGAAGGTTAAAGTTAGTGGCATAACTATTGGAACCAAAATTAATCTGTACAGAGTACTTTGGTTTTGCACAGAGTTGTCGATTCTGTTTAAAGGAACTTTTGCTCTAAATAAGGCAAGCAACTGCATTGATGTCTCATAACAAGTGGAGAGGATGAAGAACTTTAGTGCCTCACAAGAGAGCTGTGTTCAGTGTTAGACTGTTAATTTAATTTTTTGGTGTTATACGCTGTGGAGTGCTGTGAGGATGTGGCTGTAAGTTTGTGTTCTGTTCACAGATCCTGCCTGCTGCCCATGGCTTTCAGGGACGTGAATGCAAGAAGACATATTGGACTTCAGCAGCTCTCATCCTTAGCGCTAGCTGGAAGAACATTATTGGGGCCAATGAAATCATGTAAATTCATTGTGGATGAAGACACCAACCAAAGCACATTGATTTGTTCTGCTTTTAGACTGATTGAAAGTTTGGATTTAACTAGTGCTGCCGGACAGCTTCTTAATGAAACCATTCAGGCACAAACCAAGGAGTTTAGGACTGGGATGAGTACCCTGTTGTTTCTTGTTGGCGCGTGGAGCAATGCTGTGCTGGAATGCCTCCAGCAGAATGTTCCCATTTCAGCAATAGTATCTGTGATGTCTGAGGGCTTGAACTCTTGCTGTGAGAAAGTCCAGTGTCTTCAGATATCCATACATGATGTAAATCAAGAGCTATGTTCTAGCACTGCTAGGCCAAATGCTTTTCAAAGCAAAACTTGCCAAGTTGGATGTGACAGTCTTCTAAATCCTGAGACTTTCCTGTATGCTCAGAAAGATGTTTCTGCACCAGAAGTCGTTCCAGTAAATTCTTGTTCCCATCAATATGACAACTGTAATTTTAACAAACACCTCATTTCATCTTTGACCGGCTTTGGTTCAATAGCTTCCCTTGTCAAACCAGCAGGTGACAAAAGTGCATCTGTGATTTCTGAAAGTGGTGTTACCACATCCAGCTGTAACAAAAACAGGTTAACCCATAGCAGATACTTCAACACTCTAGGAAAAAGCCATTTTTCAAGTCAACAAGGTTGTTTTCAGAGATACTTTTCAGGACAATCAGCTGATCCATGTGAATGTTACGGTTTAGGACATCTGGCAATGACTCTGAGCCATGGAAATCAGACTAGCATGAAACTGCTACAAAGTATTGTTGCATATCAACAAAAGACAGCAGAATGCAGTGGCTCTTCCCAGTTTAATATTGCCGAAATTGTGACATGCTGTTTACTGGGCCTGCCTGAAAGCTATTCTTGTGTTTCCCCAGGCTTTGTCACATTAGTATCGCCAGAACAAGCTGCAGTTATCAAATACTTTGAAGACAGACCTCTTCGGATCCTGCTAATGGATGGTGACCTAACAGAACAATATCGTCACTTGGGTTTTAATAGGCCACGTAATGTAAGGACCATACTGGAGCGTCCTAGCCTGCAGGAAGGCAGAGCAGGAGACTTGTGGCTAAGCGGTTCATTAGATATTCTAATGAGCTTTGAAGTAAACTTGGTTTTGGTCAAAGGAAATGTGTGCGAAAACTTAATGGAAAGATGCGTAGCAAACAGTATATTGGTAATTGGTTGTGTGACTCGCGATGTGTTGTGTGCCTTCGGGGAGGTCACTGGTGCTCAGCCAGTGACATACCTCACCCAGCTGAATGCTTCTTGTGTGGGGAGCGGGGCCCAGGTGGAGCTGTGGAAGGCCCGCGACGGGCGTGCAATGGATCTGGGTGACCTTGTGCCAGTCAGGATAAAAGTGCGAGGACTTTCCCTGGTCACAGCTGTGCTTACTACTACTGTAGCTTCAAAGATGCAGCTCATAGAAGACCAGTTCTGGACTGCTGCGTATCGACTTCATCATGCTTTAAATGATGGGAAGGTTTTTCTTGGTGGTGGGGCAGTGGAGCTCTTATGCCTTAGTCACATTCAGATGCTTGCAGAACAGCCTTTACAGCCAGCAAATAAAAATGCTCTTAAAGAGTTTTGCGATCGTTGGCTAGCAGAGTCTGCAACAGAGTATAAATCTGTTGTGCTCCAAGCATTAGCGAGTGGCTGGAAGAGGTATCTTTCGGCGGTTATGTGTAACACTGCAAAAGCTGCATCAGAGTGGGAAGCATGTACCTCGATTGATCATCACCTCAAAAAAGCAGCTGACTATGGCTCTCCATCAGCATATATATTGAAAGAGTTTAGAAGAGGGGATCTGCTCAGGGGTGGTTCTGGTCCCTTTGCTGACCATGAAGAGGGTTTACAGGTTTATGATAACGTTACAGCCAAGACAGAGGCGTGGCGGAGAGCTCTAGATTTGGTGCTACTAGTGCTTCAAACAGATGCTGAAATTATCACAGGTCTCAAAAGGAATCAGCTATTGAACTCACATGGGTCAAGTGAATTTATGTTTTTATAGGACCTGCAGGCTGTATTTTTAAGTCTGTGAGTCAGTGGATGGAAGAAGTCCAGGTACAATCTACATTTCTTGATAGTTTGTAAAGTAAACATTTAGATGTGATTAACTTAGAGCGTGACAGAGGAAATCAGAATGTGAAACAGTCACAAAGTAAATATAATCTCCCATTTCTAGAAACAGGAGTTAAATAACAAACAAAAATCACTTGTGGGCTTACCTCTAACCTCAGCCATACATTTGTAACTAATAATATTGTCTGTATGGATAGATTAATTCAGTCAAACTGACTTCTCTGTCCTCATTGAGCAGAGTAGATGTGCAGTTGTTTTTTTTTCATTTTAATGAGGAGCACTGGGCAGGTGGGTACATTTAGAGTCTAGTTGGAGAAAAGTTTGATACCGTGGATGTGCTTATATTCTGAATGTGAGCTGTCTGTATAAGGTATTTAAACTGGTGTTCTGTAAATTATCCTTGTTTAATGTCTTTTGATGCCTTTTGCTTCTAAAGAAGGATGGGGATTTCTTACGTAACAACGGCATACTTGGTTAAATGAAATAACATAACATAATTTTTAATATCTTGCTCATGATTTCTGTACATTGCAAATATAAGAGTTAACCTTGCAAAATTTGAGTGTTACATTTTACACTAAGAGATTGTGTATTATTGATACTATTTTTGCATATTTATGTGGGCCATGGATGTCCTATTTTCAAATATATACCCTTTGGAATTTCTCATTTTGATATAAATTCAGGCTGAATCCTCCCTGTTGGTCTTACAGAATGGATGTATCTCTACACTAAGTTTTATTTTACATCGTGAGTTGGGTTTTCAGATTGTTTCCTTTTGGCTCTTTCAGGCTCTTTCCTCTCTTCCTTGCAGAGAAGAAAATGTAGTTGTATGTTTTAGCTGTTGGCTAAAAACTGAAAACGAATCTGTCATGATGATTGAGGCAAGACATTTTTACTGTGTTTTAGCACTTTAAATTTGAAAGCAGAGCCCCAGAGAACTGTCACGTTGTTGCAAGAAAGGTGTATAACTATGGTGATATTTTTTCTGAAATTGGCATTCTGAGTCACACTTGAGGTGGAATGTCTCACCAGTCCGGTGAAAACAGAATGGAAAAAAAAAATGGAAAAGTTGATACTGAAAAGGATTCTTACTTTTAGGAAATTTCTCATTAAAATGCTAATGGCTGGCAGTATTTGGGTTAAGCACTCTTCTTTCCGATTGCTGGTGCTGGTGGCAGACAGTTCTGCGGTGAAAGCTGAAAACTGGGGTGGGCTAAAGAGTGTTTTCTAAGTCTGATTCATTGAAATTATAGACAGAAAATGAGTGGTTATTTTATTGTTAGAGCCTTCGCTGCTACTTACTTACTATTTGAAGTGGATGTGTTTTCTTCTGGACTTACTTTCCTTGTGGTATCTCCCACTGCAGAAGGCATTCCGGAGACAAGCCATCAGCTGCCTCAAACCCCCGTGACCACTGGCATTCCCGCAATTGACTTGTTCTGAGCCCTAAGACAGTTCTCTGCCCCTCTGTCCTGTTGGAGTTGCTCCTTTCTCCTGGGAAGGCTCTTCCCCTCTACCTGTGCATTTCACAGTGCCTAATTCCAGAGGGCTTGAGTGAATGAAAAGGAAAGACAGTTCCTAAAATGTCTCCCCTGTGGTGCCAACACTGGCATTATTTCCCTTTATAACTGACAGTAGATATTTGACAGTATGTGATATTTTCAGCCTCCTTGCGTACTCCAGTCTTTTTACGTCCTTTAATGTCTTCATCCCTATAACACATAACTCTGTAAGGTATGTGGCATTCTTATAAAAGTAGCCCTTCCTGAGAATTGCATACAGCTTATGGGTCTCCCTAGCTGGAAGTTCCCCGGAGAGGTTGGATAGGCTAAATTAACCCTAAGCATGAGATGAAATTGGGATCCTTAGAAACATCTTTTGAATGAACTGACCAGAAGCTCTAACTTCATTTTTATGAAGAGAATCCATCTAAATATATTTTATCCTGCAGCTTTCTTCTGTGCTAATATACGTTGTGTTAAGTTATATACTTAGCTGTTTCATAGAGCTGCTTACCCAAGTGGTTCACACTGTGTGAATAATTGATATATTTAATATATAAGGAAAAGAAAGGCACAGATAATGAACTACCTGAAAGGAGGTTGTAGTGAGGTCAGTAACAAATGATAGAACAAGAGGAAATGGCCTCAAGTTGTGCCAGGGGAGGTTTAGGTTGGATATTTGGAAAAAATTCTTCACTGGAAGTGTTGTCAAGCACTGGAACATGCTGCCCAGGAAAGTAGTGGAGTCACCGTCCCTGGAGGTATTTAAAAGACATGTAGATGTGGCGCTTAGGGACAGGGCTCAGTGGTGGACTTGGTAGGTTAACGGTTGGACTTGATGATCTTAAGGGTCTTTTCCAACTGAAATTATTCTAAGTTCATCCTCCAATATGTTTTAGATGCATATAGATGTGTGTTTGTGTGCATGAAAGTAATGTTACACAGTATATTTTCACAGGTTGCCTTCAGAGTTCTCATTGCTCAATTGCATATTTTTATATTCTGCTCACATGTAGCTGAAAGGCTCTTAAGGAGGTTAAAGGAGTGTATTAATAGCAGTTGCCTTTTAGAAATACGAGAGGAAAACTTTTCTGTGTGTAGAAAGCTATGTTCATAGTATTTGGCCATCTCTGACCTGAAACTGTAAATATTTTGGTTTTCTAACAAACTCCAGAATTCAGTGGTTTTTGGCAAAAATCTCATCAATAGTATAGGGGTTTATAATTTTAATTTGAAACAGTAGTTCCTAGCAGCTTAGGGATCTAGTTATGTCAAAGTTTTGATCATCCTGAAATTATATTTTCATTATTAACCAATTGGCAATTGGTGTTTAACTGCTTGGCCACACTCTTGGCGTACCAAGACATGAGAGAAAGAGAGTTTGGTAGTTCAAAAGGGGCAAAAGGAGCTAGTGGGTGTTAGGTGAGAAAGCAATGGAAACCTAGCGTATAAATAAATATAAACAAACTCTGCTGCTCTGCAAATGTTTGCAGCTCATTTTTGGCTTTATACTGTTTTTCTTGAACCTCCTGTACTGAGCATTGTGTAATCCCTGTTCCCAAGAAAAGATCCAGTTGCACTTTATTTGAATAATAGAGTTAAGTGGATTATGGAAAAACTGCGTACATGAATTGTACTGAGGTGGTCCAAACGTCTATTTATAGGGCTCTTAGACGCTGAGAGCTGACGCACCAAATGTCGAGAAAATCCAAAACGATGTAAGTTTTCCAATCAGGCTTTTAAAAAGCATATAATGATATATTTAAATATTGTGATGCAGAGGTTTTCTAAAAAGCTGTCAGACATTATATTTTGATTATTTAACACTTGCTTTTCTCCAGGACAACAAAATTGAAAGTTTTATAAACTAGCTATACTGTAGCATGTATTACTGAAAATTATCTCTCTGATATACATAGAATATTAATATGCATGCTGTCTTCAAGGCATTCTCCTTCTGCAGTGTGCAATAGAATAGACACATGTGGCTTCCTCAGCTTCAAATCTCTCAAACAGAATGAGGTCCTGTGCGTGTCTGCCGTGGCTCTCGATGCAAGCAGTGATTTCAACAGCTGCCACGGGCAGAGGCTCTTCCTAGGGTACACAAAGGCTGTTTGTGCAGAGTATGATGTGATGGAAGAGCTAAGCTTTTACATTTGACATGCCTGGGAAATTGGGAAATGGCAGAGATTTTAGGGAAGGGACTGTCCCAAGGAGGAGGCAGCATCTCACTCCCTGCTGAAATCTAGTCAAGTATCTTGTTTCTCCCTTGCATCCTGGTATCATCATTCCCTGCTCGCTCCTTCTTCTGTTTAGGGCTGATGCCATTTTGTTTAACATTTACCTTGAAGGCCAATTGTTTAGGCCTTTCTGGTCCTTCATGATTCCCTGAAATGTAATAGAGGTTTTAGTCATAGCAGCAAGACCCTTGTCCCAAGCTTGACTAGCCTAGAGGGCACAGCCTGCTTGCAAATTTTGGTCCTATAAGGACTGATAGCCTGGTGATTGATGGTTGTCAAGAAGCATCTGATAATTTTCCTGCTGCCAGGCTTGCTGAAAAAAATGAGCTAGGAAATGTAGAAGGCAATGGTCCCTGGGTAGGCCAAGAAATGATTGAGGCACTGAAGGCTGGGGAGGTTAAGGTGGTTGTGGAGCAGGAAGGGCTGAAGGAGAAAACCTGAGCTCAGAGGAGAGCTGAGACAGTTTATTTGTACTGACCTCCTTTTGATACCCCAGGCCAGAGCTGCTGAAGAAGCTGGGAGGACAGTTCCCTTTTTTTCTCTTTTGTTGGGGGGTGAGAGGAGACACTGCATAAAACCAAGGACAGGCCTGGATGGGGAACAGGCCAGGTGCTACCACTAGCATCATTTTTATGCAGAGATATTCCAGACATGTCAGCTGTGGCTTCTGAGGCTGTAGCAGAGGTTAGCAACAGGAAGGCAAACAATGTAGATAGCAAGTATGCATGTGCAAGGTGAGTGAAATAAACCCTGATCTTTACAGAAGTGTGCCCGTGCTGAAACTGAGTTAACCCATGCTTCAAGTGTTTGTCACCTTTGTTCTGTTGCTTCCTATATATATCTTTATTTTCTAATAGAAATAGAGCTTCACTGAAATAAAACTTTACTTGATAAATCAGTTGGTATAACCACAGGTATTCTAAAGGTAGGAATGTGCTACAGAACACCAGCTAGAAGGAAACTGGTGAGGTATATTTTCACTGCGCAGTTGAAGAGGTTGCTTTCCTATCTGTGTTCCTCTAGAGTTTATGGTGCAAGTAGCACATTGGGTTACTGCAAGGAGGTTTGTTGTGTGTGTTGTAAAGCCCTGTTTTTCGGGGTTAAGGTAAATGCTGTCTGGCTCCCCAGACACTGGGAAGTCTGTCAGCTTTCCTTGCATTGCTTTTCAGTATTGAAGGAGAAACTTCATTGTCTGAGGGCAAAGATGTTAGCCTGAATCCCAAAGGCAGAAGGAAGCCTTGATTATAGGGTTTTCCCCTCGGCTAATATCTACTGTAAAGTGACCCATTAGCATCAGCAGATGTATTAGTTTCTTCACCTTGCTATAGCACAGTGAGTAAGGAAAAAAATAGCAAAGGGAGGAGGCTGGGACAGGCTGTGTCTTAGATCAGTTCTGCTATGGCTGCCTGTCCTCCCTTTGGACCTCCTCTCCAAATTCTCATGTCGAAAAACTGGAGTAAGAATAAACCATGTGTGTATCTGTTTTGAGAGGGGGATGTGTGCAACTGGTACTCATCTGTGTGCTGCCCCAGCCATCCCACCTGAGCTCTGCCACCTTGGCTGCCCGCTGCCTTGCCCTCCCTTCACCTGCCCAGGCAGGGGAGGCAGGGATTGCGGAGCTGGTTGTCTTCCAGCAAAGGCGAAACTAAACTTCCCCAGGCCAGGCAGTCTGGGATCATGGATAGCTGGGGTTGTTTTTTATCGAGCCAAGATGGTTTGGAAAGGCTTGGTGGGAGGATATGGAAGCAGACTATTTGGGATGCTCTTTTGGGCTGCCCTATCTCCGTTTCAGTTTATCCTGGGAAAGATTCAATTATGGGGAGTGAAGTGGAATTTTTTTTTCAGGATTCAACACTTCAAAAATCTGCCTGCTGCGCTGTGCTCCTCATTCAGGGGAAATAACAAGGTTTGATCTTTTACTTAGAAACATCACCTGTCCAGCATGTTCCCTTTTCACGTGTTGGGTTCTGTAGGTGGTGAGACTAGAAGGTTACGTTTTGCTATGTTGATTTGGGAAACTGATGCAGACAAACTGACACAAAAATATGTTTCCACAATGTAAAATGATGCTACCAGCTATAAACTGTATCTTCTATACTCTCCAAGCTGCCCCCCAAAATATGGCCCCAACAAAAATATGTCTGGGCGGAGTTATTAGTAGTATTACATAATTGAATAAGAAACAAACTTACTCTTGTGTCTGTATATGGAAGCTGCCTAACCTTGTTATTTCCTTTTGAACTTACTTGATTTATACTTGCCAGTGTTTGTTTTAGAACAAATGTTCTCAGCGTGAATCTTGCCCAGTGACTTCAAGAAGTTTCCTTGTCTAAGGCTTTCTGCAGTGGATCAAAGTAACTGGGGATCTTGCAGCAAGCCAGGATGAAGAAAAAGCCCTCTGCTGTGAAAAGCAGGTCAGCTTCCCATAACCAACACAGGCAGGACACCTAGAGGAGATGCACCAACTCTGCTAGGTATCGAATGAATGAAATGTCTGATGATTGAGTTTTTTGAAAGTCTTTTTTGTTTAAGCTTCATAACACCCTGCTATATGACAGTGTCATACTCGGATGTGACTGAGCTGCTGCTTCGAGGATGTGCTTGCTGTTCCTGGAACCTGCAGTGCTGTCAGGACTGCTGTGCACAACAGGCATTTTGGGGAGAGCCTTTAACAACAGACCCCTATTGCAAGCTTTACAATTTGTATAAGGCAAGCTGACAGGGAGCGTTAAGTTGTTCAGTTGTTTTTCTACAGTTAATGTAAAACATGGATCTGGTACTAGAAATGCTCCTTTTTGTATCAAAAACATGTGCTTTATGGGATGCTTCTTACTTTTTGAAGGGATCAGGGCGTGACAGTGTTAAAAAGTGTGGCACAATGATACATGTGCTCTGTCCTTTGTACAACTTCTTTGTGTTAATTCTTTACCTTGGGAGTTAAGCTAAATTTTTTAGCTTAGGTAACTTCCAGAATGTGACCATCCAAACTGCTGTTTCTGTAGCTCTTTCCTCCAAGGCACTTGTGAAGTGTAACTTGCTGATAGCACTTTGAAGCAGAGGGAGCATATTCCAGTTTTATTCCTCTCTCTCTGTATATCAGTAGTCCTCTTGAAATCAGTTTCAGAGAAATAGAGCATAGTTTGTATGACAAACATTTGGAAAGTAAAAAAAAATCTGTCTAAATTCTGCCACTTGCCACCAAGCGTTGCTGCATTAATTAACCATTTATGGCAAAGCTGCAGGACCAAGACCCTTTTTTTATCAAGACAATATGTTAACTGGGTACAAACAGATCTGCACTCTTAAGGGGCTTTTTCTTTGTGGATAACATTGCTCAGAGAACTAATGTCCACAGGGATGAGTTCAGTGCAGTTGAAGGGAGAGCAAGAACAGGTCAGGCATGTGTACAAACTAGAGACTGGTTTTGATCCTGAATGGTGTAAGAAAGAAAAAAAAAAAAACACACCGCTCCATCTATTTTGGCTTTCTATCTGTATAATCTATTAGTAATATCCATTTCTTTAGACTTGAGAACACCAATAATGGTTTCTTTAGCTGCATGGCAGTGGTGGTTTGCTAAGAGCACTGGGATTCAGTTTGTTGCATGTTCCTGAGAACTTTGTTTTGACTGTTTGTATTTTGCATGCAGTAGACAGTAGACAAATGTTAACTGCAGCCTTCAAGTTTTGTGAATTTTGGACTGTATATTCCACAGTGCCCAGTGGAGCTGGAACCATGTTCTTTGCACTACAGGAAGCCTTGAGAACATAGCCTGAGCTGGAACCTTTTGCAAGTACTTCTGCAAGTCCTTACAAAGACGTGCAATACTTGCAGATGAAGCAGGGGCTAGACCGGAGTGTGTAATCAGAAGAAACGATGTCTGAGTTCGCACACGTAGCATGCATTTCAAGACTTAGTGGAGGAACAGAAATGAAGTTAATAGTCATGTGTCTGCAGTGTTTAGTACTTTGATGGCTTCTGAAAAGCCAATTTTTCTTAGAAAGGAGATTCTGGCTTTTGCTGTCTGAAGACATTGTCAGTATAAACTAGTCACAGCAAAGCTCCCTGTGGACTGGCTAACGATCTCTATGGGCCAAGTGTTGACCACGGCATTCACTGCCTTTCTTGCATTAATGCCTTTGAGCTCAAAGCACTGAATCCCCACAGAGGACATGGTAGGGAACATCCTGAGCAGCCGGAGAGAGGGATGGTACATAACAGCCTGATGGTTCAGTGGGGCCTTGCAGAATAGTGATCAGTGAATTCAGTAGTGCATGGATTTACAGACAGAAACCCTGCAGAGTGTCTCTAGTAGTCCACAGAGCAGTTGCTGAAATGGGAAGCGCACCGAAAACCTGTACAGGCTTTAGAGCCAGCTGCAGTGATTGGGGGCAGGAGGGGAGAGAGTGACAGTGCGGACCCTGTCGCACACAGTTCAGGGAGGCACAAGGGCAGTTGGAGGAGGAGGTGCTTCCCTGACTGGAGAGGAAAAAACCAGTTCCCCAACTTCTCCCTCCATATCAGGCCCCTGATGGCTCCTGGGGAGTGGCTTCATGTCACATTTAGTCCAATCCCAGGTTCACCAGCACCATCTCCAGCAGCCGTGTGTTCCCATGATGAGGCATGTTTGGGATGAATCCTTGTGTGCTTTTCAGAGAGGTGGAAAGAAACGCTGAGCCATAATCATGCACTGATGGTGAAAGAGCACGTGAGAAGAGGGGGAAACCAAGCGGGGAAAGCCTGCATTTGGTTTCCCTGCCTGGCAGAGATTCAAAACAACAGTGACAATGTGTTTAGATGAAAAGGAATTCTTTCCTTAAGGAACAAGTGCTGTTCTAAACAACAGGATTATTTTTTTTTTTTAATTATTGCAAGGCTGTAAAAGACAGCATGCAGTTTTTATTTAGAAGTAATGGGAAGATTGGTCGCTGACTGTCTTTTATTTTGGCTCAAATCAGTAGGCTGGGGTTTAGTGCTATTAGCAGCTTTTGTCTGCTGTGTTATGAGACCAAATATTTAACTAGTGTTGCAGATTTGGAGAGATTACTAAAAATAACACAGTTGGTGAGCTGTTTTATTTCTAAGGTGTAATCTGAGTCACTGCTCTCATTGACTAAACTTAAAACCAAAAACACCCCACCACCACCATTTGTTAGTACTGGAGAGTAAAAATAAATCCAGGAGTTGTATAAAATACATTTTATTTATGTATCTACATATATATATATACAGACACACATTCTAGAGCAGAACAGACAGTTTCTCAGCAACACTAACCTGTAGTCTAGTTGTACAATCCTGAGCTAGGGCAGTTAATCTCTTTACCTCCTGTTTACAACAAAGAAAACCATCAAAATATCTACTTTTTCAGAGTTACTATCTATTATCAGTAAATCCTAATTTTGTCCTTTTATGAAAAGAACCTCTCCAGCAAATTGCAAGGAATTATGTCTTGTTCTGGTTATTAATTCCTGTGTTTCATTTGCTGCTCCCTGCATTTGCAATTCTGTCTGTGGGTTGCAGCTCAGATACATGTATATCATGCACAGACTATTTTAGGGGAAGTGGTTGTGAACACAATTACATGTGTATAAATCCGTATCAGTATAATGTCTTTGATTCTCTACAGTGACAAAAATTAGACTACTGTGCCTGCAGCAATATACATATGCTGATTAGATCAGTTTAATTAACTGGCAAAGTCCTCCCACTTCTCACTGCCCTTTGTCTCCTAATTTATGTAAGCCTTGTTTGAATGACCATCCTAAGCATATAATTCAAGTTCTTCTTGTTCTAGGATACTTGTTTTCTGGAGCCATTTATCTGTGACTGTATGCTGATGGCTGCCAGAAACCAGGAAACTCCTATGTAATTGGCAGTAAGAGAGCTTTACTGGAAAAGAAGACCGAATACTCCTTTGTTTATCTGAAGTACCAGGCAATTAAAGAATGGTTTTGTGTGTGACCCTGGCTATGCCATTATTCTAGCCTGTATTTTTGAAGTACTTGACTGTAGCTAATACTAAAACAGCTCTCAGATCTCGGCTTCAGTGATGGATACTCATAACTGTTTCCCCACAGATCTTGAGGAGGACGTCCAGCCTCCCAGACTCCTCTCACAACTGTTCATAAGAGGGAGGCAGGTTTCAAGGCCAGGAGAAGATGGAGAAAATGACTTAACGTTGGTTATTCCAGTGTCTCATATTTATTCAAGTCTGATTATTGAACAGATTTATTAAACTGCTGAAGAAAGGTCTTCCAAAATACAGGAGCTAATTTAAAAGTACGTGACTTCTGTCTGTGCCAAGAGGGGCTTCTTTAATTAACTGTGTTCACTTACATGTAAAATAGAGCTTTAGACTGCCCTACAGCATGATACTTGGGATTTAACATGTGGCCATGATGTGAAGAGGCATTATACAAATAATATGTTCTGTTCCCTGCCCTCTCTCAAATGCTCACATCCATCTTCCTTAGCTAACAAGTTAAAATAGGACTTGTTACGAATTGGATTTTCTTTCAAAAGGCCAATCAAGCTGTTTTCTTTCTGTTTTATGTGTTGCTATGAGCCACTACCACAAGTTCTCACAGATGCTTTTGCTGATGTGCATGTGTGACAAGATGTTATTTCGCTGATATGTTATTCTCCAGAGACTGGAGGAGACAGGGGAATCATGCTTTGGTTGTGAATTAATACAGGAACCAATCCCTTTTTCATTAAAAATGTCAGTAAAGTTTCCATTGCTTTGGGGAGTTAAAAGGCTTGGTCCCTAAGAAACAGATCATTGCAAAAACATGGTCATGCTTCCTCTCTCTTATGAGTACTGGAAAAGGATGTCATTCTGATAATTTCTTAGTGGAAAGAAGTGTAGAACTAAGGACTGCTAATGCTGATGAGGAGCACAACCTTCATTAAAAGCTGTTCTTTCTTGGATGAACCTCTAACAAGCTCTAGTAGCAACAGCAATTGAATACTTAATGATGACCTGGAAAAAATTTGCTGCAGAGGTGCAGTGAGCTGAGCCATTCTTTCCAATGAAGAATTTAATGAGGATTAAGAGCCCACTATTCCTGATAGTTAAAAGATGTCTCCTGCAGGGAATGTCACTTAGGGAGAACAGTCAGCTTTGGGGACAGTCATATCCAGCTCTGTCAATCTGTTTCTTATCTCTAAACCAGCAAACTGTGGAGAAGAAACTCTTCATCCTGCTCATACAGTGCATAGCAAAATGAGACCTTGGATAGTGAATAGAAGTCCAAATTGTTGTAGTAATGAATGTTTGATGTCATTTAAGATTTGGCTTCTTGACCTTGAAAGACATTTCCTTGATTTGCGAACCTGATAAGGCTGATGGAATTTGTCTAAAAGCCTCCTGCATTGCTTGGCCATACAGAGTTCTCACCAGTCTGGTCTCTGTAAGGATAATAGCTAGGACAGAGTAGTTCTTGGAGTGTAGCAGTACACTGTGACAATGAACACAGTAGCTCTTTTTTGGAATATAGAGTGAAGATGAAACCACAGCAGTTACAGTGTGCCAAGTAGAGCTACTAGTAGTCATACAACATACAGTGCAAACTCAGTAGAGCAGAGCGGTTCCTCTACAGACAAATTGGCACACTGGCAGGATGGAATGAATGTCGTCTTTTGAAATAATCTGGAAATGAAATGAGACTGGAGTATATGTGTGGGGTTTTCTGATTTTTTTTTTCTAATACTAATTATTTTTAGTATTTATTTTAAAAAATTACTTATGTGATCTCTTTATACATGGCTTTAATATTAATCTCCAGGGTTGATCTCTGTTTATTTGTCTTGGTTTGACAAAAGCATAAGAAGTTGCCCCTTGTCACGTTTCCTGTATTGCTGATACGATGCAGTGCTGGGTCCGGCATATTTCACAGCAATGGTTTTAATATTGCAAGCAGGGAATTAACAGACTTAATTACCACAGGTTTGAGGAAAATCCTTACCTCTTCTGTTTGGTTTTGTTCTTTTTTCTTTTTTTTTTTTTAGTGGAAACTTAAATTGCCTTTTTAGAATTATGCTTTCATCTGTGTCTGGCTCTTCCCCTGCTCTGTTTGCTCTTGAGTCCCCAAAATTAGCAAGAGTAATGTTCTAGTTTGCAGTGCAGTAGGAAAGAATAACTTGACTTTTTAAAATGTAATACACAGTGCAAGACCTGGAACAAGTACAAAACCTTCAGACAAGGTGAAAGCCCCCAGAAGAATACCTCTATTCAAAATGTCAGTGGATGTCTGCAAATACTGCCAGGAGCTGAAGTCTTGTCCTTTTCCTTTCCAAACATGTGTATTAGGTTTTTCTTTAAAAATACATACTGTATCCTTGAACTCTCCAATGCTTCTATTCAAGAAGGTAGTATTTCCTTTAGACTAGTTGATTCATACATAAAATAAAATCAGTGAGACATTATTTTGGTCTTGGTTATTTCCCTCTTGTGATATTGGATGGAAAACTGTCTTTTTGAAAAACAGCAAATGTTTCTAAGTATTGAGGGTTTTTACTGTGGACTGTAAAAATAAATCGCTCTTAATTATGTTTCCTTTAGAAGAGATTCATACCCTACTTTGCTTCCCTTGTTTATGAATTCATTGCTTTCAGCAGGAATCCTAAATAGATTAAAACCTACATGCTTTACTTTAAATATTTATCTAAAAAAAAAAAAAAATCCTGAGGAGAATATACACTGGAAGTTACCTGGCTTGACATCTCAGGAATTTCACTGGATTTCAGTGAATTTCTAACTGAACTGATCCAGCGTTGTTTGAAATGTCCCTTATCCTCGAAGACCTGTCTGTGCTATATAGCAAATCTCCTTGTACGATCAGCATTTTGCTGTGTTCCTCCTGTGGGTGGGTTGTCATCCCCAGGAGGCTGGTTGTCAGCCCACTGGCACGGCTCGATTTCCCAGAGCAGCCTTGCAGGCCAGGACCTGGCCCAATAAGGGACCTCAATCAGCAAAATATTTTGTACTGTACTTCATAATCAGATGAATTGTCTGATCAACTCTATGGCTCTTTCTGAACTGTGGGACCCACAGTAACATGTGATCATCCTCCCGGCAGGTAACTGTTATAAACCTTTTTTTTTTTTTCTTAAGCCCATGTGCATTGCTTTGATGCCTCTTGAAGAGAGAAGGACAGTAAATCTGCTGAGGTAACTTTACCTTTAGCCTGTTTCTGTTCTTTCACTGCACTTTATTTCTTCATTGTGTGTTTTGCTTTTAAATTGAACAAATTATAATCTTCCCTTTTGTTGTTTGCATAACGAGATCTGCTTTACAGACAGATCAAAGAGATTTTACTTTGTGAAGGATGCTCAGCTACAGACTTATCTCTCCATAATGCCTCTAGGTTAAAGTAATGTAGATAAAACCCTTATATAACACAATCTGTTCTGTATTTGTGTCTCTAAATATACATGAGTTGACTTGCATAATATGCATAGCAGATCGTAGTAATTTCTTCCTTAAATATGAGCCTTGTCATTCTGTTGGGGTCAAATACGACAGAGTGAGAGACTGTCTGTTGTTTAATGTGTCATCTGTTCCACCTGGGTGACACCCATCTGTTGGAACATCACAAGCAGAAGCTAATTTTGTAGCTGTGCTGTTGCCAGCAGCCTAAGAAGGCTTCTTTGTGGCATTTATTCACTCTTAATTTGCCGTGAAATCACTGCTGCTTATGGCCTGTGCTTCTCTTTACAGTCTGTTGAGAACAATAGCGGAAGTCCCACTGAACCGTAACTTACTGGGAAGGAGTCGCAATTGGTATAGGATTTATTCTTGGGTTTTGCTTTACTGTGTCACCATCTTTTATTAGCTGGTAATTTCATGTTCGTTAATGACAAGACGGCATATCTTCTACAGTAGAGGTTGTCTACACGAGTAGCTTTTCTTATTGAAAGTCTAGGCAAGAGAGAATTCTTCCTAGGCCTCCAAAATGTGCATGGAAGGAAGGGATTTATACAAAGATGATGTTCTAGTCATCTGATCTAGCCTCTTAAATCCTTTTAGATGTGCCAGCTCCAGAAATTCTTCCAACTCATTTCCTTACAATCGCCTCTGTATTCTGCTTCTCACAAAGTCCTGTGAGAATGACTGCAACAGATCAGAAAATGAACTCTGTTTTGAATCACATTTGGAATTGGCAGGAAAGTGAGCGACTTAAAGCCAAACCCCACAACATCCTCAGATGTGAAATGTTTGGGATCAAGATCCCAGTGTTTGCTTCTGAGAGGAACTTGGGCTACTTGCAATTTGCTGCAATCAACCAGGACTTTCCAGTCCTGGAAAAGAAATGTCGCTGAAAATGTAATAAGACAGAGTCACCATGTAACCTTGTCGGGAGGACAGTACCAGAAGCAGATGGGACTATTTATTTCCCTGACATTATCTGGAGTAATATATAAGCCAGGCTGTAAAATATCACGAGACAATTTTTTTGTTGCTGTTGTTTTGGTTTGGTCTTTTAAGTAAGCTGATTTCCAGAGGTTGGCCTTGGTTGATGGGAACCATTTGACCTTTTCAAACTATTGCATTGTCTATAGGGACTCCAGTGTACCCTACCGAGAACTGCCTATAGGCTGTGCAGTCTCGCAAAGAATTACTGTGAGGAAGGATGTATTGTCATTCTTCCCTTTCAGGGAGAAAAATCTCCATTCCTGTTTTTTCTAGTTTTCCAACACTTATCTTTTGTTAAGCAAGTAAGCCTACACCCCATGCCTCCAGGTAAGTCTTTAAAAGCTTTATTCCTTCATTATAATAGTGAATGTCTGCTCATTGCCTTACAGGTATGTTTGAGGCAGCAATGATCTGCTGCACTAGAGCAGACTAAAAATAAGTGACAATTCCTTATGAGAGGTTTTGTAGTCATTGCAGTTACAGCAGATAATCTTACCGTTACATCAGACGTGATTCTGACTTTAGCAATTACAAAATATTGTAATGGCTAATATTTCAAATTATACTTAGAGATTGATATGATATGTGTGTTGCAGACTTTGCATTAATCTGAAGCATCTCGGTTCCATAAGAAACTCTGGAGTCAAGTAACCACTTGAAGCCTAAAACTATTCCAGTGTTATTATTGCTTTTTCTTCTCATTTGAAAATCTTGCAATTAATATATAAAAAAGAAAAAACCCAGAAGGCAAATACAGACCATCTGTGAAACACAAATACTTAAAAGCTGTGTCCGTGAGGATCTCTAGGCAGGGAGCTGTAACCTCATACTGAGGGAGCCGTCCTCTTACATACTGCAAGCTCTGTGGTGTCCGCTTGCTCTCCACTAGTGGGGTTTCTTGGAAGGGGCACCTCATCAGGCGTTGCTCCAGTCTGTATTTCACTCAAAAGAGACTGAATTCAGGAACATTTAGAGCTTTAAAGAGGAGCATTAACCAATAGTTTTCCAGGGAAGGCTCCTAAAGTGAGATTTCTATGGACCTTCCACGTCAGTAAATGTGTCTGGGGTAAACAGAAGTACTGCAATGAATATAAAAATACAAGTTTTTGTGCTTGTTGACTAGATATTTAGTTTTTCCCTTGTGACATTGTTATAGAAATAGAGACCACGTGTTTCATTGTGAATTTCTGTACTTGGTTTTGGAACTTTAACCCTAAATTTTTCTTAGGTTTTTCAATACCTGTGAAGGGATGTGATATAATTTCAGAATTCTGTCTGATGGGTATTGTAAGCTTTACTTTAATTATAACAGCTTTTTTTTGTTGATTGTAAGCCAATTAACTGAAATTTCTTCTGTTCTGTGATGGGTAGAAAATCCTTCCTCTTTCCTTGCCATTTAAAAAAAAGAACAAACTGCAGCATTCATAACAGCTTATTACTACTCACTCTACTAGAAAGAACGAGAAATTAGAGCTCTGAAATGGAATTTAAAAATAATAATAGAAATGTAGTGTAGTGACAAAGGTTGTATTTTATGACCTGTGAAATATGTAATTCTGAAGCACTGAACAGGTGAGATTCCTGGTCCTGTTTCAAGGTGGTGTAAACATACTACCAATGTATTTCTTTACTAGAAAGGCTGGCTGGGGAAATCGTTGGTATCATTTATATCCATTCTGTTTATCTCTATGCTCTCCTCCCACTTCTCATCTCTTCCTTTATTTCCTAGGTGTGTTAAATCAGCAAGTCTTAGCACTACTGTCATCAGGTCTGTACTTTCTGGCTCTCTACCATCTGAAAAACTATTCTCTGGACCAACTGGATTCTGGAGTAAGTCTTCTGTGCGCCTCATGGGATAACATGAGCAGCAGTAGCCCAGAGCTGTTGTGCTTAGTCAACTTAAAATGACAGCTGCTGTTAATAACAATTAGAACTTGTTAACACCAATTTTATTGGTGGTTCTTAGAAAATAAATGCCCGCTTTTTCACTGGTTATTTAATGTATAGACCATCAAGCAGCCAACAATAGCAGCAGCCAGAGAAAGACTCTGAAACCAACTAACTTCCCCCACTTTCAATTCTTCAGAGACTGTTTATTGGGATTTTTTCACCCTCCAGTGAATAAGAAATGCTGAGTAAAAGGATATTACATAAATTGGCTGACATTTGCAGTGGACTAGCTAATTCTTGTTGCCTTGTGAGTGTCGTGGCTGTGTGTGTATGTGCTCATGTGCCGGGTATTGTCAGTGAGCTGTGGACCCACTCCCCTCTGCTCCTGCAGGCTGTTGTCAGACTGAATTTTCAGGGTTATGTAAGAGACAATCCAGGAAAACATGCCGAGCTATTTGGAATTTAACCTCAGCACTAACCTCGTTCCTCCATTGTGTCATACACTTAAAAAAAATTTTTTGTTTTTGTTTTGTGGACTGCCGGGTTGATTCTCATCTGAAAAAATGATGTCTGTCTGTCTTGGGGAGGGAATTGGGTGTACCAAAAGACTTTTGCCTGCTTCTGCTTTCCATGGGCTGTGGCTATAGTCCCTGGAGTAAAAAATCTCTTCTTTCCCTAACACTTGAGAATTGAAGGTTAACAAGGGTAATAGTGCACGAAAGAGAGATTAAAAAAAAAAAAAAGTTGTTAGGGCTGTATCTTTACCCTAACCTATAGAGAGCAACAGGTACTGTGTCTGAGAATAGTTATTCCTTTGAAGGAATATTTGCCTGAAGATGTAGTGTTGTGAGATTCTACTTTATGGCCAGTGAAGGTAGAGTAATTTCTAGTAAGAACAGATTGATTTGAAAATCATAAAATGTGTTCCAGTGAGAGAAAGCATGTCTTGCGCATTTCCACATGGATATAAGTTGTTGGCTATGTGTGCCCTTCCTCTGAGCTGTGCTCATTCTGAATGCTGTTTTATATTCCTACACAACTGTAAGGATTTTTTTCAACAATTTTTAGTTGGTCCGTCTTAAAACACCAGAAGCACACTATAGTGTAATTCTTACACTAGTCTGGAACAGTACAGTATTACTTTATTGTATGTGATTTTCCTCTTGTGGCCTAGAACCGTAATCCTGATTCCAGTGAAGTTTTATAGCAAAGCTCTTACTGATACTTGCTTTTTAGTTTTAAAGGCAGCTGAGATCAGACCTCTGCTCCCTGCCTCTGCTTTGTAGTGTATTGAAAATGCTTTTAGAAGGGAGGGAATTCTTAACCATTCTGAGCTTGATCTTCTGCAGGATGAAGTCAATGACAGTTTAGCTAACTACAACAGAGCGGGAATTACAGCTAAATTACTCCCAGTACCACTGCCTTTCGTATGCTAACACCAATAGGTCAAATTCAGACACGAGGTAAGCAAATACAACTCCTTTGTTTATATGCGTTTGTACCACATCTGAATTCTGGCTGATTCCACATGCTTTGTTAAGCTAATTGCATAGTTTGTTCCAGTGTTTTCATTTCATTGCTTACAGCATGATTTGCCTTTCTTGCATGTAACTACCCTGGAAAAAAGCCTTGTGTCTGAGAGGTCATGTAATTGTGTTTTCAATTATCCCACTGGTAGTAATACACACATCATAATATATGCTAATCTTTTTTTTTTTTTTCAAGAGGTACACAAGTTAACTGAAATAAAAATAGAGACTGTTCAGTGCTGATCTATTTTGTATGTGAATGGAAGAACAAAGATAGCCTGCTTTACTAATTTTAGTGATGAAAACTATTCACTTTTGTCACCTCTTAACACGTGGTATGGTAAGATGCATGCTGCAGCTTTTTTCCTAGGAATTTGGTGTTGTGCCTTGGGCATGTGACAGCTAAAAAGCATTTGTTCACCCCTTAGTAAAACTTCATGGGCCTCTTTTTCTTCCTCTCTTCAGAAAAATTGCTTCCATCTGCTAAGTACAACTGCTTAAAAAATAATTGGATAAAGCTACAGATTATGCTTTTTTTTTTTTTGCACAAATCATTTAGTATTTTTGTCACATATTTACTTAGTTGTCCTTACTGCGTGTCCTAGAACCAAAGGTTTCATGTATGTGATGCAAAGGACCAGGACTTATAGCAAGAACTGACTGGGAACTCAAATGTCTTAAAACCAGTGGCTACCATGGTCAGTTGAAAGACTCCAATAGATTTCTAAGGGATTTGGATCAAGGCCTGAATTGACTCCAGTTTTAGAGTGCTGAGATGCTTTATTGGTGCTTAACTTGGACACCATGGGAGATGTTGTCTGGGAATCAACTGTTTAAAATGTAGACAAAATGGGGGTACCCTAAAATATTAATTTCTCTAGAAAGTTACACTCAGTGTATTGAAGGTAAAAATGTAAGGAGGAATGACAGAAAAGGTTTGATTTAAAGAGGCTTGTTGTCAAGCTAACAACTCCAATGAAGTGAATTTAATTGCAATCATCCCCTAAGCTTGGAAAGAATTTTAAATAGAGCTCCCAAGTAGGTCCAAATGACTCATCAAAACACTCACTAATTGTTCAAAATAATGGTTTAACTAATTGTTTAATAAAATCACAGATTTTATTAGACGATTAAGATAACTTTGTTTGTTATAGGCTCTGGAGAAAATATGCATTGGCAGTAAGTCATTCCTTATATTGCATTTTCTACTTCTTCCCATGTATACTTCTTCCCTCTCTCCTACCCTTAGCTCCTGAGAGCTTTGTTGTGATACTTAATAACTATCTCATCTGTTCACCCTTATGGAGACTTCTCTTAGAAACCAGACAACAAGAGCACACACTATTAGATGCAGCAAAAAAACCCTGTCTAATACAGTAGAAAGCTTACTTTTTCGCTGCTGGGATGAGAAGACAGACTGCATTCCTCCTCCCTCCGAATTTCAAAGTATTTTGTTTGCTAAAGATCACAGTTCACTGCTGCTCCATTCTGTTCTCCATTCCACGGCCACAGCTGGGAAGAGTATTTATGTTCATCTGTCTCTCTGCGGTGAAACTAGCCACAGGGAAAAACCCTAGTGTTCCATAAAAATAACTGTGCTTGATGATAAATTAGGGCATGAGATTGTATTCTTAATCTGAAAATAAGTATCAGAGTTCTTACATTAAAAAAAAAAGGTCCAACAAAGTAGTGAGCAATACATAAGGAAGAAACTAGAACCATTGCTCAGCAACTCATAGTGCCTTTTAGGCTACTCAGCACCACTGCAAAGAGGTTGGAATCAGTAAGTGTTCTTGCAAGTCATCTCCACAGATATCCTTTATAAAACTGAAGTTGTTGGCATGGCATTGGTGTCATCTTACAGTATCTGTAGTGTAGGGATTGTGATGAGATGCCTAGTTAGAGAAGACACACATCGCAGGAGTTCTGTTCAGCACAAGCTGCAGTAATTTGATACAAGGCTGTAAAGGCTCTTGTATGCTTTTCTTAGGAACACACAAGTGCTGTAGGTAAAAGTATTGCTGTACCTTCGTGTATTTGTCATCTGTATGCACTAAAAATAAAATCGAGATGGCTGCCAAAGAAGTCAGTGGAGCGGTGCTACTTGAACGGTGTGATTCTCTGTGTAAAGTTATCATAAATCCCAACCAAATAGGTGACGAAGCCTAGGGATATGTCCTCTGCACATCCTGATCTTCCTTCTGCACGCTGCTGTGCAGGGAGACTTTTGTAGACCTGCTGGCTATGCATTTAACCTTTTCCTTTGGATGGTAGCCCCTGCCTTCCCTGATTTGAGCAACAGCAGCATGGTAGCTTCAGAGGGGCTGGCGAAGACAATGGGTTTACTCCTGAGGGAAGTAAAAACCAAAAGGGAATTACTTCATCACTTTCCCCTTGTATTCAAAGCATCCCAGAGCAAATTTTCTTATGTCAGTAAAAATGAGGAAGGATGTTGGCTCTGAAATTTTAAGTGCTACTTAATTACCACCACAGTTTGGCTAGCAAACTCTGGGCTGTGAGACCGACTGCCACCACCCTCACATCTCTTGTCTGGACAAACACAAAAGTTTTCCCTCGTTGCATTATGAAGATCTGACCCCCAGCACTGACACACACAAGTGCACGCTCTGGCAGACAGAAACTTCTCAAGGGATCCATTTCGTCTGCGCAGCTGAATAGGGATTGTTGCTGTTTTGTACAAAGCTCTCCATATGACAGATGACATCTTGCTTTCTCCAGGCCCACACAGATGGTGTGAGTGACTAACTGATGCCTCGACTTTGCCCAGCCTACACACTGATGTCATAAGAAAAGACTAATCTTTCTGAGGTGAGTGTCCTTATTTGTTTGTATTCCAACAACAACAGTGGGAAATGCAACAATGGGGAAGAAAAGAAAAGAAAAGCCCAACTTTGTATTAGGAGCAACTGACATAAAATGTGATGTGTAACGTAGTGAAAGGAATAATTGATATTAATTTGGTCTTTTTAGAATAAATTAATCCTTTGATGACAAAGCCCGTAAATGGATTCACAAACTGCTGTCAATTTAATGTGAAAATTGAGGTTATTCTGTCTGAAACATTGCAATTCAATTATGAATGGAAATAACAGCTAAAATACAGCATTCCTCTTGGCCAGGATACCCAGCAAATTTTACAAAATAGACTTCAGAGCTCTCGGTTGCATGAATCCTTATGTGTGTAATATATGTATGCAAGCATAGGCACTAAAAGTGCTAGCTGGCCACCTTGATTTCATTTAATTCATTAATATCATTAATTGCAATGAATTTGACTTGCTGGTCTTTGAGGGGAAGGTTTGTATCATTATTCGCAAGCATAGGCACTAAAAGTGCTAGCTGGCCACCTTGATTTCATTTAATTCATTAATATCATTAATTGCAATGAATTTGACTTGCTGGTCTTTGAGGGGAAGGTTTGTATCATTATTCGCTTACTGAGTTTTTGTTGTTTTTACAAGTTACTTGTTGCCTTCAGTGAAATGACTCAAAGTGTGCGATTGGTCAGAATGAAAGCCCTTAATATTTATGGCAATAAAGTTGGCCACATATATGTTTGTGAGTGGTTGCAGTTGCAGAGGCAATCTCTCTGCTACAGTATCTGAACTGCTTTAAAGCAGAGTGAAGAGTGTTGTAATAAGAGTTTTGCAATGAGAGTTGTATGAGTTTTTAAAATTCAGTTTTTCAGCCTCTTTGTCAGAAATGAATTTACGTGAGCCTGAAACTGATCAGTTAAAATTTCTTCTAGTTCTACACAATTTTAGAAGAAGCCTTGTGACTGATTTTGTTGTAACCGTTAAACTTTAATAGCCTTGATTAAAACTTCTGTACCAAAGGGCTGCAGAATAGTTGAAAGAAAGGTACCAAGCAGGCCAGAACAGCCTCTTTTCCTCTGCCCCCTCCTTCCTTCACGTTCTGGGGACAGTGGGGCCTGAAGTGATGTGACCGGTGTCGGGTCCCCTGGGCTGGTTTGCACTGGGAAGCAAGGGCTGAGAGGTGGCCTGAGGAGCAGGTTTCCCAGCAGACTGGCTAGAGACTGTCCAGCGTTGCCTGTCATACACAGACAGGCATGTGAGCGTGGTGGTGATGGGATGGGACTGGAGGCTTCCACCTGGCAAGGAAGGTGAATTGGGGAGTTGGGAACTACTGTGAGGAGGGGAGAGGAAAATTTAAAAGTCTATGGAAAAAACTATTGGCTGGGAAATGAGAACATGGGCTTTGAACTTCAAGTAAGGAGGCAGGGATTAAGAAGCAGGGAAAGGAAACCCAGCTATGGAGCACATGGCTAGGAACCATAGCAAGATACAGAGGGAAAGAAGTCCAAAGGACAGAGCTTGGCATGAGGAGCTGAGGAAAGATTTAGAAACAGGCTAGAAACCTGTGCTTGACAGCAGGGGAAGGGAAAGAAACAGGGTGGGGACAAAGGATGAGGAGACGAGACAGGCTGGGGGTGGAGGGTGGGGCAGAACAGAGAAAGGAAGATGAGTCTGTGCCTATTTTGGTGTCCTCCTGGTTTTCACTCCTGGGTCTGGCGAGGATTACGTAGCCTTTCCCTTCATTTGCTTTCGGAAGACTGTGAAATCCACTGATAGCATACGTAAGTTGACTCCTGCTATTGCTGCTCCATGTCCCAAGGGACAACCTTTTACTGTTAGTGTCCCAGAGGCCTGTGCAAAGCTGGTGGGTCCAGCTGTCTCTGCATTATCAGCTGATAACCCCCTTAGGGTGTCAGTAGAGAATGTCTGAGTTTTAGATAAGGGCAGATTAACAGTTTTAACAGAGCCCTAAGGCTTCAGAGCAAACATTCAGACTGGTGACAGCACCTGTAGCTCTTGCTTTTCACCCTGAGGTCTCTGATGCTTTGAGTCTGCATCTGCAGCATTCTAGCATCCTTGTTAAGGTACAGCTAGCTTTTCTTGCATGTCATTGTACTGTTATAGGGGTCTGTAGAGACGTTTTTCCCAAATGCCATCTGAAGTATGAAATGGCTGGAATTTATGGCTGGCAATTGAACAAGGCAGAGGCCAGTAGCTGGCCATGTTAGTGTCAGAGCAAACTTCCTCTTTAGCAATCGCTGGTGGTTCTTTGGCCAGGTGATACAGCTTCTACAGGAAAAACAACATGCAACCAGAAAAGTAAGAGCAGGTCCTTCTCCTACCACTTTCCGGATTATCTGCTGTCATGTCCCTAAGTGGTGATATCTTTACCTGGATATTTGATTAGGGGCAAAAAAGCAAAATCCATTTGCGCATCAATCAACCTCTTCAAGTTGTTTTCAAAGGTGGGCATATTCTCATAAGATTTCCATCAAGTGCTTGGGGAAAGAATGATAAAACTCATGAGGGTGTAACAAAGTGGTTTATGCAGGCATTCATTCTCTAATTTTTCCTGAGGGGAAAAATGAATGTAAACTATATAGATCACTGAGCAGTTTAACCTCCCAGATGCTTGGAAATTAATTATTGCAGGTCAGGTTTGAGATAATAGCCTGGACAGTGTTGGGAAAGTAATTTTTTGGCAGATAATGAATGCTATTTTGGCATGCAGACAGCAGATTACAGTTTTTTAAACTACCACGAAGAAATGCGCTAAGCTTCTCTCCAAGAAACAAGCAAGATTTCACAAAAGCCAGTTGGCTTAAGTTGCATTTACAGTACTTGTAACTTCAGATATTGTAGGAGGTGTAGGTTTGTGTGCAGTAATGGTAAACTTAAAGATATTTAGGAATTATTTAATAGCTGAGAAAGGGAAGAAATCCAGAAGGCACTTCACCTAAGCGAGCCATTGCATGGATGGATGAATTGGGGTGTGGTGGAGCAATAAGAACTATATCCACCCCAGCACTAAATGCTGTCTCAAACTCATTTGGGATAGTTCTCCCTGCCTAGAACTAAAAGCTAACACGGCACAGGAGAGTGCATAATTTATTAGCACTTTCAATAGTATTCCAGGACCTGTCTCTTTTTCCTTGGAGACTAGTGTGCTGATGTTCTGACCAGTAAACTGTATTTTCAAGAGGTTTAATCTGTTGGTTGTGCTACTGGAATTCTGTTTGTGTTCTGCATGTGATGCTTGGTCTATGACCTGCTGCTACATGGCGTTATGCTCTGGGGAGCCCTTCAGTGGGGCCTAGGTTTGGGGATCCATGGAAACCATCCTGAAACAAAGAGAAAACAAACGGGAGAGTTGTTGTGACATTCCTTCTGGAATACTATCAGTACAGATTGTTACCAAGAGAGAGGGGTTTGGGTTTTTTTTTTTATTCCTGTTATTTTCTACCTGCCAGCCTATTCTACAGAAATAAAGCAGAGCAAAATTTTGGTTGAGCAACTGGTAGAAACTAAATCCATGATATAGTAAAATAACTTTTTTTTCCTTTGTAGCATCTCGCTGATCTCATCTTTCTTTGCCCGTAAATGTGAAATGATGAAAGCTGCATGATGTTGTAACTCCAGTTTCTTGGGAATAGTTTGTCTTTGCTCTATTCCTCCATGAAGTTAGTTTTGCCTTGTACGATAACATACTAGTGGATGGAAAGAATATTTTTCTCCACCTATATTTTAATTTCCGCCTGCAGTACTGTGAATAATTTGTCGTTTTCCAGAATTAGCCCATATGGAAGCTATGAATCTTACAAGACAAGAACCTAACTTAAATGAGAATAAAGAAGAATCTGCAAGGGATCTACCACTATTATCTGATCACTTGATAGGCAGCATAACACAGTGAGGTAGACAATTTTTTCCTGAAGTGGGTTGTAGTTGATGTGGAAGTGTTTGAGTGAGAATCGTTAGAATTGCTGCAAGTCAACTTGTTGGAACCTGCTCTAGGTGGCCCTGCTCTAGCAGGGGGTTGGACATGTTCACCTCCAGACGTGCCTTCCAATCTCAACTATTCTATATTGATGTGTAGATTCATTCTTAAATGTTTGTATGTACTCTTGACTGACAACAACAACAAAGACAGACATTTGCTGCATTTTTGTATCTGCCTCCTAAGCCCTGATTTTTCCACACTATAGGGAAGACGATCTCCCCATAGTCTCTTCTGAGTGTCCAAGCATTTCCAGTGCGAGAGCAACTACTTTACCCTGTAGTGATATAATGAAACTGCGATGTGTCCGAGCTGTAAGCAGGGGATGAGTTATGATGGACAACGGACAGGACTACTGACTTAACATAAAGGTTGACTCAAACTTAGACAAAGATTGACTTAAACTGTGTTGACTCAGAGCCAATGCTGGGGCAGCTCAGCCGCTGCTGTCCTGGAGATAGGAATGACAGCTGGACCACTGACCTTTGTGGCCACTAGCCTTCCAGTGGCATGGGATCAGGAGAGGTAAATACCTGTATCATAATCTTATGGTTAAACTGCTATGCTGCAAGAAAGAGATTTGTTTTTAACAGAATCTCTCACCTTAATAAATTTGGATTTCTTTGAAATCCAATATTAACTCAAATTCTTTTAGTTCATGATGTTTGATTTCAGAATATTTTTTAAAATTGTCTTTTTTTCCCCTGAGTATTCTAAATCTTTATATTGGCATTGTTTATTTTCTTAGTCTGGTGTAATTTTGCTAATTTATATTTATTAATGTATATAATGTGGATACAGAGAGAGAATGTATATGTGTTTGTATATACATTAGACAGAGGAAGAATGGTGATTTTTGCTAATTTTGAACCCTAACCTCCATAAATATTTGTACTTCAAACACTTATTTCTTGTTTCTCATAAACTGAGGTCACTACTATATCTCTTATCTGCAACAGCTGTCGTTGCTTCTAGATGGTTTAGTTCTTTTTCCAAGTGCAATAATTTTGGACCATAACAAATTTGATTTACTTCCAATTAAAGCCTCACTGAATTGTTAGTTCTCTTATCTTCAGCCATCCTGGGCTGTCGTTTCCAACACGAACCATTTGTAAAGACAACTCAGCTTTTGGCTCTCTGTGGTCATAATTGGATTAAGCATATATTCAGAAAGCTTAATTTAGAAAGAAATAAATAAGTGTCCTTTGGTGTTTTACAGGAATAAAGTGCTCTTCTGAAAGGGAGTGGAGACTTTAAGAGGTTTATAATAGGGAGGACATTTTTTTTTCTATTGTAGGTGTGATTCCTTTCTATTATTTGTACTAGAAAAAAAAAATTGAGGGAAAAAATAAGCTTTTGTTTTATAAAAGTGTCAGAAAGCAATCAGAAAGGTAAATGAAAAGCTGAACTTCTGTTAGAGATTAAAAAAAAAGTGGCTATGCAGGGAGACTTTCTTAGGCACTTAAAAATAAGCATATATACCTAATACAGAACCTTTTTCTCATAAAGTGCACTTATAAAATGAGACCACTTTCTGGAGTATTTAATGCTTAGAAGAAAAAATTCAGTCTGTTATAGACAGATTTGTGGCTGGCTGTGTGCGTCTGTCACACAAAGCAGATGAAACAGGTAGTTGTGCTCCTGAGTGAGCATATGAATATTGACCCAGAATACAAATATCAGCTGTTGATGGTGAAAGAACTAAGAATTCTGGGGAATAAATTGCTACTGATTTTTTTAAAGTCATGCTCAGACTTTGAAGGAAAGAAATATATTTAAAGTTAAGTGTAATTTTTCCCCAGAAATGTGTTATCTTAAATGTAAATAATTCACTAAAAGCTTAACCCACTTGCTGTATTTCCTCTATCCAGACGGCTGCCTGGGCGGTTGCCTGCAGAAAACTGTTCTCTCACATTAAGGTTATCTTCCACTTGGAGGGAGCGGTGAGGTGGATTTATTCAAGGGCCAGCTAATGTCATGCATATTTTGTGATTTATTTTTCTAAGCTGGGGGAGACATCTGCAGCAGAGAATTCTAACATCCAGAAAGTGAGAAGAAAAAGAGAGAGAGAATGCTCCTTGCTCTTTCTGATCCTAGTACAACTCTTTTCTTCATGAAACACCAGAACTACAAATTGCCCTCTTCTCACTTTGCAAGCCCCTCTTTGCACAGGGTTGTTGGGAGGGAGAAACAGCCTTCCTCAATGCTAAGGGTTAACTGAGTAAGACTGAATTAGAAGAACTGCAATACGCTGTCAGAGAAGTCTAGCTTATATGTTGGCTGTATGTAAGGTCTCTTATCCCAGCACTCTTGAGATTCAGGAGAGGGTGTGGTGTACGACATTGCTGTATATTGATGATTTGGGGAGCACGAGGCTGACCCTGACTGAGGCGCTGCGTAAGGCCAGACAATATGTAGGCTGTTCCCTGTTCTGACGAGACCTGGCACTCCCTGGTGAGGGGTTACTGGCTGGTTGGCAGCTCTCGCATCCCTGTAAACCAAGAGCCAGAATGTGTGCTAGCGTAATGCTGAAGTCAAAGATGCTTACAGAAGATTTGGCCATGAGCGTTGAACTGTGTGGAGGATGTTGCCTTTGAGAATGTCTGAGAATGTGGTGGGAGGCACTGAGCATCAGTATGCACTGGTGAAGTGAGAGGGATGCTTTTTCCACTGCTAGCTGAGTGCTAGACAACACAGGAAAAACTTGAGAAGAGACACAGCTTATCCATCTCTGTTTGACTAATCGTTACCTGGCTGTGCACCAAGGAGAGGGACTGGGAAGCCAAGAAAGCCTGAGAATCAAGACGTGCTGTGATGGAGTGGAGATCTTAGATTTCTAACAGTTGAAAGCATTTCCTGCTGCTGTACTGATACAAACCACCTGCTGATATGTCTGAACGGTGGGAAGATGGATGGCCCAAGGTGTTCTTGTGTGTCTTTACTTTCCAGCAGTTTTAATTGCTTTTCAAAAGTGAGGGCTTTTTTTGTTCTGTTTTAATTCCATGGTAAATCTAGACTTCTGCAGATTAATTTGGCATGCTTTTCAAATGCCATTTTTATGACACCTGTGTGACTAAGCACACTGGGGAGATGTAATCCTAGCAAACTGTCAAGGACATATGGCTGAAACCCCTCTAAAAGCAACTGCCATGAAAGGGGATTGAAATTTTCTGGGGTTGTCATATGGCAGGATTTGTAGTAGTATCTGCTAGAAAGTCTGGGAATGTTGTAGACTGGATTCTTGCACTTGAGATTAAGATTAGAAATTGATAGAGCTGATGGAGTTTGTTACTCCTAATTTGAAATATGTCAAAAATTACTCTTGTATTTTTCAAGGTTTCTTTGTAACCAAACTAACAATATACTTCAGAGTTTTTGTTTGTTTGTTTTCTCAGATGTTCTGAGTAGGATGCTACTGAGGGTCTCTAGAAATTTAAGCATTTTATATTGAATAAAGGCACTGTGTGGATGTACACGTGCCCACAGCTATCTACTGTTGGAATGGGGTGTCTGTCTTGTTTATGAAGTGCCTTGTGTTCAGTAGGACCACTAAGTATGAGAGCAGTAGTGGATAAAAGAGGTTTTTCTCTCGAAGAGGTACGTTATTAAAAAATTTAGCTGGTTACAAAACAATGCAAGACAAACAGAAGAAGGTAGGTAATTCAGATAAATGGAACTGGTTAGAGAATAGGTCCCTAAGATTTATTTTTCAAGTAGAAGGAAGGTAGGGTTTAAAGCATTTTAACATGAAATATGTTTTACAGAGGCCAAGAGAAGGCTTGTGAAGGGGGTTGGAAGCAGGATAATGAATGGTTTGGGTGGAGGGGAAGTAGCTGCATGGGTGTCATTGTGCGCAAGATCTGAGTTGAGGAAGGGTGGTGGTAGGGATAACATGGTTGAGGCCACAAGAAAGGAAAATGCTACTGCCAAAATTGCTTTAGTCAATGTTAAGAGGAATATTAATGACCATATTAAGTGATTGGAGGGCAGAAGAAAGTCAAATGGAGAAAAGAAAAACTGGTATGTTTTCCATTTGAAGAAAGAAAGGAAAATATATTTTAAAATTGGCAGATCCTGAGGTGAGTGCAGTTAGCTTAGGGAATATGAGCTCTGTTGTCTTCTGTTGCTGGGCCCTACAATATAAGCCCCAATGACAAGCTTCTAAAGAGCTCTCAAGCCCCATAATTTTACTGGAAGCCACTTACAGCTGCACAAGTTTTTAAAAGGATCATTTGATAAGGAATTGGAGCTGGTTACCTTATCCAGGCTGCCACCAGTGGGTTGGGCCCCATTATGGGGGCCAGGGCTCAGAAGACTATAAGAAATATCAGGGCCCTGTCCTGGGAAACAGAGCATTTAGGCTGCAGGCAGCTCGGTTGTAGAACTTCCAGTCAGCCAAGGCTGCGGTCCTGCAGGGTGCTGCATGCGTTGGGGAAGACAGAATTACAGAAATGTGTGAGTGAAACTATGGATGTTTAGTTTCTAGAAAAGTTGGTGTTTTCTGTTTTTTTTTTGTTTGTTTGGTTGTTTTGTTTTTTAAAAAACTTCTTACAGGTTTAAGAAGGATGTTTTCACCCCTTGCCTTCATCTACCTGAATCTACCATCATCTTCCCTTCATTTACCTTCCAAGAAAGAGGCAAGGATTTTGGAAGACTCCATAGTGCAAGGCCACAAAATGCCCTGAATGCAGCTTCTGTTGCAAAAGAAGAGCAAGAGGAAACGAGGAGGGTCTTCCTTGTCAGCTAAGCCTGGCTAAAACTCTCAGGTACAGCAGTTACAGTGGGATTTCCAGGAGAAATAGCAGAAAGTGTTGTTAAGTGGACAGGCGGCAAGAAGTGAGAGCTGGAGAATGTAAGGAGAGGGTGGGATGCTCATGAGTGACGAGGCTGAAATCCCCATGTGCGGAAAATGACGGCAGGCGCGTGACACTTGGCTGTGCCCATGGCCCTGCGAGGGGGAGGCTGGCTGACATGGGGGTGAACCTGTGCCTGCCCTGGGCTGGGCTGCGCCGTACGCTGCGTGCTCCGTTCATCATGATTAAGCCTCTGGAGTGAGGGTGTGGGAAGCAGCGTAATTGTCACCGATTCTGGTAAAGAATTACAATTTCTGGCTCGTGAGAGGTCAGAGTTGGGAAGGGAAGTTGACTGGC
>WKFP01014325.1:2576929-2679369 GCA_011057875.1 Pterocles orientalis
AAGTCTAGCTTATATGTTGGCTGTATGTAAGGTCTCTTATCCCAGCACTCTTGAGATTCAGGAGAGGGTGTGGTGTACGACATTGCTGTATATTGATGATTTGGGGAGCACGAGGCTGACCCTGACCGAGGCGCTCCGTAAGGCCAGACAATATGTAGGCTGTTCCCTGTTCTGACGAGACCTGGCACTCCCTGGTGAGGGGTTACTGGCCGGGTGGCAGCTCTCGCATCCCTGTAAACCAAGGGCCAGACTGTGTGCTAGCGTAATACTGAAGTCAAAGATGCTTACAGAAGATTTGGCCATGAGTGTTGAACTGTGCGAAGGATGTTGCCTTTGAGAATGTCTGAGAATGTGGTGGGAGGCACTGAGCATCAGTATGCACTGGTGAAGTGAGAGGGATGCTTTTTCCACTGCTAGCTGAGTGCTAGACAACACAGGAAAAACTTGAGAAGAGACACAGCTTATCCATCTCTGTTTGACTAATCGTTACCTGGCTGTGCACCAAGGAGAGGGACTGGGAAGCCAAGAAAGCCTGAGAATCAAGACGTGCTGTGATGGACTGGAGATATCTTAGATTTCTAACAGTTGAAAGCATTTCCTGCTGCTGTATTGATACAAACCACCTGCTGATATGTCTGAACAGTGGGAAGATGGATGACCCAAGGTGTTCCTGTGTGTCTTTACTTTCCAGCAGTTTTAATTGCTTTTCAAAAGTGAGGGCTTTTTTTGTTCTAATTCCATGGTAAATCAAGACTTCTGCAGATTAGTTTGGCATGCTTTTCAAATGCCGTCTTTATGACACCTGTGTCACTAAGCACACTGGGGAGATGTAGTCCGAGCAAACTGTCAAGGACATATGGCTGAAACCCCTCTAAAAGCAACTGCCATGAAAGGGGATTGAAATTTTCTGGGGTTGTCATATGGCAGGATTTGTAGTAGTATCTGCTAGAAAGTCTGGGAATGTTGTAGACTGGATGCTTGCACTTGAGATTAAAATTAGAAATTGATAGAGCTGATGGAGTTTGTTACTCCTAATTTGAAATATGTCAAAAATTACTCTTGTATGTTTCAAGGTTTCTCTGTAACCAAACTAACAATATACTTCAGAGTTTTTGTTTTTTGTTTTTCCCAGGTGTTCTGAGTAGGATGCTACTGAGGGTCTCTAGAAATTTAAGCATTTTATATTGAATAAAGGCACTGTGTGGATGTACACATGCCCACAGCTATCTACCGTTGGAATGGGGTGTCTGTCTTGTTTATGAAGTGCCTTGTGTTCAGTAGGACCACTAAGTATGAGAGCAGTAGTGGATAAAAGAGGTTTTTCTCTCGAAGAGGTACGTTATTAAAAAATCTAGCTGGTTACAAAACAATGCAAGACAAACAGAAGAAGGTAGGTAATTCAGATAAATGGAACTGGTTAGAGAATAGGTCCCTAAGATTTATTTTTCAAGTAGAAGGAAGGTAGGGTTTAAAGCATTTTAACATGGAGTATGTTGTACGGAGGCCAAGAGAAGGCTTGTGAAGGGGGTTGGAAGCAGGATAATGAATGGTTTGGGTGGAGGGGAAGTAGCTGCATGGGTGTCATTGTGTGCAAGATCTGAGTTAAGGAAGGGTGGTGGTAGGGATAACATGGTTGAGGCCACAAGAAAGGAAAATGCTACTGCCAAAATTGCTTTAGTCAATGTTAAGAGGAATATTAATGACCATATTAAGTGGTTGGAGGGCAGAAGAAAGTCAAATGGAGAAAAGAAAAACTGGTATGTTTTCCATTTGAAGAAAGAAAGGAAAATATATTTAAAAATTGGCAGATCCTGAGGTGAGTGCAGTTAGCTTAGGGAATATGACCTTCCATTTTAGCTCTGTTGTCTTCTGTTGCTGGGCTCTACAATATAAGCCCTGATGACAAGCTTCTAAAGAGCTCTCAAGCCCCATAACTTTACTGGAAGCCACTTACAGCTGCACAAGTTTTTAAAAGGATCATTTGATAAGGAATTGGAGCTGATAACCTTATCCAGGCTCCCACCAGTGGGTTGGGCCCCATTATGGGGGCCAGGGCTCAGAAGACTATGAGAAATATCAGGGCCCTGTCCTGGGAAACGGAGCATTTAAGCTGCAGGCAGCTCGGTTGTAGAACTTCCAGTCAGCCAAGGCTGCGCTCCTGCGGGGTGCTGCATGCGTTGGGGAAGACAGAATTACAGAAATGTGTGAGTGAAACTATGGATGTTTAGTTTCTAGAAAAGTTGGTGTTTTCTGTTTTTTTTTTTGTTTGGTTGGTTGGTTGTTTTGTTTTTTAAAAAACTTCTTACAGGTTTATGAAGGATGTTTTCACCCCTTGCCTTCATCTACCTGAATCTACCATCATCTTCCCTTCATTTACCTTCCAAGAAAGAGGCAAGGATTTTGGAAGACTCCATAGTGCAAGGCCACAAAATGCCCTGAATGCAGCTTCTGTTGCAAAAGAAGAGCAAGAGGAAACGAGGAGGGTCTTCCTTGTCAGCTAAGCCTGGCTAAAACTCTCAGGTACAGCAGTTACAGTGGGATTTCCAGGAGAAATAGCAGAAAGTGTCGATAAGTGGACAGGCGGCAAGAAGTGAGAGCTGGAGAATGTAAGGAGAGGGTGGGATGCTCATGAGTGACGAGGCTGAAATCCCCATGTGCGGAAAATTACGGCAGGCGTGTGACACTTGGCTGTGCCCATGGCCCTGCGAGGGGGAGGCTGGCTGACATGGGGGTGAACCTGTGCCTGCCCTGGGCTGGGCTGCGCCGTACGCTGCGTGTTCCGTTCATCATGATTAAGCCTCTGGAGTGAGGGTGTGGGAAGCAGCGTAATTGTCACCGATTCTGGTAAAGAATTACAATTTCTGGCTCGTGAGAGGTCAGAGTTGGGAAGGGAAGTTGACTGGCAACAAAATTGCTGTACATATGTGCTAGCAAAAAGGTATTACAAATCACATGTGCTGGACAGTGTGTTTTGCTTTGGCGTTTCTTTCTCAGTGGTTTGCTGTTTGTTGGTTCTGTGAAATGAACTGTCCTGGATGGGATTGTCCAGGGCTGCCTGTGCTGCCTCACAAGTCTGAGAGCTTCCAGAGGTGCAAGTATGAACGCCCTGCTGCTAGACAGATTTGGGGCACACGGGAATCTGGAAACAAATGTCTTCATCTTGTTTTGTTGTCAGCCTCCTCCACAAGATATATTTGATGGGCCTGTGTGCTTTATAAACAATATATGCATTTGTTTTAGAAATACTAGTGGTGGTGTTAGAAGGCCAGTGCCAGAACTTTCTCCTGTTGCCTTTTGTAGATACCAGTTGGTCAATTTGCTGGTGAGGAACAGGTTTCTCTACAGTAAATTGTGAGCAGTGAAATGGTTCCCACGCGGATTTTAACAGGTCCACACGTTTTACTATAGGGTGATTTGAGCAAATTGATGTGTTATAGAGGCCACATAACTTCTTTTGGTTTAAAATAACTCTGCAGTTACTTTATTTCACTTCTAAAGCCAGAGGAGAAGATGTCTGACCTTGACTCTGGCACGTTGGTCCCATCGCGTTCCCAGCGCTGCCGGACTGACCGGCGGCGGCAGCCGGAGCGCCGGGGCAGTGCCGCGTTCCCTGCGCACGGAGCCCCGTGCTGGGACCTGCTGTCCCTCCGCGGCCCCGCCCTTCCCCCGGGCCGCGCCCCTCCGCCACCGCCCCCAGCCCGCTGCCCCGCCGGAGCGGGGGTGGCCGGGGGCGGGGCGGCAGCGGGGGCAGCCCGGTGCCGCCGGGGAGCCCTTCCCCGGCGTGCTCGGCTCTCCCTGCCCGCCCGCTCTCCCTCCTCCCGCCGGCCGGCAGCCGCCGTTGCGCAGCTCCCGCGGACGGGTCGGGACCGGAGCGGGCTGGGGCCTCAGCCGCGGCGGGCGAGCGGGGCCGGCCGGGCAGGGCGCGGGGCGGGCGGCGGCGAGGCGAGGCTGGACGGCCGCGGCAGGGGTCGGGGCCGCCCGGGGCTGGCGGCGGGGGGCGGCGGCGGGGGCCCGGGACGGCGGGGCGGCGCCGAGGCCCGGCGCATGGCGGCGGCGGGGAGCATCACCACGCTGCCGGCGCTGCCCGACGACGGGGGCAGCGGCGCCTTCCCCCCGGGGCACTTCAAGGACCCCAAGCGGCTCTACTGCAAGAACGGCGGCTTCTTCCTGCGCATCAACCCCGACGGCAGGGTGGACGGCGTCCGGGAGAAGAGCGACCCCCACAGTGAGTGTCCCTGGGGCCGGGGGAGAGGGGCCGGCGGCCGGCCCGCCCAGCTGGAGCATCGGCAGTGAGCTCTGCTTCCAAGGCGTCTGCAAATATGCATCCACTCGTATAGAAATAAATAAGTGTGTATGTTTGTGTGTATGGACATATGTTTTGTTCATATGCACGTACAGACGTGTATCACACATACCTACCTCTGCGTGCGCCTCCGTTTAAGTTTTACTTAAGAGGCTCTGGGGCCGCAGACGCACCTCCCGGCATGTTCCAGCCGGTGCATTTCCCAGCCTGGAGCTAGTTCGGTGCCCGGCTTTGCTGCTAGGGGTGAGGTGGTCCTGCGCGTCCGTGGGGCTGGGGACAGCGATGGGCATCCTGCGGCCGGGTACCACATCGGCACGGGGGGGTGTCCCGGTGCAAGCTTGTTGGCGTCTCCGCGTTCAACCTGCTGCGGTCCGGCCCTTGTCAAATGGACAGTTTGCTTACGTGCTCCAAAGTGTCTGGATTTGTTTGCGTGGCTCTTTACTGGGTGTAAGGGCCCTTCACCGCTTTACACGAGGGTGGTAAATACGGTAGTTGCATAAAGGGAGAAAGAAGGTTGTTTCTTTTTGCGGTGCGGGCAAGTTCTCATGAATAGGAGTACTCTTAGCATACAAGTACCCTTAGGAAAAGAGGTGTAAATCTGTTCAAGGAAGCAGAGCTTATAAAAAAATTACTGTCAAAACACCTTTTTGGCTTAAAACATTGCGTGTATTTTTTTTTCTTTTAACTTAATTAGAAATGGATAAAATACAGCTAAAATCTGTGAATTCCAGCAGAAGCAGTTTGTCCCCTCATACCTGATCTTCTGAGGGAAGGAGAAGCTCCTGAGCTGGGAACACAGCCTGTGGGGTCAGCAGTTGGTCTGGCTGGTGAGTCTGTCGCCGAGCTGGGTGCTGTGCTCTGCGGTGCCAGGTGCCCACTCTCCGACAGGCAGGCTCCCAGGGAGTGCAGAGCAGGTTGCTGTTACGAGCGCAGGCTGTTCTTTGTCCCAAGAGCAAAATGCCTTTTTGCAGACCTCAGGGTATTTTGAAGGTGTTTAGTATTAAGTTTTTATGGATGTAGTGGCAAGTTTTTGAAATGTCTGTGAGGAATTTCCTTGAAAATGGATACAGGGAGTTGCTGTACAGCTGTTTGTTGGATAGATACTCTCAGTGTGATTCCTGGTTTGAGAAAATGTGGTGTTATACAACCTGTGCATCTCACCCAGGCAGCAGCCTGTGGGCAGGTTCTTGGTGTAAAGAGCATGTGGAATGTCTCACTGTGATTCTTTATTTTGTACCTGTCCTCTGAGAGACAGATGCACAGAGGGGCCTGAAGTCGGAGGATGAAGAGGAGAAGGAAGGGAGGAGGTAGACAAAAAGTTCGCAATATTACTTTCCAGTTTGGACATTCACCATTTGGAAGAAAGCTTTTCTTAAAATTTCAAAGAAACACTGTAACAGACTGTTCCCAAATAACAGCGTTGCCAGGTTGGGCTTAAGTCTCAGGCTGTTTTATTTTGTGACTCTTTGGTAGAAATATTGTACAGATGATGAGCTGAAGATATATGTGGAACAGTATATTTGGGGGAAGCTAGCATCCTATATTAGGTTAACTAATACTATAAGGAAGAGCTATAGGAAGCTTTCAGATTTGGTCCTATGTGTTTGCATTTCTCTCTTTCTCGGATACTGGCTGAAAGGAAAGCATAGTCGATGTGTGCCAGTAGTAACAAAATATATTTATTACCAGTACAGTGTAGTAAGTTATTGCATGGTGACTTTTCAAATGTTGATGCCTAAAGCAAAGCATTAATTTACTATATAGATAAGTGGTTTGGTCTTTATGCATACCAGTTGGTTACTGCGCAGGATTAAGTCTGTGCTGGAATATATCAGCTACAATATTTTGTATTTGGGAAATGTGGGAATTTTTGCAGGAAATAAATCTCATTAGTTCATCAAACATGTAGTCTCACCCCTAGAAGCAGCTGTGAGAATATGTTGGAAATTTGCCGCAAAGGGAGATGATGTTGAATTGGGGACACACAGGATTGAGGCCAGGTCTCCAGACATTGCCCCGGCTATCAGGTGCTGCCTCCTCAATACTCTGCTCTTTGGGGTGACAAATGCCAGTAGTGGTGCATGTTGTTCTGTGCTCAGCCAGTTGGGCCAAGCTGCCCTGAGCAGCGATGGCGTTTATTGTCATCGTCTTTTTCATCATAGAGGTCCCCCATGGTCATTCGCCCCCCTGCCTTTTTTAAATTATTCTGCCAGCAAAACTAGGACTAACCATTCTGCCAGAGGAATTCTAGTGGTATGTTCTTGAGTTCTTCTGATGTGTCTTTCCTCTTTCCATTGAGCCTTATCAATGCTAGAAGTGTTAGCTGACTTCACATGCTGCTTTCCTTGTAGTGAATTATGTTTGGAAATCTTTCTGGTGTTGGTGGTACTGTTTTACTCTTTCCATGCTGTGCCTTTCCCTTTCAAGCTTCTCTGTTTTGCTCTATAGTTTCATTTTTACTGTCATTTCATTCTGGCTCTCCATTTTGTCCCCGTACTTCTCTGCCTCTTACTGCTCAGTAGTATTCTTTCCCCTTTCCTTTAGCGCTTGTCTCTCTCCCAAAGCCCTCCTGTTTTCCTTCCCTTTGTCCTCTTGAGTGAATGGTGGAAACAAGTAGAGAAAAACCTGAGTTATAAATGACTGACACAGCCTCTGCCCTGTGCTGCAGAGTCAGCTATCGGGGAGCTCCTCAGGTACCCATGAACTTCACACTCTCTGGTCAGTACCACCCTGCCTGAGATGCTCCCTTCTCCCCTGCTGTCAGCAGGCTCTGCGGAGGCTGTTGCAGGGACTGCTTGGGGACCGTCTCCGTCTCCCTCCCTCCTCTTCTCCTTATCAGACAGTTCTTTGGTGGTTTGTGTTTTGTTTTGTGTGTTTTTTTTTGTTTTGTGTGTTTTTTTTTTTTTCTTGGAAGAACTCGAGTTCCGAGAAGTAGAGAAATCGGTGCTTGAAGCGTCAGCAAGACATATTGCTACGGCATTACATGGTTCACATCCTTAGCATCTTTCTTGTAAATACGTCATTCGATACGAATCTGTGCGATGCTGAACTCTGACCTGGTGAATGTGGCTCTGTGGAAGTCCCTGTGAAATCTTGTGGTATGCCTGGCAGGTTGCGTTGGCATGGCAGATGGCCATAAATCTTGGACAATGTGAAAAGACTTAAAAAAAATATTAACAAAGGAAATTGACGCCTCAGATAACTTGTGGTGTTTTTCTTAGTTAAGTAAAAGGTTTTGTAAGATGGTTTTGAGAAAAGAAATATCATGGCTGCAGAGAATTTGGTTTAGAAATCTAATTAAAGGACAGTTAGGAGAGATTCTTGTGGTAGCTGCTATTCTTACAAATTAATTATACAAAATAGCATTTGATTAGCACATCCTCATTTTTACTTTTAAAGGAAGTTCTTGTTTTAGAAGGCAAATGACTACTCCTTATATTTCAGACCAAGATCTAATAGCGTAAACAAATTTCCATTATCCATGCCCTTTTTTGCTCCCCTCCTTCTGCCTCTAATACTAAGGACAGCTTGTTCAAATTATATGGTCTGGTTTATGTCACAGTACCAAGAGCTTTGACTGTTTTTCACTCAACCCATTCACCTTAGTTTATTCTTAACAGCGTCATCAGTGAAATTGGGAATGGAAGTTTACGTTCCGTGTGCTGGAGGATTGGAATCGTGTGATTCACACAGCTAAAATACAGGACAATACGTCTTACGTGGTTGATATTGCCACATCTGATGTGCGTTATACAGTGACTTCAGTGAAGTGCCCGTTTGGACGCACCCTGGGGACTTCTGCTTAGTTTTTTTTTCACTTGAAGAGGTACGTTCCGGGCAAACAAAAAACAGAAGGGACTTTCTTAGAGAGTTTTGTTGCTTAAAGCAAAACAAAAAACCGTGTCTGTCTCTTTTTGTTGTTGTTGATCAACAACTTTTGATTTATATCCAGGAAAAAGTACAAAGAATGCAGTCTTTCTGGAAAGGCTTTTAGAAACTCTCCAGAGGTGTTTGCCTCAAAGAGGCTACAGTGTCGGTGAAGGGGAAAAGTGAGGGGAGTGGAAAGGGAACGCTTATCCATACGTTTCAGAAAATGTCTAATAGCACAGCTGGTTCCCTTCACAGTTTCCCTCACTCAGGAATGGTTGGCATTTATATATTTCCATAATTTCTCAAGCAGCTTTATTTCACGGTGAGTGTAAACCAAGGCATACACGGAGTCCTGAGCCATTCTCGTCCAGTCGTTAATGAGGTGACAAGGCTCCAGCCTGTCACTCGGAAAGGATTCAGCAGCATGAGCTTTTATCATCCCTGCAGATGTCTGAAACACCTTCTTCCTGCACAGTAGCTGGCTACTCTTCCACAAATATCCCAGGAAAATGTAAAATAGGGTAATGCTGGTCCAGTAAAATTTCTTCTTCAGAAAGCTCCTTTCAAAAGTAATTGTTAACGTTATGATTTTTACTGGTAGCATACACAACATTTAAATGGTTACACTGCAAATGTAAAAGACTGTATTGAAGTATATGTAGACTTTTAGGGCATACTAGCTTAGTCAAGAAGATAGAAATCTGTTTGTGTGGATGGAGGAAAACTAACTATGATCCTCAGAAACAAACATTAGAGTAAACGTCAAGAAGTGTTTTTATTATGACGGTCCAGTACCTGGTTAGGTGCATAAGTTATTTGGAATTCAGAAGATCTCCAGTCCCATTTCACTGTTCTACAGACGTGGCCAGAGCTGTTGACAGGGCATCCTCTTCCAAATCTTAGTACTAGGTGAAAGCTGACTTTGTTTTGAAAACCTGGCCCTAAATGTCCGAATGTATTGCTTCCACCAAAGTCCATCTAAAACCAGACTCATTTTGCGTTACTTTTGATCTGTTGCACAGACCTTAACTGGTTTGCCAAATACTAATACTCTGAGACGTAGTCAACACAGAAACTCCTCTTGACTCTGGCATATAGCTGGTTTTAGGGAATGAGATAGCAGAGAGCCCCTGTGCAAAAAAAATTGAGAATGTGCTTCCTTTGCATCTTTTGCTTATTTTGTCATAGAAATACAGTCATACTGTTTTCTGCATGGTCCTGCCGGGTAAATTAATGAGGAGCAGACCACCTGTGTTGGCTGGGCACACTGAGGGCCATGTGCTGGTCAGGGCAGGATGTGCTCTCATCTGTTGTCGTGTCTGCTAATCCTTTCACCCTGATTTTAGTTGAGCCTTACACCCTGAAGGTGCATGGCTGACTAGAGGGTACATTCAGAAGATGGAGCAAGGCAAATATGAGATGTCTCTGGTGGGCAATGAACTGTCCTGTCTCTCCCAGCTGGTTTGGAAAGGGCTGTTTGAAGAGTGTGGAAGGTTCCCAAGGTACCACCATCCACAGGTACACTAGAGGGCAGGGTTTAGCCCTTAAATCTTTTCACAGGCTTTAGAAATCAGGGGTGCTTATAGGTATGCGCATATTCTTGTTTACAGGAAAAAAAGAGAGTCCAAGTTCTGCTTAGCCATCGCACAGTGATAGCTGAATGAGTAAGACAAATAGAGATAATATAGTAGGTTGACATTATACAGTTAAATTATAGGGATAGTGACATAAATGCAAATTATTGCAAAAGCTGTCTTTATGACCCTGTAAGTGGAGTAGGCTAAGACTGTTGGTAAAAACAGCGGTGATGCATGTATGACATTTAGTGATGTTAGAATGAAGAGTCTGGGACATTTGTCATCTTGGTAAAATGGAGCCGCATGTTCCTGAATTGCAGATCAAGAAAATAAGATCAAGTGGCTGCTAAAGTTTTTTATTTGGGTAATAGATACTTGAAATTTGTGCACCTGGTTCTAAGAAAAAGTTTATCCTGTGTTGGAGATATATTTGAAAGCATTTTACTTTAAGATATGATTTCTTTTGACACACTATATCAAGAGACTAAATTGCAATTAGTTAAAACCTGTGGGTTCAGTTTTTTTCTCTCCTTTTTTTCTTTTTAAGTGTTTGGTCTGTATAGCCAGAGATTTTTTTAAAAGGTGTTCAGGTTCATCTTCTGTTAGAAAAGCAGGTTCAAGTTCTGTGTTCTGTAATAAAAGCAAGAGAAGTGCCAAGTGCACAGACAAAATGCTGAATGGGCAAGAAGAGATGTAGCACGGGTTTGGTCAGTAGAATTAACAGTCACGGGGTTCAAAAGCTGCTTGAAGATAAACCCTGGGGAAAATGCTCTCTTTTTGTGTTCCATTTCCACAGAATACGTGCATATTGTATTTTTTAAAAGACAGGGACTTGTTCCACTACAGTTTTTTGGGCAGAATTCTTTTTAATTGTCCTTTAAGCATTGTCTCAATCTGAATTTTAAATCATAATCTTTTCACTGACACTTTGTTTCTGTAAGCTTTTCCCAACTCCCTTGGATTACATATGTGGCAAGCGTTTTTAAAAAATGATTATCCAGTGGTTTCTATATACATGTTAACATGCTGAAGTGAAACATGTAACAAGAGTTTCTTTGAAAGTTTTTCCGAGCTTAATTTTTTTTTTACCTTTTTCTTCCTTTTTATTCCCCAGAAAAATATCTTTGATATTTCCTCATTTGTGCAAACAATTTGAAGTAAATCCATGAATCCATCCATAACTTCCAATGTGACCAAAAGGAGACTGAAATTTGTATTTTGGTTATTGTGGCTTTTACCTCTCTTGGCAGTGTTGCTCTGGGATCACTGGCCATTGTTGTGTCAAAATATTGGAGCGGTGATCAATTGTACTAACCCGGTTAATAACTCTAGGAACAGGAGAGCTTTTTGACTGTTGGTGGCAGCATGTTTAGTGCAATTATCTAGTAAAACCAAAACAAACTGTATAGCGTTAACGTAATCCAGTTTTGAAATAAAGATTATCCTGAGAATGCTCAAGTTACTGTTCCTGAAAAAAGTACATACTTGCATGAGATCTGTGAATTGAATAACTATAGCATGTGATATTTGAAATGTTTATGACATGATTTTTGCAGTCTACAAGTTGGTAATGAGATTGCATTTCAATTCTCATGGGGAATTAATAGCCTTATTATCTGTTTTAGACTCCGCATTTTAAAGTGAGGCATTTATCATTTTCAATAGTGTGTTTTGTGACAATATATGGGTAAACTTTAGTTCCTGTCTGCTGCCTTCTGACTTCTCAGTAAAAATATTTAAAGGGTGACTGGAGTGCTGGTGGCATTTCAGGTTTATTATCCTATGTATTTTTTTTGGTGTTTTGTTCAGGGTAGGGTCAGATTTTGACTGGAGCCTGATATGCTCATCTGAGAATATAAATGAGATGATGTCTGCTAAGTTGGGTGGAGGTTGTCTTGCACAAACTGTCATGGTACACTTCTGGGTGAGTGATCCTGTATGAATTTACCACTCGTATTTGACTTTTAGGGCTTGAAACCACATTGCTTGAGTGATTCAAAGGAGAAAGATACTAAGGGTACGAGGACAGGGCGAAGTGGAAGCTAGAGTCCATAGCTATTTGCCAGTGACAATGTGGTGAAATCATGTTCTTGTATTATGCAGCTTGTTAGCTTGCCTCTTACCTTGTGATGAGACTTGCGCAGATCTCCTAAAGAGCAATCATTGGGATTCCAGCTGGAATGTGCAAGTCCCCAAATCCTGATACTTGCAGCTATGAAACACTGCATGGTGTTGTGTTTTGTAAAAGCAAGGATAGGTGTCAGCTGTGATACAGCTTGAAACCCAGCCTTGTGTCGGCGATGCCTGGTGTCCCATCTGCAAACTTTTATCATGTGTTTTATTAGATGTTCTGTTGTCATTCTGTGGTGGTGTAACGCTGAAGTTATTTTTGATGCTAAAGGATGTCCTTAACATACTCAAAGTGTAAAAGCATCACAGCATCTCAGTCTGCGCTTGGTGCATCTCTTTTGAAGAAATGTCTGTAACACCTCTTGGGACTGGCACTATTTTTCTGGCAGACTGTCTTTTCTTGGTGTTTCTGGGTACAGGGAAACGAATACTCAAGTGTTTTGGTTCTATCCACTTGTCCCGTTCCATCCCCACACAGTATTGTGTTTTAACATCGCCTGCTGTGTTGTCAGTGGTGACTGGCCAAGGGACCCCTTGGTCAGACACTTTAGCTGATCTACCAAGTCTCTGCTGCTGAAAGGGACAGTCTCTCCCTTACCCCAGTCTTGGCTGTGCTGTAGTTGGCACCGCGTCCAGCGCCGAGTTCAGCAAAGGGCCAGGCTGGTTTGCTGCACTGGCAGAAAAGCATTTGCTCTCTCTCCCCCTTTCACTGCCTTAGTTTCTGATTGATTTAATGTGTGGAAGTAGCTCACTGAGGTGCCAAGAAAAGTGCCAGAGCTTGTGTGAGAGAGGTGGTAGGAGTGTGCAGCTGGCAGCGTGGGATGGAGGGACAGGAACTGCCCCTTCCCAGCCATATCTAGCAGTTCAGTTGGCATTGCCTGTCCTGCGGTACCACGTCCTGAACCATCTCGTCTGTTAAAAGGCAGGAGAAAATAGTGTCTTCCTTGATGGGTGACTTGAAGAGGATGAACAGATACAGACCATGCAGTTGTCACCTATGTTCCATTTCAGGTGAGAGTGGTAGTTTTAGGACCGTATTACGAGTGTTAATATAGTCCCACAGCTCTCGGAAGACTGGCAGTGAGACTGAAATTTCTGTATGTAGATAACCACACTTGTAGTTTTGTGCAGTACTCACCTGGGTACTGTTGATACCTATGGCAACAGATGGATACAAAAATGAGAGCGTTTTTTACTGTGGAGAAGCGGTCAGTGAGGGCCATACAGAGGATGTATGGGGAGAGGCTGTTTTCTCTGGAAGTCACCTAGGGCATCCTGCTACACGGGCTTGCTAGACCGAGCAGTTTCTGGGAAATAGTATATGGTTTCAGTTCATTGGGTTTCCCTAACAGTAATGGAGCAGTCGGGATGAATAGCTGAATGTGCGTCTGACCGTGCTTCTGAATATGTAAATATGAAGGATTCATTTGTGGTTTTACAGATGTTTACGGAATCACTATGGTTGTTTTACTGACGGTAATGTACTTCATTCAGGAAAACTGAAGAAAAATACCTACAATGCCCGTGTCTTTAGAAACACAGGAATTCTTAAAAGCTGAAGAGGTCCACAGAACTGTCCCATGCTGCCAGTTTTAATTTATGTTAGTCCCAGACTTGTGCTTACTTTTCTGCTTCGAGAAGCAATGTTTTCCAGAGCCTTTAACCGTCTGAGCTTGAGCCTAGTACAAGTGATTGTAAAGTATTGCTGTTTGATGTTGAAGATCAGAGCGAGGTGTCTCAAGATGAGCCTGAATTTTGGTGACCAAGTTCTAATAACATGTATCAGTATTGTCTATGTGATATTAAGAGAAAATACTGTTAGGATTGAGAGACATCTAGCCTGCCTGCTGATTTGCTGTGGCCCAAGGCAAGGCAGCTCGATCGCTGGTGCTTGTGGCCATGGCACACTTAGGGAGCATGTTCTTGCAGTGAAGCCTGGAGCAGTGTGGAGATTTAAACCACCAAACAGATTGAAACCAGCATAGTGAGTACTAGTAACAGTCTGGCTGAAGCAGCAGAGAGCCATGTAGGTTCTTCCATGCTGCAGATTGTGAGTCTCTCTTCTGTTGTCAGTAAAATGTTCATGTGACCTTTTAGTACAGTACAAAGGTATTCAGAATAAGCAGCGGGTTTTTTTTCAGAGAGCTGGAGGCTGGGGAGGTGACTGCAGCCTGATCCCTCTCTTTCTGGTCCTGCAGACCCAAGTTCTTGGCTCCCCAGTACAGGCTGGGTGCCATGGTGTATTCTGTCTGCCTCCTCAGAGTGATCGTAGGGGGCTGTAAAAGTGAAGAGTGTTACCCAAATATTTGAAGGAAAGTCGTACAAATGCGCTGTGCCTTTTATGTTTCTGTTTTAGGGAATTTGGTTTCTTACAGAGAAAGAATTTCTTTTTATACTCAAGGAGGCTGCATTCAAAAGCAAATTAGAGCCTTTTTGTCAAGACACTGGTTCACTGCTGTTCTGGGTCAGCAGTGATTGACAGCTGTTGTCCATTGCAGCTTGTGCTATTCCCCTGCAGATGGATTATTTAAAAGTCAGCATAGGGTGGATGCACAGCTTGATGGAAAGGGATAAAACAGATGGAGGATGAAGTAAGTCTCCAGGCTTTATGTCTTTGCATTGTTCTCGCAGTAAGCTAGGTGAACAGGCACCAGTGAGGTACTGTGTGTGCATATGTATAGGTTTTGAGTGTGGTTTTTTTTTATTTGACTTTTTGCAAATATTTACTAAAGATTCGGTGATTAATTCTGATAAGTCATCTTTTCATTGGTATTGGAGATGGGGGAAATGCAAACCCGACATAGTCACTGTCTTTTAACCTTTTGGCCGGATTAAGAGCAACCAACTCTGAATGGCAACTTAATTAATGGGAACTTCTCCTATCAGCTTGTTATTTCTTCCTATGCCTGTCTGCTGTGCCATCTCCCTGGTGCCTGACAGTTCCTCTTAAACCACTGTGCTTCAGACCCTCTTGAAATCTAATTTGCTGATTCTTCTTGGCATTTCTAAAATCCAGCTTTTCCTTAGTGGCACTGAGGCTTATTATGTCTAAGGGTTGGCAATTTCTCACCACTGTTCTGGCAGCCTTTTCCTTTCATCTCATCGAATCTGTATCTTCTGCTCTGACAGCAGTTGCAGCTCTGAAATAGTGTGTACTACTGAATACTTGTACTTAACTTGCTGTGTGAGCTGTACGTGAAGAAGGAGCCCTAAAAAAATACCTTTTAAAAATGATGTATTTTACCTTCTCTGTCAAGAGACTGAAGTGACATTCTTGGGCTTGTCTCAGTTGTCCGTGGCTTTATATATGTTAATTTTGCTGCAAGTGAAAAACAGGTCGTAGTTACAGAGAGATGAATGCATGCGTGGTAAACATAGAGTTGAAATTCTGCAAGTTCTATATGTGTCTTCTCATGTTAGTCAGTGACATTGTTATGTTGGCTGAACAGTTGCACCAGCTTTGGTTTAAAGGTGAGCAACTGAAAGTGTGTGAGTGGTGCGTAAAGTGAAAGCAGCTTAAAGGAACATGATGCATTACCTTACCCTTGTTAAGAAAAGCCCTTTGGGAAAAGCCCTAGAATGTGTGAACATGCATTCATTGTTTTGATATGGAAATCCTCAAACATGGTTCTAAATCAAGAATTTGGGGTAAAGGTATTGGTAACTTGGAGACTAGGCTTTATTACCTGTACCCAGTGACAAATTGAGTTATGCTGTGGTAAAGTTCATAATCTTTTCTTCTTAGTTTTGTCCTCTTGACTTTAAATGATGCAGTCAGTTCATCTGCAATGACAAGGGGACTGCAAATAGTGTGGCAGTTAGGTATTAAGAAGAATTTTATTTTATACCACTGAGTACTTGTAGTGTCTGCTGTTTGAAATCCTTATGCAATGCCAAGCAGTTGCTGTTTACTTTACTTGACTGCACAAGCTGTTATTTGTAAGCAGACTATAGAAATTTTAGTGCTTTAAAGGACTTGATGAAGTTTGATCAACCAGTTTGTGTCAGCTGTGTGAAATGGAGAAATGTGATTTTTTTTTGTGTGTGTTTAGGCACATAGGCGAGGAGCACTAAGCCAGTCTGTTGGCAGAAATAATGTATGTCACATTATTCAGAAATTGTTCTTTTGCAGGATGACTTTGCTATCTTTTATATGAAATTTATGGGGAGCATTTGAGGATGCTATGTATTTGGTAATCGGTGTTTCCTGGGGAGGATTCCCAGTGTGATAGGTATATGTTAGGTGGAATTAGATATTTGTAGGAATTAGGGTTAAGATATGGAGGAGAATAGATGGAGAACCTGGATAGGGAAATAATTTTAATTGTATTCAGTATTTGTACTACTTAAAAAGATTAAAACTCTCAAAATCAGTGAATATCCATGTTGAATGGTAGACTAGGTTAGCGTGTTAATATTTAAACAGTTACACAAGTTATTATTCTGTTTAAAGCGTTGGATTTACTCTTAAGTGTAACCGGAACTTTTTGAAGTGTTTGTATTTTGGAAGTGTGTATTTTTGTTGTAGATGTTTACATTTTAAAGACCTTAGGTCTGTCTGTGAGTGGTTTTATGCCTCTGGCTGGCAAAAAGGAAAAAGATACGCTTACAATGTTGTCATGCAAAAGCAAAGAAATGTGCCTTTGTACAGGACCATGACTCACTATTTCTCAGTGTGACACTTCATTTGCTTGATTGTTTTTGTTGCTGTTCTGTGGTTTTTGTTTATGAGAAGACCACCTCTTCTGCTGGGGCTCACTTCCTGGTTGTTGTGTGTGTTTCTTCTTTCTCCACCATACGTATGTTCCAGTTTTCAGGCAGTGTGTGCCTCACCAACTCCACTGAGGGTAGCGTGTGAAAGCGAGCAAAGAGCTGGTTTCGTATGTCAATGCAAAGCTTATCAGTTCGCAGAAGATGTTAATGTGTGCTCAATATGTCTTTGAGAAAGAGGCATCAAAAGGCGTCAGAGAATAGATGTGGGGGAGAGAGAGAGAGCCAAAGATATTTCTAATTCCTAAAGACAAGTTACAGTAGGCATCATCAGCTCTTGGGCTGGGGTTTGGAGTCACAGAACAGCTTTATCTGGGTCTGGAAATGGGGTTTTAATTTCTGTGTGTGGGTGTGTACATGCACGTGTGTCTCTGATGAACCAGCCCTTGGGTTTGGGAGGGTTTATTACATTAGGTGTGGAGGAAGCACGCCCGACTGTGTGTGTTTTCCGTGGACACCTGGCTGGGAACAGCTCTTGCCCCCAGGCATGAAGGAATGAGCCAGCTTTGGCCACAGGGTGTGCAGGAGTGGGAATTCTGTCCTAGGGTGTTGCATTTAGCAAAGCGTTGTTGATTGTTATTGCTCCTCCCTGCCCCCCCTTTAGTGAACTTCCTTGTATTTCTGAAACTTATTCCCTCCAGAGGTGATGTACCTCCGCAGCAGCGAGACTGCAAAATAGTTGCTGCTTTGTTCTTCTCTGTGGGCACAGGGGTGCAGGAGGATGACTGATGGGGAGCTGGCGCAACAGCTTCACCACAGTGTCATTCAGGGGCCTCATGGAAGGATTTTCCTTACAGGGCCTCTGCAAATATGTTGGAGATGGGCCCTGAGCCTTTGGCTTGGCGTGAGCTTTTCCACAGCAGAAACTGTAGTAATGCTAGTCATTGATCCAGAGACGTGCAGCCTGGGATTTTCAGGGGGTACATAAACTCTCCCTTCTTGTAAACCGAGAGAGAGGTGTTTTGCTAATGACCTTTTTAGTTCAAATAAAGCAGCTGTAGGCTAGTGAAAATGGGAGTTGAAGTTGTATCAGATTCCTCCTTCCTTACTAGGGTCAGTAAGCTGCTCTGTTCCTTGCTGTGTCTGGGTAGGGTATACATTTGCTGTTGAGATGTTCACAAACTCCAAATAATCTCTTGGAGCACTGGCTGATCAATGTTTTTGTGCTTAGAGTCCTTTTAGTAAAATGTTGTATTTCATATCACATTCTTCCAGGGCCTTAATAGTGATGTTACAGTCAAGAAAAGGGCTTCTCTTTCCTGCTGCCTTAAGAAGGCTGTTTCAGTGAGAGGCAGAACAGCGAAGAGCTCCATGTGCAGATTGAGGCAGTGTAATGATTCTGGCGTCTGTTCTCGGTGTTCAGGGAGGCGTGTGGGGTCCTGCGGGGAGGGGTGGAGGTACTAGAAGTGGATATCCAGGTTGTGCAGTTCTGCTCTGGGAGGAGCATTTTGCTGTGGTGGGAAGACTCTACAGAGTACGAAACGAGCCTCTGCGTGTGTACGTGTACATGGTAAGAGTTGTGACTGCAGGAAATGTCGGTGAACCCTTGGAAAGCTTTGATTTAGCTTGTATGTGTGTTTGACAGTAGTGCAGACATAGAGTCAGGGTTTTCACTGTGAAGTGATGGAACATCCGTGAGCAGAAGGTTGGCCTAAATAGGGTCCTTCTGACCTGGATTTTGTGTGTTTCTGAGACTGGGGCTAGGTACCCATGGTTTTAGTCTGCACTGAAGTCTGTAGTGATCTTTATTAGGTAGATTATAGTAGAAGGATAATTTAGGCTTTAATCATACCTTTATTTGCTGTGTAAGTGTATCCAAACCCAGGAGCTCAGGGTTGGTTTTTATTTTAGTGTTTCCCTGTAGTGGTCGGATTTCCTGTTTCCTTGTGGAGAAGCAGGAAAATGGGAATTTTAGGAATAGACTTGGCTAATACATCTCAAATTCCACCTACTTGAGGTGGAGGAGTTTGTCTTGTGCTGCGATACAGCACCCTTGTGTACTGTATGCTTATCCTGCCCATTTTCATTGCTGTTTGCTCTTTAAGTCTTTGTCTTTTATTTTTCCTGATGTGTTTCTGTCCCTTTCTTCCCCCACTATGACCTTTGCTTTCCCTCTTCCTTAGTGATACTATGGCATGCTCCTGCATCTTAGCCAATGCAGCTGCTAGCAGTGAAATAATAGCACATGGCTTCATGCATACTGGTTGTCCCAGCCAAAGGGCTTCGGATGCAGGAGCACCGTTCCTCAGCGGCTACCGACAGATGTCCAGCTGGGAGTGTGTGAGAAAGGTAGTACGAGCTCGGCAGTGAGTGACTTCCAACATGTGCAGCTCTCTTTTTCTAAAGTATTAAGTTGCTAGATTTTGCCAAGATCTTCTAAAGAAACCAATTTTGAAGGAGGTTTTTGGCCAAACCCTTTATGATGCAGAGCAATTAAACCATTTGGGACCATTTAAGTTAGTGCAGTATTATTTGGTCTGGGTCATTACAAAAGCTTTGTTGGGTTGGGAGAACTGTAAAAGGACTTCAGAGTTTTCATTGTACATGTAATTTTTCAGTTCTAGCACACAGGGCAATAAAAGAACTTCTGGAAAATTTACACATTTCCTGTACTCTCCGCATTTGCTAGCTATCTTTTCCGTCTGTGTTGTGCTACTTGTCCATAAAATTATTTTCTCCACTAGAGTATGCAAAACTGCATTGGAAATACTTTCTTGAGCTATTTAAGAAAAGATGGGGAAGATCCAGTTCATCACAGAAACCTGAAACCTTGCCAACCACAATGCTATTGAGCTCCACTTTCCAATTTTCATGTTCTTAGAAAAGTCTCTCCAAATTGTGAAATAAATGCACGTTTATTTGTCTCTCAAATACTCTGGTTAGTTTAACCTCAACTGCTGGATCTGTCCTGACCATATATCCTGCGAAAGAGGGATAGTCATGTATGTGTAACTGTACTCTTACATCCACAGTCCTCTAGTGACATGAGTACATGCAGAAATATGTGCCTGTAGAGCTCTGGTGGGCTGTAGAGGAGCAACACATTGGTGCAGTCAGTGTTTTGTCTGGGTTTAACATGTCACAGGATCAGGACTTGATCTAAAAAAGAAACCCCAAACTGTTGAGACCCATTTAATTAAAAGTTCAGCATCCTTTAATGCCACAAATTGTACTGGTTTCAGTGGAAATTCAGGTTAGGCTGTATAGGTCTTCAGACAAAACATCAGCAAGTACATATTCTTCACACAGCCTCTGAGTATTGTGAAGAAAAAATGTCCCCCCTCCATCCTTTTTTATGCTACAGGGGGGGCACAGTAGTTCCGTTCAAGCTATGTCTGAAGTGATGTGTTTTCCTAGTTAATGGTCATCTCCTTAGGAAAATGCAGCTGTGTGGATAACCTGCCATATAGAGATGTAGATGGTATTATTATAAGCAAGAAGGCATATGACTATAAAATAAAATCTGTACTGGAAATACTGAGTATTAAATTGCCCTTACAGCTTTAGAAGGCTGTATATATTTAACAGTCTTTAATTACAGCTCTAACAATGGTAGACAACTGGGTGCTGAGTTAGGACTCCTTTTTCGTGTTTGTTTTTTTTTTTTTTTTTCTCCCAGTCACAGCCCCTAGAAAAATGTCCTGTCGAAAGTGAACATGGTCAAAATTTTCACAGGATTTAGTAGATTTTTAAAAATCTTGTCTCCCACTGACAAACCACTTATGTTCTCTGTTTTGACTGTTGTGTTGAGATGTAGAGGTTGCCGTGGATCCTGGTGGAAAGCTGGGGCTCAGTGAGATCTCTCAGCTCAGCTGCTGTAAGATGCAGAATTCCTGTGCTCTGGAAATGCGATGCACCACCCTCAGCAGCTGGAGACAGGGTTTGGATGCAGTCCGCCTGTGGAAAGCATTTTGCAGTTCAAGAGGATGACAAACAGCTTGTGATTTTTTTGGTATGGGAATCCTTTTGCAAATCATTAGCAACAAATGTATGTATAAATGCATTAGCAACAAAAGGAGAGCTAAGGAGAATCTCCGTCTGTTATTGGATGTGGGGAGAAACATAGTGATAAAGGATGGGGAAAAGGCTGTGGTACTTAATGTCTTCTTTGCTTCAGTCTGTAGTAGAAAGACCAGTTGTTCTCCAGGTACTCAGCCCCCTGAGGTGGAAGACTGTGATTTGTGATTGTGCTGAATATAGGAACAACAAAGTGGCTCAAATGAGAGTTTTATTTAGGATACGTTTATAATCCTGTCTTACAGTAGTAGAAGTTTGTGTCAGGCAGGTTTTAAATCCATCTCCTGAATTATAGTTCAGTGCCCTAACTTCGTCTTTATTTCATTCTGACCCTTTTTATATCTTCCCAAAGATACCACTTTATCCTTCTTCCTCAGTTTCTAGCCTGGCATGAAATAAAATTTGTATGTCTTGCACTTTATTTCTTCTTACTTAGTAGAAAAAAGGAAGATGATCATAGTTCAGCTTATTGTGAAGAGAAAGTCTTAATAGTAGTAGTAAATTTACTGAGTCCTTCTTAGTTGTCAGTGCATGAAGGTTGTGTAGGTTATAATTGGGATAGGATGTTTCTTATTTTATAACTTTGTGATGGCTTGGCCTCAGTCCTCAAGATGTTTGCTCAGTGTGCCGAGTTCTCTGATCTCACAAAACCAGCAGGCATCATGCCTTGCACTTGGCATTCATCACAAATTAAAGGGCATCCTGTGAAAGGTGAACAGGGAGCTATCTTACTGCCGTACTGGAGGGGGGCCCTCCCAAAGGACTGCCAGAATAAGTGGGAAAACACGCCTCTTGGGCCCTCTGTTAATGAGCTGTTTCACAACAATCTCTGCTACTTTTTTTGGGTTACAAACTTCTTAATTAGTTTACTTCCACGCATCTGGTTTTGAGGTTGGGGTATGCTGAAGGCAGATGTTACGAATATATCTAAAATGGTCTGTGTTCAAAATATTGCTATTGGTGACCTAAAGGCTGCCCAAGATACGGATCATCAGCATCCAACTGTTACACTTCTGACGGACTGTACTGAGTTGCATTGAGCTAAACCTAAAATCGTTGTTTCTGGTGATGATTGCATGGTCAAAATGTGTTTGATTGCATTATATCTTGGCATCTCCAGATCAGTGTAACACTGTGGCAACACTTACCTTGCATGAATAAAGTCATTAAATAATGCTGAAACCTGAAAAAATTACAATACTATTTTGGCTCTGTTTATTTGTGTGGGTTTTTGAGTTGTAAAGGAGAATCTAGTGAAGCTGATTTTTGCTTTTGGGGCTTTCAGTATTGCAGTGCTTTTCAAACTATGCAGGGATTTTTTTTTTTCTTTTTAAAAGAGTAACACTTTTCACAAGCTTCTCCAAACTATGAAAATATTTTTACAGGCCTTAAAAACCTTTACTAAAAGTTTGTTTTTACAGAATCTGAACTTCTGGCCCAGGATGATGCTGTAGGAGTTGGTGTGCTTTTTTTTGTCAAGAGAAAGTCACGAAGCATCATAAGTCTGTACTGCAGTAATTAATATTACTTTTCAGATATTTGACACAGCTGTTTCTTGTTAAGTGTGCGGTATGCTTGAGCACATCTCAAAAGTCCATTTCCCCCAGTCCCTGCCCAGAGCACTTCTCCGCATTCTTGCTTCCCCAGAGGGCAAGGAGTTGCACTGGAGGTTTTTGAAGCTGTTCACAAGACTGATTTTGGCCTCATAACTCAGGGAGAGCTTCATTCTGGGATGAAATTAAACACTTTGCCTAACTTTTGACAACTACAGAGATTTCTGTATTCCTTGGAAGTCTAGGGCTATTAGTGAATTATGAGAGGGTTTTTTTTTTTCCTTGTGCAAAATGGCAACAGGCACATAATTCATTAGAAACCATTTTATCTTCTTTAGAGTGCAGCATTTGTATTAATACAGCTTCAGTTGTGTGTACCAATTAGTGGATTTACTAGCAACTCCTACGGATATGTCTGTTAAGTAGGGAAGAATCAGATGAAATAATTTTAATGATTAAAAAAGCGTTTGTGGCAATCATCCTAAAGATTTAGTGTTCCTGATATTATTGGAGTTTCTTCAGTCCTGTCTTTAGGAGCTACAGAAGTAAACCAAGAAAGTTTTCATTTGTATTGCAAAAAATCTCTTTTTCCCTGCAGCGAAAAGCCAAATAAGCAGCAGCCCCTCTCTGAATCTCAAGAGATGCTCCTGCTCCAAAATTTTATGGTCACTTCAAGCATTTATTCTGGTTGATTAAAAGGTCAAGCTTTTAATACAGTATTTTTAAATAGCAAACCCGTTATACTCCACAAAAGCAGGTAGCTTGTGTCTGAGGTGATGTATACCAGTATTGCCCATCAGACTTTTCCCACTGAGCTGTAATACTAGTCTTGCTGTACAGGACCAGGTATGTGGGTGAAGCAGTGATTTCTGTTTCTCATGAACCCTTCAGAGAAAGAAATCAGCAAATACAACCTGATGGAAGTCCTTGGCTGAGTACTTTGGAGTGAGTGGAGCTCAGCTGTCGGTTTCTCTAGCTGGCCTTTTATCATAGTCAGATCTTGTATAGCATGTTCAAATAGAAAATGTTTTTAACTAATTCCCAAAATAATTTCTGGGATGCAAGCAGAAGGAAGGAGCAGTGCCAGCCTAGTTCATTTTTGGAAGCACTGATAGTCTTGCACCCCATGAGTCATATCCTTCATTCTGACACCTGACGGACCAGAACCAGCTTGCAACATCCTGCTCATTCCCTCTTTAGCTGCTGCAATTCTTTGGCAAAAGTCTTCTTTGTCTTTAAATATCCTAGGAAGGTGAGAAGCCGTTTCTCAACTACTCCTTTGTGATGCCTGTGTTGCAATGATCTTGCTTCCTGTTATGGAAGTACAGTTGCTCTTAAAAATTCCTGTTCAGTGGAGCTGTGGGTGAAAGCAGAGAAAAATAGTACTCATCGGGGCTGGCTTCTCATTGCTCTTCTAAGTGAGAGGATTTGCAGATGTGGGTTTCACTGGATGTAGTGATCATCCGGAACAGAGGAAAACCTAGGGATTTTGGCAGATCCGGTTTCTTGTGTTGTACTATTGCTGAAATGGCTGTGCTTGTTTTTTAGCAGAAATCAGGTTGAATCTTACTGTCCATGCAAGATGGCTCAATGTGATGGAGCTGCAGGGAATGGGCATTTATTTTCTGTAAAGGGGAGGAGCAAGGACCAGGTGTCAAGCTGCAAGCAGTCCAAAGAGATAATTTCAGTTGCTGTGTGGGCCTTTTCCCCTTTTTAAAGTGATGTTTTAAATAATCAAAGTTAGGTTTTCAGAGGGAGATGTTCTAAAAATGGTTGGAGTAGAAAAGGATCTCCTGTGAGGTTTAGGACAACATGTACTTTGCCTTCTTTTCCTCCTCTTGTCCAGAAAAATGGCAGTTCTGACACAGTGTTTAGATTTCTTTTGAGCTGTAAATACCCACATCACGTAGAAGGTATCTGGTGGACTTTTCTATGGTATTTTGTATAGTTTCTTGTATTGGAGTATTCCGCGTTCTATGTAGCTAATGCTTGAAAAACCTGAACTTTGAGGTACAGTGTCACAGATACTCATGTTAAGGTTAAGCTCATCTACTTGAGCAGTTCTGTGTGTTTATTTTAACCACTTGTTGGAAGTATGATGTAAACTAATTGATACTTTTCTGTTGGGAACTGCTAGAACATTTAGCAAATTCCTGCAGTGATATGGTCCTGAATGGTCTTAATCATAGTCCAGACTCATCATACCGCACCGACAGTCTAGCTGTATGGAATTACAGGCATTTGATGTCTGATGCTGTTCCACACACATAAGAAATATCTCCTTAAGAAGATTGCCATAAAAAAATCCCATTTCCTGTGAGCCATAAGTGGTCCATCAAGGAATTTTATGGGGTTTTAAATTGCTTGTGTCTTGCACTTATGGTTGCCAATTTGACAATAGTTACTTTGTCATAAGGATTTTCTTTTAAGAAAAATGGGATAGAAAGCTAGAGGTTGAAAGCTTACCATCTTTGCTGCAAGCTGAAGCTCAGGCTTTCTCTGGCTTTAGGTTTGAAGCAGTGGGCTTCACTGTGAAGTGCTGAAAGATCACGATGGCTGTGAAAATTTCCTTTTTCTTTTTTGTTCTCAGTCAAACTGCAACTTCAAGCAGAAGAAAGAGGAGTGGTGTCAATCAAAGGTCTAAGTGCAAATCGCTTTCTGGCTATGAAGGAGGATGGCAGATTGCTGGCCTTGGTAAGCAGCATTTTTTAATCTTTATATGTGTGTGTTTGTATTCGTAGGTACGCTCCTCACTCTGTATTGAGTGTAATTTCTCCTCCAGCACTACTTCTCTGTGTGTGATGTATCAGGGAGAAATTATTTCTGCAAAACTTCTGTCAGTTAATGGAACTATGAACTAGGAAGAGATGGATATGTCTGCCCTCACATAGGAGCTGCAGAATTGAACTGGAACGGCCTGTGCAAGAGAGATAAATCATAGTGATCATGTATAGAAAGAAATTACAAGAACAAATGAAGAATAAAGTTTTTCCCTTCCTCCCCCACGAGTATTTTCCTCTTTCACTTACTTTCATATAAAGTGATTGTAAAGACCTTTTCAAAGTCAGAAGTAAAGCCATTTTTTAAAAAATTTTGACTTATCTTTTTGATAGTAATCTGTATATATTGTTTTATGATTTTCCTCTTTGTAGAGAATATTTTTTTTGGTCATGTATACTTCCAAACTAGAAAACTGGCAAGAAAAACATTTTTGAAAACACGACAATAACATTTTTAAAAAGTTATTAAATGTAGTGAGACTAGTTTTATAAATTTTGGTTTAAGAGCTCCAGTCTCATTTTTGCTTATGAGACACAGACACTGTAAATCTCTTGTCCATATTTATAACCTTCAGTGCAGACAAGGTTTGAGCACTTGTGAAGTACCACTGTAGGGTTTCCTACTAGCATTTTAGTTTGAAATAATCCTTGATGCTTTGGTATCTTGAACACAGCCCCATTCAGCTTCTGTGCAAGTTCCCACCAGTAACAGGGGTTAAAGTGAATTCCTAACCCCAGCTGGACTGCACCTAATGAAAGACCTGTGCGAAGGGCTGCAGAAATTACTTTGGATTCTCCTCAGTTCTGCCTCTGCCCAAGTGAAGTTGGGCTGAAGGCAAACAAAAATCTTCAGCAGCTTTATAGGTGAGCAGGGAGCCTGTGTCCTGGGCACTGCGCGTCTCTGGCTTCAGGGAGCCGATTTTGTTTATGCCTGTGAATGCAGTTAAAGAACCTGTTTCAAGTTACAGCGTTATTTACTTGGATATTGTGTGACAGCTCAGTTGAAGAAAATGTGAGGACTAGTCCACTGTGCTATTCTTGAATTAAGGATAATTGGGAATTTCCTGTGGCGCTGGTGTGCTGGCATTTGGCTTCCCGTTCAGATTGCCCTCCTTACCCGGAGCGGCGGTGAATGGTCAAAATAGAGCATTTAGGGCTGTTTGTGAAATTATAAACACCTGGGATATATTTGGGATTTCCAGCCTACTGCGGCATGGTTTGTTTTGGTTGTGTTCTCTGTGTAGAATATGGTTCTCTTGCAGTTATACACAGCGATTTTTATCTGCTTAGATCTTGTAAGGCAATTTGCTTGGAGACTGTCTGCCATTCATTTGGAATTACTCTCAAAATCTGGTGAAGTTGGGTCACTTTGTATTTCTCACTTGAGCTTATAAAACATTTGTTTTGCCTTGTTTCTGGAAATGGGTATTACTTAAATCATGTTTACTGCCAACTCTACTTCCTACAGCTCTTCACTTTTGCTGTTCATAGGTGAAAACTCTCTACCCTTAAGATTTTGTTCTTCAACCAGCCTGTTTCACGTCTACTGAATACTTGTTTTTTTCCATGAGGATTTCTGTACTGTGACTTCCGACAGTTTGTGGCCAGTTGTGCCTCTACTGTTTTTTGCCTGTAAATGCATTCATGAAACTGTTCTTGATTGCCAGCATTTCTTTTTCAGTTTGAGCAGTGTTGTGTTTCAGTGAGAGCTTTGTAAGAGCATATACTGCAAGTCCTTATGGTGAAGTGATATAGTCAGTGCACATGAATTCATATCTGCTGAAACCTTTGGTTATTTCTTTTCAAAACATTATGGAACTTTAAACACCTATCTAGTTGTCTAATCCACTAGTCACTCAAGTACTATTCTGTGGTTTTCCATCAGTAATTTTGAGTAGCATACTTCCCAATTAAGAGGACATTTTAAAAGCAAACTTGTTCTTGGAATGAATAACCTCTCAACCATTGTGAAGCCTTCACAATTTCTGTGATGAAACTGCTGGTCACAGTCTCCGCAAATTTTTTTTTTTTCCCCATCTGGTGATGTTCTGGGTCTTCTGTATATCAGCCTAAGCTGATGTTCCTTCCCTGTTCAGTTTTATGTTCCTATGCCTTGGCACATTGTGGATTTACTTCATTAATACCAATAAACCGATCTTAAAGGATCTGGGTTTTTGGGATACTGAGATGAGACTCTCTTGGGTATTGCACAGTTGCACACTAACTTGAACATCAGTTTACAGACTTTATTCCCCGTCCCAGATACGATTGGCGTTTTTTGTTCTTCCCGGCTCTCTTACCTGTGCTTGCATATTGCTTTGTTGTGTGAGCCAGGTTTCTGGTCACTGTGTGAAACAACCTTTTTCTTTTCAATACCTAGCAATCAGTTTTAATTTTGGGTAGGCTTGGGTAGTTCATAGGTAAATACTTTCTAACATCTGTTTTGTTTCTTTTTGTTTATTACTTTTCAGTGTCAAGGATCAATTTGCGTAGTATCTTTATATTATAAATACATTAACATGTTCAAAGATACTTTTGCAAATTACTATTCAGCCTTGTTTTTCTTCTGGTTGGATGTTTTTGTAATTACTTTGTTGAGATGTGTCTTCGTGGTTTGTTCTGAGCTGGGTTTTGCAAATGATGTATTGCATAGCCAGTGTATCGCTGCTTATGCTGGTGATCTGCGTGGTGGTGCAGCAGGTCCCATTCTTGTCTTGAAAGCTGGGTGATACAGCTTTTTGTTTAGCAGTTTCATGCTCTCTGTTTACTATTTCATTTTGACTTTCCAGTTTCATTTAATTAAGATAATGAAATATTTTCACTTTATGTAATTCAATATTTATTATTTAATTTCATGAAATTTCTCAAAATTTGCATGAAAGGAAGAATTGTGTTTTTGACTGACTTTTATATTTCACTAGAAATAATTTGTTATTTAAGGATACGACCTGCTTATTCCATCTGTCATGCTTATGTGGTTTTGCTATGACGGGACAGGTTTTGATAAACTGAAGGACTTGACTTGAGGGAAATTCTTCACTTTTGATGTTACAGATTAAAATTGTGGTACAAGAATATTTGTGAGAATTACCTTCATTTCCTGGCCCTTTCGTAGTTAGAAAAGGCTAAATATGATCATTGCCTTTCTTGGGTCATATTCCATCTGGTGTGGTACTTAAAGGTTAGCCCTCTGGTTTTGGTTTTGAGAATGAACAAACTCGAGGAATTTTCATTCCTAATCTGAGTCCAAAATGTCAAAACTTTAATTGGCATAACATGATATTAAGGCAGATGCAGTTTGCACTGAAAATGAATCAGCGGGTGGTGTTTGGCCATGCAAATATGGGAGGAAGAACTTAGTTGCAGGAAGTTGCTGCCTCTTCCAGGGAATTACTGTGCTGTGTGTGAATCACCTTGAGGGTTCCGGCGGTCCTTACGGCTTGGCTACTGTAAGTCCTGGCACACAGTGGACTGTAGCACGAGCACGGCTATGACCAACGTTGCTCATGTTAAAAACTCCTGCACTCAGTGCTTTTATTTAGTCACTCAGAGTTCTCCTGGATGGAGGTCTTGCTTGGCAGCAGACAAACTGCTGACTGGTGGCAGGGCGGGAGCTGTGCCCCTGTGCCTGCTGAATGGCACTTGTTCCCCACCACTGGCCCGAGTGTTTTTCCTTCCTTATCCTTGTCATGAACGGCCGTAGATTTCGGGTGTTTCAGGAGATGCAGTCAAAGCTTTTACTGGCAGATGACTGCTCTGAATGCAGCCTAGACCAAAGCGTATTTAAAAAAAATCCGTTGATATCCAGGGGCTGAGGTCCACAGTGCAGTGGCTGGCATCCCAGTCCTGCTGGACAGCAGTCCAGCTCCCAAAATGTCACCCTTGGCAGGTGTGAACAATCATTGTCACCTAAATGTTCACTTTAAAGTAAAAATATTTACATTGGCAACATACCGTAGGAAAGCACTGGTATCGTGTATGCTTTGTGGAGAAATAAGGGCTTGGGTGTCCAGAGGAAACCATATGGCAGCTTTCAAAATATCTTTATGAACGTAAAAAAACCCCACACCTTATTCCTTTCTTCACCTTTTTCTGACTATTCTTTAGTCTGAAAGTCTGTTTGAGGAGTTAAATCTATTTTACTTTTTAAACCTGAGAAATACGGGGGAGGCTAAATAAAACTGAATGGTTTCTTTGAGTTGTGGTTGTGTTTACTTTGTGGATTTAGTGAACAGGAGAGAGGGGGTGTGAATTTGCCTTTTGTCTTTATGTGGCATCTTGTAGTGGCCACTTAACTTCACCACAGGTGCAGTGGGAGCCATTTCTTTCTGAGTGGAGGCTGAAGCTGGGCCAGGAGGGCTATCTGGAAAGACTCAGTTTCCACCAGTGTTGGTCCTCTGATCTAACGTCCCAGCTCCACAGCCATACCTGGCGGGGATTGCAAGGGAAGCATGTACTTTGCCAGAGCCCATTCCACCTACTTGGTACATCCCGTTTCGGTGCTTCCAGAAGTGCCACCAGTTTGGGAAGCAGGTAAAGGTGAGGTGTGAGCCGGTTGTGAGGGTCTCTTCGCCAGAACTGTCAGCTTGGGCAGTTGTACTGAACTTGACTAAACTCTGCTTAAACTTTTTTTTTTTTTCTTAGATACTTCCTTTCTGTATACAGTGTCTGTGCTCCCTTAAGGCTGCTGTAATTAATTTCAGGCTTGGATTTGTGGCATGGGATGATGAATGCATCTGTTACACATCGCTAGAATGAAAGGCATTAAAATACAGTTTATCTTGAGGAAGATTATTTAAAATACAAATAATATGAAAATTGTTAATTTGATTTCTGCTATTTGAAATGTAAAAATATTAGTGAGTTATAGAAATGAAAAATTGCATATAGATTTTATCTTGTAAGTTCTTTTCCTTAGAAACCAAAATTCATATCTGAAAATGGTTGAAGTGGAGGAAAAACATCGTATTTGAAGACTTATGTATGTTTGGAGACAGATCACTTCATTCTGGACTGCATGTGAATGTCTTAATTGCTTGTAGCTACAGAAACTTGGCATATATGAGGAGCTATCCTTCTTCTCAGTGTTTTTGTGCATAAAGTCTAGTTGTTCCAAGCTCACTTTGTTGAGTATCTTCTATCTGATGGTGACCAAATGCAGAGTGTAAGAGAGGATGTACATAGTAATACCCTCTAATGGTCTGCCAGCCTCCAACCAATGTCAGCTTTGGGGCCTTCTCAGAGGAGAATGGCTTCTACATATTTAGTAAATCTTAGTGAATTTCTTTTCTGTGAACTTGTCCAAAGGTGACTTGAATCCATGTAAGCTGGGGGAAACTATAACTTCCTATGGTGAAGAGCTCCAGAGCTCAATTTTTACATGTCATGTGAAGAACTACCTTCTTTTATTTGTAGGTGTGAAGGCATGTTAATTCGGTGTAGGTGGGGTAGTTTTTGAAGACTTGCTTCCAGAAATAGAGTAATTCTACAGATGTACTTCTACACACTTAAAAGAATATGCTTGGTTTATATGTTGAATAAACCTGTTTGCCAGGTCTGATCTCTTCTGAAAATTATTTTAGCAGTTTTGAATTTCAAAAAATCTTGAGCAGATGCAGGCTTGCCACTGTTTCAGAATGCTATAAATACAGATTTGAGTTGGCTTTACTAAAGTTAAACCTCACAATTAGAAAAGAATAGGCAAAGGCTGAAACTATGCTGCTGTACTATTTATCTAACTGATAAAAAGGTTCATTTGAGGAAGGCAACAGAAATACTCCCTTTTCTCTTACATCCTGCTTTTTTTATTGGTTAAATTATAACCTAGGATGAGATGGCAAAAGTGACAAGCTTCCAGTCAGTATCTATCGATAAGTGCTAAGGGACAGAGTTCTTCATTTGATTGACTGAACTTCAGATCAGAACAAAGAATTATGTCATGAAAAAAACCCAAAATCTGCTTGGTCTGTGCTAAAGACAATAAATGAATCATAGTTAAAAACTGTTCTTCTTGTAGGTGTACTTAACGATATTTTAATAATAACTCCATCCTTCTTTAAACATGCAACATTTGATGTGAACTTCTTAAAATCAAACGTATTGCTCACTTAGGTTCTTGATAAGTTAGTCCAGTGAATCTGAAGAATTGATTTTTTGTGATGGAGTATCAGTAATCCTTTTCTCTTTCTCTTTTAGAAATGTGCAACAGAAGAATGTTTCTTTTTTGAGCGTTTGGAATCTAATAACTATAACACTTACCGATCCCGGAAATACTCTGATTGGTATGTGGCACTGAAAAGAACTGGACAGTACAAACCTGGACCAAAAACTGGACCTGGACAGAAAGCTATCCTTTTTCTTCCCATGTCTGCTAAAAGCTGATTTCCATGGCAGGTTCCAAGCATATACGCCACGCTACACTAAAGAGGTTGAATTTCCCACTCCTCTCCAAAGTAGCAAAAATATAAGCAATTATTTGCTGATATTAACTACTTTTTCAGATATCAGATTAAACCATGAATGTTTCATACTGTCTTTATATTGCTCTTTAAACCTATTATGCCAGTGTGTGTGGAGGTAAAATTCCTTGGAAAGTGTAGTTTTCTGCTAGATATCTATGTAGAGCTATTTTATTTACCTTATGTTTGCTTTACAGAGTAAAGGAAAACAAATCTGATGCACACTTACAGGAATAGTCACCTTTTAAAATAATTGTATCATATTAGAGAACAGAGTAAATAATTACTAATAATTATCTTAAAAAGTCCATGTCTAATTTTAATATGGTCTAAATAATGCTACAATAACAATTCTAAATTATTATTACAATGAAATGTGAATTTTATTGCTCTCATGTCATGTTTCTGTAGGCCTCGGGCAGCTCCCTGTGGTATAGTTTGTAAAACAGGCCTGTGTAAACAGCTGGAAACTCTCTCATGGTAATATCAATCTTATCAAACCCTTCCCGGTATCCATAAAGTAAGAGTTTAGCTACATTGCTGGTGATGGGAGTAGCGTCTTTCGTCCTGGCAAGCTCATCGAGGTCCATCCACTCACACCTCAGGCACTCCTGCTGGCAGAAGGTGATGTTGAAGGAGGAGGGCTCCAGGCGACAGATGATGTACATATCTGACTTCCCAAAGGCTCCAGGATGTTTGTGTTGCTGTCTGATGCTTAGGATGGACTTGAACTCTGACTTGATGCCAGTCTCTTCAAAAACCTCTCGAACTGCTGTGTCTCCTAGGTGAAAATAGCAATCCTTACAATACATGTAACAATAGCTTAACACTCTTTAAACCTTTTGATCACAGAGAATCTCTAACTCAAGTCTTCTCTGTTCTGCTTCATAAGCTTTTCAGAATGTAAGCCCGTCTATTTCAGCACAAGGATAAGATAATTTTTTGGTCCCTGAACAAAGCTAAGTGCTACATGCCTTTCTTGTGTGTAACTTACTATGATGAAAGTAAGAAACTTTCAATAATACAGTACAGGCTCCGGTTTTGAAACAGACATTCTGGTGGTCGCTGGCTTTGCAGATCTCTTAATCCAAGACAGCATTACACCATCTTTTCAGTCCTTTGAATCTTAGCCCCCCTCTCTCTCCTTGCCTCTATCCAGTTTGACGTTCAGATCCTGTGCAGCTGAACACCTGTATGATGTCAGATCACTTATCTAATCACTTTGTTTCATTGCACTTTGCCAGAAGGTGTAACAAGTGTAAAACTATTGTTTGAAGAAAGTGAAAGTTAGCACTAAGTCCTTTTAAAAATGTATCTTAAGTGTCTAGTGACATTTCAAATGTGCCATAATACCAATATAGCATGTAGCCTGTTCTTGCATCTGTGCTGCATGTGTGTATTTTGTGTACACAAAGCGATAAAAATGTTAACATTCCTCATTACAAAAGCAGCCATTAACTGTCTGTGTACTGCAATTAAAGCCAGAGAATTACCCATGTATGCGGTGCTCTTCCAAAGAGATTTTTCGCTTGAAGAATAACTTAAATTGCAGAGCCCAAATGATATTTTTGCTATTCCACTTATTTCTCCAAATTCTGCAGTTTCACTGTAGTCCAGTCAAATCCTACTTGCCTGAGGTAGCTACTGGCAGGTGAAATAGTTGGGTTTTTTCAAATCTAGGTAAACTCATAGTTGTGTCTTGTTTGAGTCGTAAATGCATATAACTGTTTTGCAATGTTATCTACTTCAGTCAGTTCATTTTCAGTAAGGAATTAGTGTATTGGCTTACTTCCAAAAGAAAAATACATTTTACAAGACCTTGTAGAGACTCCCTTTCCTATGGAAGCCTGCATCTTTATGTGTCAGAAGTGAACAAAACATCTTAGGGGTAGTTTCAATTATTGAAAATAATTTCAGGACCTAGAATGGCTAGCAATGTATAAACAAAATAATTTATCCAGCAGAGGCCAAACTACTATATATTAAATTAATGTCCCTGATTCTGCACATCCTTCTGCCTCAGCTCGTCTTCCATCTTGCAATGGAACGATCGTGTAAAGTTTATACCAAGTATATAGAGGTCTTTGTGGGATTGGAGACTCCCTAGTACATGGTGCCTGCAGAACATACATGTTTGACTTTATTACAGTATTAATTAGTTAGAAGGCTACTGCATATGGGGGAAAAAGTTCATGGTGGAAGATACTCATTTACCATTACAGACCCTTGGAGAGATTGCATTTTGTTGCCCAGAGAGGCCCCTGCAGTCCTCTGGTTTAAAACAGTGGTTGTGAAGCAAATTCCCTGTGGCAAGTGGTTTATTATTAGGCAAGGGGCTGTATTGCACAAAAGTGGTCAAAGAAGGTAAACAACTGAGATCATAAGGACTGCTGAGGCAGGCTATGGTAAGAAAAAAATAATTAAGGATTTCATTTAAGCTTTGAGCTGTGCTTTTAGAGAAAGTGCCTTTTTCTGCTTCCCTTTTATTTAAATGTATATATCTATTTAAATATATGACAGTTAAACTAGAAGAAACACTATGGCTTGAGTTTCATAAATATTAAAATACACAAATCTGTGCACTTTGCTTAATCTGCATTATGAAACTATTCAAATTACTTGTGCCAGTCAGTTTGTACTCATTAGTAGGCAGCCATATATTTTGTCACTTCATACAATCACAGGATCTTCAAGCATTGTAATTGTAATTTGAAATTTAGTCCCTTGAATGACTGTGAGTTTATAAAGTTTGCTGTAAGGATAAAAAAGTAAAATTAAGCTCTATTATATTTTATGCTTCACTAATTTAGATTTTCCCGTAATATGAAGACGTGATGCAGAGAATAATAACTTTTATTAATATCTAGTTTGGTAGTGGCAGGAGGGGAGCTGTAAGAGATTTGTTTCCTCTCAGATCTTTCTCAATACCTACATCCAGGCAGGCTCCAGCTGTTATCTCACCTGTAATTTGAGGGATGGCCACTGGCTTACTCAGTAACAGTACTGCCCTGGGGAAGCCGTAGGCAGTGCTGGTCATTCTTTTCCCCTAGTACAAAAATCCCTCCAGTATCTCCTGGCCTAGATCTGCTCTCTGTCACTAGAAGTGAAAGGGAGCCTGGCTAGACAACAAACACAGCGTCTGGCATTCTTTTGAAAACATTAATCAGTTTCACTAGGTTGTATGTATTTGCATTGTCAAGCAAGTAATTTTGATTTCTCTCACCTTGTTTGACAAAAAGACTTAATTAAAACATGACTCATGAGTTACAAAAATTACAACTCTAACCATATTCCACTAACTAGAAAATTTCTCCATGTTTTGAAGTAATGAACTGGAATACAAGCCCTCCACACACTGCTATAGGAAGACTGCTTAGATAGTATAGAGATGTTTCTAAGTATGAAACAGAATTGGGAAACCTGGGCTCGATACCTAGTTTGCTAGAGCTGCTGCATTGCTCTGGGCAACATTTTTGAGTCCAGCATTACTTATCGGGAAAATATATTAATAGCTCAATACTGATGTGGGGCTAAATTAATGTGAGCAAATGTAGCTTTTGAACCCAAGACAGACCTAACTTAACAGTTAACAAGTCTATGGATGGTTATTTTAAGGAAGGAGAAGAGAGAAGGCACAAGGAGAAGAAAAGGCACAATTTTCTCTCTCTTCATAAAAACCCCTTTTCATTCACCTTTGAACATAACTGCAGCAGTATTCATCACCAGCTGTGCTGCGCTGGGTAGAAATGATGGGTTTCCTCAAATCAGCACTTGTTTTTAATACACAGGTGCCTTATGTTGTGCCCACAAGACTGAGGCGCTGCACTTGACGCTAGTCCTGTGTCCAAGAACTCTAAACGTATCGAAAGGACAGGGGTGGAAGGAAGCAAGTGTATTAATTTCTGTTTTGCATATAAAAATGGAGAGTTGGAAATTTTTGCTCAGTACATTGAACTCACTGCCCTGGATTCCAATGTGAGCTGAGATGTCGCTGTTTCAGGTTTGTATGGGTTATATACTGTTTACCTTAATCCTCTGCACTTTTGACTCATGTTACAGCATATCCAACAAGCATCCAAAAAACAAGCTGGTTTCAAGCAGTCATTTAAGAGAAATTGTGGAAAAGGGTAAATGTTATAAATAAAAAGCTTCCCTGCCCTTAATGTAATGCTACGTCATTACCATTAAGGTCATGGGGTAAAAAGATCATGTCACTTCATCTGTTCACCATTAATTCAAAGAAGTGATTAGTCATAGCAGTAATGTGGGTCATGATGTTTTTCAGTATTGTTAATGTCTGTAATGCTGTTGACATCTGACCCGTTGTCCTAGGACTTACCAATGTCTTCTCCTGGATTAGACAGACCTCCTGGAAATTTCCACGCGTTTACAGTCTGTATCGGAGGAAAACAATACTAATGAGTATGCAGTCTGTTTGGTACTCCGTAATATGAAGGAGACAATTAACACTATTTTTTTTTGAAGTTGCAGTATTGTAATTACTCTTACAAACGTCAGTAAGGCTGTAAGTAGGAACTACTTTGTTCTTGCTAATGTGCTGATCAGATATCTACCGTCTGTATGCAATATTGAAACAAAACATACACTGAAAATACAAGCTAACAGTCATTAGACAATGTTGCTGCTAGATAATTAGAGTAGTTGAATATTAAAAAAAGCTGCTATAGACAATATAATCTTATATTTAATCACGAATGTACTCTACTTCCATGGTTTTGGCTTTTTAAAAATGTATATATATTTAATCTTACAAACAGTTATTATGACTGTAGTACTGTTCTATACTGCACTGGCTTTAAGATGACTGTGTGTCTGTAACAACCATTTAGTGTAACTTGTTTGTTTTTACGGAATACAAAAACTGAGGCTTTGTGTGTGATTTATGTATAGAAGCATTTATTGAATTGCAATAAAGTTCAGTACGTAGAACGCGAAATGCAGACTTGGTGCTGTTATTCATACTGGTAAAGGAGTTCTAGCTCCTACACGTCCCTCTTGCAAATATTTGTAGGCTTTACATCTGTGTACTATTCTATTTACTACTTTCCTTATTAAACATTTATTTAGGAAGAAGTTAACCTTCAAATAGAAATTTATACAGTAAGAATGTACACTGGCAAAATAAAAAGGTAGCTTTTCTTGCACATGCAGCATAGAGAAGGAAGTTCTGTGCTTTCCAGTGATTTGAAACCCCAATGACTACATTGGAAAATGCTTTTTTTTCTTGGCACTCATAAAGGGCTTGGATAGGAATGTAAAGCAATATATGTATTTTCCTTCTGCACTATTTTTAATCTATTTGTCTGTTGGCTTTCAGATTTGCTTTCAGTCCCTGGAAATCTTTCTTTGTGTGCTGTAGAATTGTCCTTTCATGATTAAACCTAAAAAGCTCTTAAAATTCCACCAGCTACTTAAATTTTTTTTAAGCTTTCAGAACATGATTTCTATTAAAAGTCACAATTTCAGGGAAATTGTTCATTTGTAGGGGTGAAGGAAAAGGGAGAGGAGTGCTGGAACTGAGACAACTGTCCAAGCTAATTTGCTTGCACAGAGATTTTATTTACCTGCACAAGAAATGTATAAGTATTCATACACTTCAGTTTTTATACTTAATTTTAGCCACTCAATAAAAGAGCTGTAAAGGGGGGGGGGGGGAGGGAGAAACAATCACTTTTTTGCTTTCACCTTCCTCACTCACTATGCAATACTGTCAGCTTTGTTCTGGAAAGGTAAGCTGGAATAGTTGACCTAGCATATACCCGTCCTACTTAGGAAACTACTATTTCCTTCTAGATATGCAGAATATGCAATTTCCATTTTTACTATGAGACCTGCTTAAGATATTTACTAAAAGGTAAGCGTATAGTTTTATAATTTCTGTGTGCATAAAAGGAAAAATAAAAGTAGCATTTCTAAAGTTTACTATGTGCTGTTCTGTTCCTGGAGAGTTTCTAGAACTGGAACCACTTTCGGAGCATATAGCATGTGTGCTGGGTTAATGCTTTAATTGCTAATTACTGAATGTAAGCCTGAAGGTCCTGCTACAGAGAAGTTCTCGAAAAAAATTTGCTTAATGGTAAGTAAAAATATAAAATGAATAGTTTACAGGAAACAAGAAAAGGGTGTTTCTCCTCCTCTGAACTTATGTTACAAATTCAACATGTATGATTGAACCTGCCCATGAAAGCACCCTTCACTGAAGTTCATTAACTGTGTTGTAGTTAGCGATGAACTGAAGTGATGGTTAATTTGGGTCTTGAGAATAAATTTCTTAGTAGCTAATTCAGGAAAGACAGAAAAATGTATCCAGTGAGATTCTGGCTTAGTTTTAACAATATAAAATGAAAAGGATGCATCCATACTTACTTCAGTTACTCTATATAAATTTTGATTGTTGCCATCTTAAATTGCAGTTAATCTCACTTTTATTCAATTTGCAAATGAAAGCGTAATGGAAGCTCAGTATATTTTAAATGGACTAGCACAGGCAACTGCTAATGGGCTAGTAAGGTTTCTACACTTGCTGTATGAAAACCTACGTTACCCTGATAGAGGCTGGAAGACGTTACCAGTGATGGATGCTTGGTTACCTCAAGCCACATCACACGACCCACCGTTGCCACACTAATACTCTGGTTTGGCATTCTTAGTGGCAAGGTCAACACTTCAGTTTGTAAGAAGTTAATTATCTTTACACCTGCTTTACAAAGGTGGTCTCCAGGTCACGGCCAACTATGTTACTGCTTATTTAAAACCACAGCTATGACTAGAATTTTCCAAACCAAACAAACCAGAATTCTCCCAAAATCTGCTTTGAGCCTTAAGGGTTTTGCAGAGGTCTGCATGGATCTAAACACTAGTTCAGGGACTCTTGGATCTGTTACAGGAGAAAACAAAACTCAAAGCAGAAAGGATACTTAATTCTGATGATTCAATCACCAGCTATAATTAAAAACAAAGCCATTGATCTTTAAAGTCTTTTTTCCTTCAAATGCGATACAGTAATCTGTTGACACGTGTGTTCCAAGACACTACTGAAAGGAAGTAACTTTTAACTATCACAATTTTGGACTGGAATGAAAATAAAAAGAGATTTGTTTTATACTACAAAGTAGGCTTTTCTCAAGGAACTCGCCTGTTTTATAACAAGCCTACCTTATTTCTGTCTTGTACGACCAACACCTTTCCAGTGGTTTCATCTAAAACAGCACCTACAAGAGAGGCAATATTGAAAAAGATTAGGTGTTAGACAACTACACTCAACAATCAGAAATTAACATGTTTTGATAAAGTATGACAAACCCCTCGCTTTGCAGTTAACAAGGTTTGTCTGGATGTATCACAGAAAGTGGCTTGTTGGTGGAAAACTGACACTATAAAATATGAAAAAATGTTAAGTATCCCATATAAAAATTCAAAGTTAGCAGTACCAAGATAAATACTTGCCAAATTTAAGTTCTAGATTAGACAAGAAATGAATAATTTGCTTGTTTTATTATCAGAACTAAAGAATGCAAGATCCAGATGTCGTCCAAATAATCTAGCAAAGCTGTTTGCTTCAGCAGAGACATGTCTGTAATGTTGCTCAAATAACAGATATTTTTCCAGTGACTCTGGCTGAGTAGCCACGACGGGTAAGAACCTTTCGCCAGTGAAATTCATGACAAAACTTCCTCCTGCTGTAGTGAACATTTGAGTGTTTTCTCATTAATAACAAAGTTTAGTACTCAGTGGGCTGACTGCACTGATGATGTTCAACCGGTTGACTATGCATACACTCACACTGTACTACCCAGCTACCACCTCAGGATAGGAAGTGCAGAGTAAGCTGAGTAAAATTGTTAATTAAAAAGCATTGCTTCCAAATGGAAAAGTGACACTTTCACTTTATTAAAAAAAAATAAATCAGAACGTATGACTGAAAAGTTCAGCTTTTCCTTGTGCCCTCATGCTCAGCCCATGACTTCCTCCCACAGATTACAAGTCTTCCTACTTTTTAAAACCCCAGTGCTTTCATGTTTAATCATTATGTCACACTTACTGGTCATAGTTTAAAAATGTCATCCCTCTAAAATACGCATTTTCTCAGATTTTAAAGTTATGCACTGTGGTAAGCAGAATGAGTACACGGGTACAATTTACCAGCCTCTTTTCCACATCAGTCATACATGGGTTTCAAATTAGTGGATAATGATAAAAAAATGCTTATATCATTTTACAGCAGGAGGAAGAGTATATGGACAGATCTGTCATGATACATTTAAACTGCTTTGGGGAAGCATTTCCACAGAATGGAATTATTAAGGAATGAGTGTCCAGCTCAAAACATCCTCTGGTTTTTAATAATACATGGCAGACTCATGTGTAGGAGGAATATTTAAAAGATGAAATACCAGTCTTCCTGCAAGATATGTCAAAGGACGTGCTTTAAGAGTGTAGTCACATATCTGCCTCCCAATGGCTTGTGACTTTATGATTTCATTCCTCCTGTAAATATTTAGCAGTGTCCAGGTTCAAGTACTGTAATGATTAAAAGAGGGAACAAAAGGAAAGTAGGAGCAAGTTCACTGCATGCTGTGATTACAATGATTATTTTCTAGAAAAGCCATTCTTCTGCTAAATGGTTTGCTGAGACCCAGGAGGACTTGTGAAGAAAGGAAACTGCAATTTGAATCAAACCAAAAGAACTTTTTTCTCTCCCCTGTTCTCCAAAAGTCTATGCCTGTGAATGTAATTTTTGGCAGTGTAATTCTCTGTGAGATGTCCAGAATCTCTGCTAGCTGGTATCTAATCCAAAGCAGGAAGAAAGAAAAAAGCACGAATGGGATTTACTGTCTGGTCTAATTTTCCCAAGGGTAATTTAGTGCCCTTCTGCTGAAGCCCACGGGGCCACACCTGGTTAGTATTGGTGAGATCCAAGTTTGGCTGCCGGCTCTAGGTGTGGTTTTAAAAACTCTCACTCTTGCTACAAATGTGGTATCTGGAGCTTTAAATCATCCAATGTCAGGATGACTTTCTGGAAAGGTTTACACTTGTAGCCTAACCAACTAATCACAATTACAACACTGCTTTGTTTTGAATGTTCTCTCCTGGGAAATAGGTAAGAAAATTACAAAAAAAAACCCCAAACCCACCCACCCTCACAACTCTAGACAATGAGTAACGGAGGGGAAAAATATCTTCCCCTACCTGTTTTGTTTATGACTGATGTAAACATGCATGAAAAGATGTTCAGCGCTGAAGAGCAGTTGTCATTCATGTAATGAATGTACATGACTGCTTGCACTGTAAACATCAGCAGGCAGGAATAGATGTTGCTTTGTAAAACAACTTGGGAACTGCTTTTAAATCACTTCTGATTCCTTGGATGGTCATAACCAATCTAGCTCCATCCTCCTGTGCACTTTGACATTTATGCAGCTGCTCATTTTACACATTTCCGTAAGTACCACGACTGGCCAAGGCTGATGATCGTGTGTGTGTAGGACCCACCCCCACTCCCCCGTCTCTTCAACTCCAATGACTTTGTTTCAACAACTAGATTAGGGAGCAATGAAAATAATAGCCACACTGTAAGGCTTATACTGCACAGGAGGCAGAAGAGAATGACTTTTACTTTTTTCCTCATTGTACTTTCTTCCTTAATTCATCTTCTTATGCCATTGTTAAGTGGTGTATTTACAAGTATGTCACTTCCTAGATGGCAGACCACTTCCTCCTAAGAGGCAGAGATTTTTGGAACTCTTTTTCTAAAACATCTTAATGATTTCATACACCAGAAGCTTTTTTTGTACATTTAACATATTTGGAAAGTCCTGCCGCCTACAAATGGAGGCAGTAATTTAGTTGGAAGATGCCTCACATATTCCACTATTTCTAAACAATAATGGCCAAGCCCAATGAGTAACATTTGCTACTCTCTGCTTGGCGACTCTGATCTAGTCTGGCAAAATATGACCTGACCTTGCTTATTCACACCTTTGTCATCACTTGGCTGAATGATGCTAAGGCACTAGTCCTGGCTGCACAGCGTTCACTGTGTGGGAAACTCCAGACAGGAAAAAAACAGCTGCTGGTCTACTTGGCAATGCAGGCTCGCTACCTGTTGTCTGCTCCCTGTGCTGGCTTCCTGCAGGCTGGCAAACCACTCTGTGTCTCTGCTTTTTATTTTCAGGATGCTCAAGGGTCTAAGTACTGTGTTTTACTTATTGGCCCCAGCTTTGAGATGAAGACTCTCATCAGCAAATCTGTTCCTCTTTACTGCAGAAACTTTCTAAAATAGTTTAAATGTGCAGGAAATAAAAATGCCCATACACACTTACAATGTAAATGCACATATTTAAATAATATTTCAATAAAATTAATTAAAAATAGAATGAAGCCCTCTCACTACCCAGGCTCTCCCTCCTGGAGTAGAAAGATAAAGGAATAAACATACACAAGGTGGTATCCACACTGCTTAGGGTATTCTTGGGATGTGTTCCAGATCTACTGAGAGTGAGTGGAACAGGAAAAAAAAATTGCAGCCATTAATTTACATACAGAAATCTGTTTACCTGCCCAAAAGCCTTCCTGAAATCTTTACCTCTGTTAAAAAAACCTCTCAATAATGAATAAAAATGTAAAGGTTTGAAAAGTGGTAGCAAAGCACTCATACATCATATGTTGTGCAATTTTTAAACAATGAAATCTATTTACCCCCGTTTCAGAAACTTTTTCTTTCCTCAAAGGTTTTTCCTACTTGCAGACTGCAAAGAGTTTCTCTCAAAGTACATCAGCAAACTATGCTTTCAAAGTGCATTTTTCATATTTTCAAATGTTTATTTGAAAGAATTTTCAAAGTTAATATTTTTCTTAAGTTCTTCCTGATAACCACCAGGGTCACAACACATCTATCCCATGATTTTCTTTTAAATAGCTATTTCAGCTATGCAAAACCTACTTCAGAAAAATCCCCTTTCACTTAGTCATGTTTTCTCAAACACGCGAGTTTTAACCATAAGAAGTAACACGGTGCTTTTGGTAGAAGAACGCATTATCTTACTCCAGTTTAAAGCCACATATTTTAATGGTGAGTTTTTCATACCTCTTAAAAACATGCTCTAACATGTCCATTGAAAAAATCCAAGTCTGTCTTCAGCTTCTACGCTGCCCTCTGCTGGCTTCGCAGCCGAAAACTCACACTACCGATAGTAGCAACACTGTTTGTATTGTATTTGAAGGCTTTGTTTTGGCAAAACTTGCTTTCACCTGACCTGGTGCTACATAGAATACCAGCTCTTATGAATCTTTTCTAACTAGATTTCTCAAAGAGCTATTTATGGGTCTTAAAACCACTTGGTGAAAAATTAACATCCCACATGGTCCTCACAAGCCAAGGACAAAGAAATTGAGCTTGTAACAGGAGATTGGCTGTCCCTCTGTCCTAACTGCAGAGTATTGTTTGGCCTTTACCAGCATGTGAGAGGTCCAAACCAACCTCCAGATTACTGAGTAATGGGACAGGCAGTTGCATATCTGTGGAAGCCTGCTTGAGAGAGAGGGCAATAACATTCAAATTCGGTGAAGCCGCGTTAAAGATTACCGTATTTTTGGCTCATCATCAGTTCCTTGTTATGTGCCGTGTAAAAAAAAATGGGAAACTGTCTTATCTAGTTGCTTGGGAATTTCCTCAGCTTTTGAAGCAACTCCTTTCCCACTGTGTTGTGGGAGGTCTAAATGAGTAAGCATATGCCGTCCAGATGTTTGTTTGTAAAAGATACTTGTTTGGGTTGTGGACTTCAAGGCACAGTTTAGAGCAGCTTTTGGAGCTAAATTGTAATTTAGGCTAACAGTTGAGCTAGCTCCTGAACAATCCCCATTGCTCCAAGTTTGCCCCATTTACAGACATTCACTTGAGCATAGTTCAGGCAGATGCATTTACCATTAAGCATCTACAGTAAGGACAGGGTGCAGAAAAGTGGAGGGTTTTTTTAAGAAGTTTGTAGTTACTTTTTTACTTTTAAAATTAAACTACTTGAACCTTGAAATCCTACCTGTCACCTGCAAGGTGAAAGCCAAGATATGTTTCTCAAAAATATTAAAACCAGTATTTGTGAGTTAAAGCTTCAGGACTACATTTTCTAGTCCTCAAGCTGTCTACAATTTCCTCAAACTGGAATAATACGAGAAACCTGTCTCTTTGTTGGCCTGTTTTTAGCTACACGCACGGCTGTACAGGTGCGTCCACGAACGACACGCTTCACTTTGTAAAGTCACCCAAACAGCGAGCAGGCTTCCATGCACTGGTTGTGCAAAGGCACAATCCCTTTCCTACTGAACCTGGTCCTAAGCGCTTCTTCAAAAGGCTTTTCATGGCTGCAACCACTTCTGTAACTAACCTGCAACGCCCAGCTGGTGGGTGGCGTACCCCGGCAGCCTGCTGGGCCCTTCTCCCAGCCACAGCGTCAAGGTGGACGATCCCTGCTCCGCGTGGTGGAAAGCAAAGCCTTGCGCCGCGGCCACCGCCGCTAACCCGCTCTGGAGGATGGGGACACGCAGCCAGACCGCGATGCGGCCTTCCTCCTGCCACCGGGCCACCGCGCCTGCAAGAGAGCGAGGCAGCGACCCTGAGGACAAGGCAAGGGGTCTCGGGGACGCCAGGGACGCTTTGTGGGCCAGGACCCGCCGAGGACCCTCAGGGCTATCCCTGCCCGAGGTGCACCCTTGCCCTTGCTCCTGCTGGTTTCAAACCCTGTCACGTGCGACAGCTGGGACTCACACCTGAAAGTCTTTATTTTTACCTCACTGAGCACCGGGTAATGCTGCTACAGATGACACATATTGACAAGGAGAAGGGGCTGCCAGCTCGGCTTTTCAGGTGGCACAGTTCGGTGTTTACACATAAAAAGATGGCTTCTAGGGCTTTTTCTTTTTACACGAAGAAAAGGCCCTTCGCCGCCTCTGCCAACACCGCCAGGGTCAGGCCGCAGTTCTGTGGGTGTCTGTGGAGGGCGACGGGCACCCGGCGCCCACCCTCCCCAGCAGAGGTGGCTCCCGGGCGCCCCGGGGACAACCCCCGCCCCTGTCCCCGCCCGCCCTGCTGCCCCAGGGCCCCCCGGCACTTGCCCCGCAGCCACCGCTCGAAGGCGGCCCGGTCCAGGCGGAGGGGGCGGCCCAGCTCGGCCAGGTCTACGCTCACCCCCCCGAACTTGTCCGGCCGCTCCCGCAGCCCTGCCAAGGACCCCCAGCCCCGCGCCCGGCGCAACACCCTCCACAGCCTCGCCATGGCGGTGGGCACGACACGGCACGACAGGGCAGGACGGCGGGAAGCGGCCGCCCCCGGGGCGGTGCCGGCCTCTGCTCCCGGAAGCGCTCGGCAGCGGCCGGCGGGGCAGAGCGCAGCATGTCCGCCGCCTCCAGAAGGAAGAGCAAGGGGCGGCCGGTCCCGGGCGGCAGTGTCTCCCCGCGGGCTGCGCCCCTGGGCGCCGCTGAGGGCGGGCCGCTGGCACTGGGCGTCGCCGACGCCGTGGAGGCAGGTAGGGAGGTGCGGGCGGCGGGGCCGGGCCGCGGTCCGGCGGGCTGAAGGCGGCTGGTTTGAAAAAGTCCCTGCAGAGCCACCTTCCCGCTCCCCGCGGCCGCCAGAGCGGGCCCGGCCTCGGCGGCGGGGCCTGGGGTGCTCCGGGGGCTGCCCCGGCCCCTCACGGAGACGGACCCTGCGGGAGCGGGGAGGGAGCGGTGTGTGTCTCTGGGGTAAGGTCGCCTGAGACCCCGTGGAATTGGCTTTTTATCATGGTGTCGAAGAGTAATGACCGCCGCAGAGGGGCCCCGCTGGCAGCAGCTAAAACTGTGTGGGGAGTCTGTCAGCAGCGGCCTCCCGGCGGGTGCGGCCCGGCCTCCCCCCAGGCGGTCCCCGCGCTTCCCATCCCGAGGTACCCGGGGGGGGGGTGTGTTTGTTAGTTGTTCTGACTGGGGAGTGCGAGAAGTACGGAATTTCTCTGATATGTGGAGAAAAACAATATTTTTTTTTTTCTCATAACGTTAGCAGATGACAAAGTTCCGAAAATGTTGCGAAGAGCCCTGGCCCAGCTGTCGCTGAGCAGCATGAAGTCTGCAGCTGTGTGCATAGGGCGTCCGGTTCTGCTTACCTCTGCCGAGGGACGGCAGGAGGTGAGGCTCTTTCTTGTTCCTGCAAGTGCTTTTCTTGTGCTTTCAGAGTGTTCCTGGGGTATTCAACAGGGACTGAAATGGAGCATGCATTGAGAAAAATGGTGAATGTGCTTTTCCGTGGTTTCTACACTGTAATTACATCTTTATTCTCAGTACTGGAAAAAATCTATGCTGCTGTTTTTTTTCAAGACATTTCTAAGTCATGTGTGTGAATATATATATTGAATGAATATAGTTACACATATATTTTATTTGCAAAGTGTATAGCCCTTCACTCTTCTTTCTTCATTGATTCGTAGCATTTCCTAGTTAGCACAGTTTATAATTTTGTGTCATCTGCAGAATGTGGTGGAATTTTGTAATCTAATTTTTGTTTGTTTTCTCAAAAAGTTTCTTGGATCATATCTTAAGAACTCAGTGTTTCTTGTATCTTACTCTGTGGCACCTAGTCCTACTTCCTCCTGACCCCATGTTTTTCGTAACAAAGCATTGCTCTACTTTAACTGGAGGATTGGGAAATGGAGGAGACAAAATCTCAATTGATATTTGTTTGCTTTGAAACTCTTTTAGGTCTGTACTGCTTGGCCCACTACAGGCTTTCCAGGTGGGAAAATTGGGCTAAGTGAAACCACACAGAAGAACCTGAAAATAAATCCAGGTGATCATGTCACTGTGCAGCCTGTGACTGGTGCAGTTATCCAGGCAGAGGAAGTCGATGTAAAGTTGAGGTATGGGACTTGTTATAACCTAATGATGTACCATGAGGTGTCCGCTTTGCACTGCAAGTTCTTACCTCTCAGAATATGCCATTTTTCTCTCTTGCTTTGACGGAATGGGTACCCACACAAAGTCAAACATGTGCCGGTGTTTGTAGAATTAAGACTAAAGTTTGGTAACTGATGGCTGATTGCTGCCAATTGCTTCCTACTCTCTGGGCAGTAGAGTGGCTCAGCTGTTGTACAAAAATTGCAATGGAAAGGTTGTGCTGTTCTGGAGAATATAATGCCACTAAGCCCATTAGTCTTAAGAGATTCTTTGAAAAAGTAGCAGTTTACTGATCTGCTGAATGACTTCCTGTATTTGTCATTCTCATAACATTCCACAGAGTCAGTATGATGCAGAATCTGATTATAGTTATCTCCTAAAAAACCTATTTTACAGTTACTTTTGGAAATGTCCAAACACTTTAATTTCTATAAATTAACTTCATTTCCTTGTCAAACCTCTGTTTTCATCTATGGCATTGTCATTGCCCATTTTAAGGGGGAGATGCTGTTTTCCAGCATACTGATGCTCAGAAACCTTGGTGAGGCGATTTTGCTTTTTGTCAGTTTAGCTTTAATTATAGTTTTACTGGTTATCTTGGCTGCACGTTGTATGCTGTCTTCCAGATGTCGGCTTGCTTTGCCCCACGTGCCTCTCTTCTCACTAGCAAATGAAAAAAAAATGATATCTTTATGGCTTTTTGCTATGGCTAATTTAATCCTACAGGAAGTTTTTTTAATTATTATTACATTCAGTTTGGTTATAGAAGTGGTTGAAAACACTCATTTCATTAAAAAAACAACCCCACATTAAATAATTAAACGTAGTCTATTTATATTTCCCTGTGTTAGTATGCAGTGCATTCTTTCTTCAAAGCTGTGACTTTTACTGAAATATGAGCTAAGGATGAGGTCAGAGGAATTGTATGTAACTTATGAGATATTGATGATCACTGTAATTTTTTTGGAAATTGTTCCGTAGCCGAAGTTTGCTCTTTCAGCCTGTCAAGAGTCTAGGATTGTTACACACATGTAGCACCAGATTAAAAGTCTTGTAAATGACTGTTTTTCTAGAATTATTCTAGGAGAGTAATGCAGTAATTGGTCTGTTTTAAGTCTGTTTATTTGCTACAAACCATAGTGCCGTGTAAGAATAGAAATTACTAAAAGAATAAATGGAAATTCCCTTATTGAAGTACTGCCCAATTTTCTGGACACTTTACAGGTGTAGTTTGTTCTCTGCAAATCAGTAACTCTGGAGAGTTGCTTGCATGCATAATTTAGCTTTTTCTTGCAGTTAAAAAAATCAATCCCCAACCTCTGACTCCAACAACATAATTGAGTTTGTGTTTACTTGTCAGGAAAAGCTATGACATTTGAGAGCTCTCCTCTGATTTACTATAGTAAACCCCTCTTTCAGTCAGGTTGCTTTCTTCATCAGTAGAATTGAGAAAGGAGTTTTTATTTCTAGGTTTAGAGCGCCCCCAGTTGATCACACTTTTATTTGCAGCAGCTGTGTCTGCTTTAAATGCCTTTGGTTCTGTTGCTGTTCAGCTCTGGGTGTAGTGCTTTTCATCATGCAGGTCGAAGTGCTCAGAAAGTCTGTGGACTTTCATCTGCAAAACAGATGCAGGGAAACCCTTATTTTTTTGGTGAAAACAGGAAGGCTAATGTGTGAGGCTTATTCAGATTGGCTGAGGGGAATGAATCCTGAGGAATTTTATAACATGGTATGGTGGGCTTTAATAAAAGCTAAAGCTGCAAATGAAACAGGGAAAAGATTGTATGGGTAAACCATCACTGAAAAGTATTTTAGTCACTGCAGTATTATACATTGCAGTGTACTTGAGGAGCAGGGAGAATTAATGATCTCTGCACTCTCAGGGAGTTGTAAATGTGATGTAAAATGTTTTAATATGAGAACATGAGAAAGATGTTCACATAAGGCGCCTTTTACCTTTCATTTGCTTTGGGCTAAGAGCACACATATTCAGTTTTGTGTTAAATCTCAGTGATGTGACAATGTTTGAGAAAATGCGGTAGACTCACCAGGGCTGGTGAGTTAAGTGACTTAAGGCTTGTGTGTTCAGTCACTTACACTCAATCAGATAAAAGGCTAGAAGATTCATCGTGGGGAAAGTTGCACTGTTTTGATAGTGGGCATGCAGTGCTTAAAACATTCATGGTTTTGCAAATGCTCAAGGCACAAGTTTAGTCTATAAAAGATGTATAGGTATGTGTGTGTTTGCGTGGCTCAGAGACCTTTCTTATCTGTAATTTTTTCAATTCAGTAACTGTTAGCAATAGTCTAGTGAGATGAGAAGCATGCATTCCATATTTGTAATCTAAAGAAATGATAAATATAACTTACGATATTTGTTACAGCATTTTTTATGGGGGGAAAAACTAAACCAAAATGAAATATTCTTTTGTTACTCTGTGTTAAATGTCTTCAGAGTTAAGATGATGTGATCTGAAGTCTGTGAAGTGCTCATCCATCTTTTCTGTTTGTGGAGTTAAACGATATACTCTAAAATAGATGGTATTCCTCATTCTGGTGCCTTAGTGGTGTGGACTCTGTTTTGGTTTTGAAGTAGTTGCTGATTAGAAAATTTTTTTTTTCTTCCTGTCGCAGGGACAAAGATGCTACCATTAATGCTGAGGAAATGTCTGTCTGTCTGCTGAGAAACCTAGGTATAAGTTTTGTTACTTCTCTTTTGGCTGTTTAATAGTAGATCATCAAGTTTTGAATAGAAAAGCAAACAGTTCCCTCTTATGTTCATAATCAAGGGCTTATAGCAAAATAGAGGGCATTATTCTGCTCACACTTCTTTTAGGGATCTGTCTTCTTTGTGCTAAATAATTTTGTTATGCTCTAAATCTCTGATTTTCATTAATCCTGATTCCCTTCCTTCTGTCAAATTTACATATTGCTGGTTCAAATTACAGTTGTTGAGCAGTCGTTGCCGGCCTTCTGGCTGATGCTGTGATGGACTTCCGAGTTTACTTCCACTGGGAAGGAAAGAGTGTAATACTACCCATTAAAAACAAGATAAGGGCTCTGTATTAACATGAAATCCCATACCCTGAATCTTTTTGTATGTTGGTGGTAAATAAGCAAAATTGGGTGGTAGATGTGTACAAGTAAGGCAAAAAAGCAAGGTAGGTTTTTCAAGTTAATACTACTCAAAGCACTCGCTAGAAATTGTTCTACTCAAGAGGTATCTTCTGGTTTAGGAATTAATAACAGTATTGCTATGCTAAGAAGCAGGAAACATGAACTGTGTTCCAAACTAATGAGTTTGGCTGGAAATAATGAACCTTGTTTACATTTTTGTCTTTGTTTTTTGTGCCTGTAGGGTACGTTCAGATCATATTTCCTAATCTTTTTCTGTCAACACAAAGGCTAAAGACTTAGTTTTTAATGCCAAGACTCTGAGAGAAGGTGGGCTAAACAGGAAATATGGTGAACCTATAAGGCACAGAGCAAATATAACATTTTTATTCCTTGTAATACTGATTCCATAATCTCCCTTTTTATGATGTATAAAATTTAAAAAGCTCAAATTAATGAGTTTACTATGAGACTTTACATATGATACTGACAAATGTTTATCCAGTGCAGTCGGCTTGTGTACAAAAGGGTCATTTAAATTACCTAAAAGTACCTTGATGTTACCTAACTACCTTTTATTATGTTAATTTATAACACTCTGGGCTTCCTGGTAAAGAACTATTCTGATAAAAGAATATATGTAGTAGATTGAAATTTCTTGTTCTTCTTATTATTTTTTTTTAATCTTCTCATAGATGGGAAGATAGTTTTACCAGGAAACCTCTTGGCTTTCACTTTCTATGGTAAACTTTGCAACATCGTGGTGGTGAAAGTGAAAGGAACTGATGGTGCAGAGCTGACTGCCCAGGGCAGCGCCGTTTCCACTGAAATGCCTGAGCCGGATCTTGAGAAATGTGATTTGGAGACAAGTATGCTAGATTTGTCCCTACAGCTCGGTAATATGGACATTGACGGTAGTCCAGAGGTTGCATCTATGAGCACACCAAGCAAACTGATGGATCCCAGTTCACCAGTTACACCCAGTTCTGCTGTGGCAGCCAGCGGTCAAGACTCTGGTCAGACAGATAAAACCTGCAGCAAGGAAGGTGGTGCAGACCTCACCGATGATTTGGACTTGGCTGGGAAAGCAGGCAGTGGCAGACTCCCACTAACTGGCAAAACTGGAGCAATAAGCCATACAGACACGTTTTATTTCATTTCTTCAAGAACTAGAGTCAATTTTGTTGAAACAAGGAACAACGTAGCAGAAGATGGTGATCGTGAATCCCGAGTCACCTATGATATGATAGGAGGTTTAAGCAGCCAGCTCAAAACTGTTAGAGAAACAATTGAACTGCCCATGAAGCAACCTGAACTGTTCAAGAGTTATGGTATGATGCCTAAGAGTTGGCTTTCTTCATTTGATAACAGTTTTTTCTTTAGTGTGACTTTTTTTTTTTTTAAAGAAGTTATTCTTCCAGGAATATGCACTGAATTTCGTGTAACACTGATCTGGTATACTTAAAAGTCCAAACATTGTTAAACTTTTATAATTATGCTGTATGGATACTATAAAGGTGTAATGATTAGCTTGCATGAAAGAGTAGGAAAGAAATACGTGTCTCTAAGAAAATTCGGGTATGCGTAAGCAGGATTTATAGCAAATAGGAAAGACTTGTATACTCTGGCATTTGAAAGGTACAGATGTTTGTGTCTTCATAAGATTTTTAAATTCTTTTGGTAGAGCCAGCTAATTATATTTTTTAAGTTGAGGAAAAACTCAGATTAATTCTTCTGCTGTTTTTATCCCTGTGTGTTGTAGGGTTCCTACAAAATTTTAAGGAAGTGTTTGAGGCTGTTTACTCAAACTGCTCAATGTGTTTACTATGGAATTACAAGGTGAAAAAACTAACATAATTACTGTTGTCATATACAAAGTTCAATCTAACATATATATATATATGAACTTAGAGGATTTTTGTGACAAAGATAAAACTCTGTACTGTGTATTTATCACAAATGGATATGTACATAACTTGTCTAGGTGTGCATCACTGTGAGATGGGGCTCTTACCTATAAATATTTCTTTCATACATGTCTTTGAGGCTTTTTATTTCTCTGCCTTACCTATCCCTACACATATGCTTTAGAGAGGAGGTGATTTCAGTGATCACTGGGACAATTTCCATAACACGTGGGTGACTCTTTTGGTGTTTGTTGCTTGGGTGTAATTGGCAGCTGTCAGAGGGATGGTGTGAGGCATCTTCCTTGGTGTGGGGTCCAGCTCAATTTGCTGACCTCCAACCGGAGTTATCATTGCATGTTTTTTGTGTTTGCTGAAAAGTTACTTCAGCATTACCATTCTTCATACTTAGTCTCAAAAGCGCTTGATCAGATTCTCTGCTAATTACATGAGGGGTGATGATGTTTCCTCACCAGTTACAAACCTTTAGTAACCATCCAAACGTTGAGAGTCCTTGTCAGCTCCTGGGGAGCAAGGCTGTTGGTTGAGGTGAGACCTTTGGTTCAGCAGCTCTTTCTTGCCAGTATTAGAAACGCCACATGAGGGAGCAGCACCTTTTAATCGACTGTTGTGAAGTAACCTGTCCGTAAAGGCACTTTTTCTGTCCTCTGTCAGTTAGCAGATATGTTTTTTCTTTTTGAGTATATTAGTTCCTAAGACTCAGGCTTTCTGTCCACACCATCTGTATTCTCCGTCACCACTGGGATGTGACCTGCCCTCCAAGCATCATTCCTTGTCCGGTATTGCAGTACCCAAGGATGTTTCTTTTTTGGTTGTGTTTCAGCAATGTCTTTTGTGCCGGGGTCAGCCCTTTGTTAAACTTTTGTCTCTTCTTTTTGCTTTCTAAAGTTTTCAGTTTCTGCTTTTGGCTTTGTGCCCATTTAGTTTGACTTTGCTGATCTGAAACTCTCTTTCCCTGGGATCATAATATAACTTCATGCAGTTACCTGTAGTTTCTGTCTGGTTTTAACCATACACAGCAGTACCTTGTTCTTCTACTGTCCCTTGTGTTCTGTGCCTGAATATTTGTCTGTTTCAGCTCTTTCTGGTGTTGGAGATTTCTAATAATGGCACTCTAAGAATCATGAATAATAAATCACATTCATGGATGTTAAGTACTAGGTCCAATAATTTTTTTGAAAAAACCCAGACAGGCAGCTTAGGGAGAATCATAATGTTAAACTAATGAAAAATATAAGAATTTAAATAGCTGCTTTTTAAACAGAATCATTTGGACTTTAAGAGTAGAAAATGTAGATCTGTGTCCCATACGAGAGTGCTTTTCCTACTGAAAGAGTACAATTTTACTGACATGTCAGTTAAAGAAGTTAATGCTGAGGTCAAGTTATAATCCATAATAACAAGGGCAGTGAAATGTGCCAGCGATTTGTTCGGTCTTGCATTTATCACAAATAACTTTCTTCTCTGTTTGTGTGCATTTTCTTGTTTAAAGGAATCCCTCCCCCTAGAGGAGTGCTATTATATGGCCCTCCAGGTACTGGGAAGACTATGATTGCCAAAGCCATTGCAAATGAGGTTGGCGCTCACGTTACTGTTATTAATGGTCCTGAAATAATAAGCAAGTAAGTCCACTCTATTTATTTTCATTAATTCTATAAATATATCAGCCCAAAATCTGTGCTGGCATCTATCCATTGGACATCCTTCATCCTCTCTGTAGAACTGGCTTTGGGCTATCTGCCCAAGAGTCGAAAACAGACAGGAAAGTCTCTCAAATAAGGCTTATGTTTCTACTTGTAATAAAGGAGGTTCGTTGGATTGGGCCATGAAATTTGTGTAAGGCATGGACTAAATTAAAGAAGGGACTAAAACTGCATCTGCAATTGCTTGTTAGCTAGTTCTACAATAAGAAGTGTGACTTGTTAAAGCATATTTGAAATTGAAAGATGACACTGTACAGATTAATGTCTCCAGTGAAGTTTTTTATTTGTTCTGTAAAAGTGGAGATAAAATTTTTTTTAACACAGAAGAGATAAGCTTTTCTCTTTAATCTTTTTTCTAATTGCAACATGGTTATATCTTTGCCTGTGCCCCATTTCACCTGAATTTCTTTTCCTTGTGGAAATAAGATTATGGTACATCTGCATGTACTTTGGGACTTTGAAAGGGTGCACTATGGCTTTTTGGAACACATGAGCAGTAGTTTTCCAAGTTGCCTGGAAAAGACCAAAAAATGCTTTTTATTAAAATGCTTTAATTATTATAGGTTTTATGGGGAGTCTGAATCAAGATTACGTCAGATATTTGCTGAAGCTTCTCTACGGTATGTTCTTTTGGATAATTTTATTTGCGCTCACTTATTTGCGGTATTGGTTCCAGTGTTAATGTTCTTAAAAGAAAAACATTTGCAAGAATCTTTGAATTGTAATTTTTTCCTGCAGTGGTTTTAAAAAGGAAATAAATTTGTTTACGTAGAGCTTAGCTAGAAGGAAAGCAGTGAAATTCTAGTATGCCTATTAAACACTTTTGGACACTACCCTTTTCAAGGACAGATGGTGCCAAATTGCGCGATCTGTAGCGTTAGTGTATTGTACGCTTATTTCCACAGGTGGGAGCATGAGCCAGTTTCACCTGGATCCAAATTTTTCTGTCTAGTTTTGTCTTTGGCGAGCAATGTAATAATGTGCTGAGACATGGAAGCCACCTCCAAATTAGCTAGTGTTGGTGATGGGTATAGCATGCCTCTGGATCAGGGTGGCATTCTGCCCAAATTTATTAGACCTGGTTAAGGCAGACTTTAGACTTCCAGGTGGTTTTAGCAAAAGACTAATGCATCCTGAATTTATAGAGGTGGCAAAGTCTTGTTACTCCTGAAATTGGTATATTTAGTGTTGAGTCTTTGGGAGAGAGTAATAGAAAAGTAGGTCATCTGAAAGGTATTAGTTGCCTAATGTATTAGTCATTTTCGTTACCTGTTTGTATTCAAGGTTAAAACTTTCAGTTGCCTAAAGGAGTGGGATGCTTGTTAATTTTTGTGGGAACTGGACATTTTCCATAACCGGCTTTGCACTTCTCTGCCTTGGTGTGTTCAATATTCCTGAGCACCTTAACATTTTCTCCTTTTTCTTTTTCCCCCCCCAGTCGCCCCTCCATTATATTTATAGATGAGTTGGATGCACTGTGTCCGAAGAGAGAAGGGGCTCAGAATGAAGTTGAAAAGAGAATTGTTGCTTCATTGCTGACATTAATGGATGGCATTGGCTCAGTAAGTAGACTAATTGAGACAATTAATGTATATGGGGACTAGTTGAACAAAAGAATTTTGCTTCTATAATGCAGCCAATGTAGATGTGTAATTCGGGGGAAAAGAAGATAGGCTTAGGTGAAACTTTATATAGTAATCTAATGCTTTATTGGATACTAGGCAAAAGACATAGGAGAGGAGTATCTCCTGATAACTGTGAAATTAAGAGAAAGTACATTTACTTCCATTCACTGTCTTTCCTTTGATTTCTCCCACTCTTGTAGTTCTGGAGATAAAACTAAAATGTTAGTGAGAGCCCAGGTATTTTTAATTGCTCTGAAATGAAAGTTGTCAAAATACTTCTGATAGGTAAGCTGCAGTATTAAAGGCAACAACAGCAGCTGTTTCAAGATTGCTGTGGTAATATTTAGGACATAAACAAAAGCCTACTGAAGAAACAGTAAGTTCAATTGACTTGAGTTCATTATGGGTTAAGCCCATAAAGTCTGCCAATCTCTCATCTATTATTTTCTGAATATTAGCAGGAAAGATGAAAGAACTGTCCACAATATGAAAATCAGTCTCTGCTGTTTATGTAATCTGCAAGTTTCTCATTATTTTCCTGCGTAATAGTTTGAGTTGCCTAATCTCTAGTTGTTCACAGGCAGGATGTATTTTCTGATGGCAAAGGCTGATAGACATTCTTTCTGGAGAAAATGCTTCATTCTCAAAAAGAGAATGGCACTCCAAGAGACCTCCTAGCTGATTTTTCCCTTATGTTAAAAGGGAAAAAGAGAGCTTGACGAAATTGGTTAGGATTTTTGACCTTGTGTTTCCTACTGAACCTACAGGAAGCTTTATAACCTCCTGTCTTTGCTGGTTGCGATACCTTAAATGAATTGCTTCCCAATCTTGTTTATTCAAGGTCTGTAGATACCTTTTTGTTCTTGTGCCAACACTGCCTTTTAGCTTAGGTGCTTATTTTTCTTTTCTTGGTGCTTACTTTCCTGATCTAGGAAATCAGATTCTTGGGGGTTAGAGTGGGAGGCACTGGGATGAGGGGATCTTGGAGCAAAGTTTTGCTGGTTCTCTCTATGTACATACATCCTATAGCGTTGCTAAATTGCAGGGGTAGGTTGAGTGAGATCACATGTTGGGTATGTATTGAAAAAGCTTGCTTTGCTCTTTTAGAGCAAGGATCAGGATTTTAGTGTGTGTAGCAGTTGTGAAAAGTAAGCAAGAAGTATGTTTGTAAGCTGCATGATGTTTGATTGTATTTAAAAATTAATATTTGGCATTGTTTGGTGTGTTCAGGAGGGCAGTGAAGGGCAGCTCTTGGTACTTGGAGCCACTAATCGTCCTCATGCACTGGATGCAGCGCTGCGCAGACCTGGGCGTTTTGATAAAGAGATAGAAATTGGGATTCCTAATGCTCAAGACCGTCTGGACATACTCCAAAAGCTTCTTAAGAAAGTTCCCAATTCGCTCACTGCAGCGGAGTTGGTGCAACTGGCTGATAGTGCTCATGGTTATGTGGGTGCAGACTTAGCAGCCTTGTGCAAGGAAGCAGGTAAGGGTTTGTGTATCTTATTTAGGATCTTACTTTATTGTTAGTCTCTTTATTTTGTTTAAAAATATAAAAATCCACAGTCTGTACTAATAGCTTTTAAAACGATGAAATTTAATAAATTTTTGTGTCAAAGAAAACCTATCCAAGCATGGAATATGAGGAACACCAATCTGCTTCTGGGCACGTCAAATAATACTCAGTGTTTTTCTGACTTTAGAAATGAATGTTAAGTTTAATAACACTGGGGAATCCCCTGTGCCATTTCTAGTGTGTTAGCTAGCTAGCTGTCTCTCGTTTTACCCGTGGTTTAGTGAAGTAACAGACATATCCTTAACAGCTTTTCTGCTCTAGACTCTAGAGCTACCCCTTCCTTACAAAAATCTCAGGTCACTCAGGCTAGACATTTTGTCCTGTGGGTCCTGGTTCTCAGGCTGTTTACTGGGGCTCCCTTCTGTATTTTGTGCCTGTGGTTCATTTGCTTCCAGGTGAGGACCTTTTGAGAGGGGCTATGGGACTGTGGGCACCGTGGCCGGGTTGTGCAGTGTTGCTGGGAGAGCTGGAGAGCACACCCTTAGCTGGGGCTGGAAAATCTCCCTTGGCCTCTGGTACAGGCATAGCCCCGAGGAATTATCCACACATCATGCAGCCAGGGTTCACTATGTTCCAGGGAATACTTAAACACAAGTTCACTTCTGTTTTCATTGGATGAAATATTAAAAGTATGCTCTATCAATTCTTATATTTTGCTAGAATGTGTCTACGTGGTTTGAGTGTTGGACTTTAAATCTACCCATGAGCAGCCTTTTAAAACAGTCTAGTCAAAATATGACTCTTCAGCTCTGCTTACGCATATTTTCTCCCTTGTAGTTGGCAAATATATGTTTGCTGTATGTGCTGGTTATTTTTATTTCCTTTGGCTCTGGGACAGCTTCCTCTGGCAGTGGCACAGTGCACAGTTAATTCTTGCATCAGAATTAACTGTTAAGATGACCAAAGTTTTGCTAGGGAGGATGGCACCTGAACCTGAAGGTTTTTACTTGCCAGTTGCTAGAATTTTTAACTGATAGTTCTCAAATATGACTTTGTGGACTTTAATATGGATCAAGAAGAAAAAATATGTACAGTCGCAGACTATTCTTTTTATAGCACTCTTCTGTTGGCTTTGGTTGTCTTTTAAGCTCTGTTTTAAGTTAGCAAACATTTTTTTTAAAAACAAATATATACAAACAGCAAAAAAACCCACCCTTTTCGTTTTTCCTTCCTCTGTGTTTTTGGAAGCCTGACAGTCTGCCTGTGTCACAGTCCTCACATAGTAAATGCTTAAGTAATGTAATCTAAAATTTTCAGTGGAAAGTGGTGTGGTTTCAATTCCAAACATGACCCAGTCTAGGCTTTGCTTGTCCATGTGCACATCGATTCTGGGCACTTGATTATCCAGCTGTAAATAAGCAATATCTACCCACTTTGTGAGAGTCTTTTAGAAAATCTGAATTTTGTGTAAATTGAACCTTATGTGCTATGTAGATCCAAAACTTATGGCATCTACCTGCAACTTATTGATTCAGGACATGCTGTTACCTGGGAGCTTTGCATCCAAACCCAGTGCTGGGAATGAGGGAAGGAGGATGTCTCCTTTCTACGGATCTTTCCTGAAGTTTGAATCCATGCTGTTAAATTTCCTTGTCATTTGTTAACTTGGAGTGACCTCTGCTGGGCAAAATGCAGTCCAGCGCCGTTAACTCTTTGCAGCTCGCATGTATTTTTCCTTTTCAAAGAGCTGCAGAAGCATGATTTGGTCGAAGTATTACATAAACTTGATTTAAGTTGCTTGTGGTTAGGGAATGTGCTTAGTTGGATTCTTTTTTTTTTCTGATTAAGCTCTTGATATCTATTTTACAAGGTGTTGAAAATTTCATATTAAAAAATATTACTGCTTTTGTTGGAGTTAAACTTAGAGAAGACTGTCTTTTATGGGGTAATATTTCTCCTCAGCAGAGCGGAGTTGTTCCATGTGGCAAATTTTCCAGTGTTTTGTCTAGTCTTGTTTGTTGTTCCAAGCAATGGGCTTCTATTGCTTCACTTAAGAAACTATGCCATGGGCCAAGACAGCTTGCTGTCCAGGAATGCTCCCTGATATTCAGCCTAAGTTTTCCTTGTTTAGTTTTGTCCCATTATTTCTATTTACATCTTTGTAGAACACGTTCACTCTCCCTCCTTAGTGTTTACACCCTTCAGATATCTCTAGGCTGTTCTCATGTCCCCTACCTCCTCATTCATTACTGAGCCAAACTATAAATATTTAGCTCTTTTAATCTTTCCTCATAAATAAGTCCTTCCTGCCTTCTGAGAAATTATGCTGATTTTCTCTGAACTCCCTCCAGTTTGTCAATAACCTTTTGGTAATGCAGGGCTCAGAATTGAACAGAGTATTTCGTATATATTACAACATAAAACATGGTATAAACAAACATATAGTTAAGGCTGCTGGTGCGCGTTTCTCAGTCACCAAAATGCTTAATATTTAGGCAATGTCTGAGTTAAGAGTTCTTTCACAAATTGCAAGGTTACTTATGCCATTTTCATACATGATGTGTAAGTACAGGTAAAACATGGAAACTTGTAGAGAAGCAGGATTTCTGAACGTGCACGTTCGGTTTTTAGTACAAGAATATTGTCACTTGCCAATCAAATTGCAGTAGTGGTCTTTGGGAGACTCTTGAGTCCTGGTTACCCTGTTTGTAACTTGAGGTACTTCATTTGTGGCTGGAAAGCCTGAAACTTTACAAGCTAAATATGTTTATATTCTTAATACAAAGTTTAGATAGTTTCCAAAGGATTCATCCTTCCTTACCGTTATACTTCAACTCGTTTTTTTTAACACACGTATAATATTGTGTAATACTGCTTATACAAACCAAGGTGTAGTAGTTAATATAACATGGTAAATGTAGTAATTGTAGGGCTAGGATAGGCAAACCTTTCACTTTTGCATCAGTAGTTAGGTTTCCAAAGATACTTCATTATAAAAGCTTTGATGTTTGTCTTCTGTATAATTCTGAAGAACATGTGTTAATGACAAGTAAATAGCTGTTGTAGAGTTAAACATATTCCAACTGTTTTCTTGGCAGAACTTGTTTGTTCTCCAGTGCAAGAATTGCTTAATGGTGCTCCTGGGGTCAGACAGGCAAGTTTTCTATTCTGTTCAGCAGCTTCATGAGTTTTGTGGAAGTCAAGAAGTTTTAGAAGCCTTTAATGCTCACCTTGCTCTGAACGTTTCTAGGATATAATCATCAGGCAAGGGGGTTTTTATTTGATCTGCTGAATTTTTAAAATCGTAGTGGATTTTTTTTTAATACCTTCTTTTCCTCTACTAAAGATACAGTTCTGGCTTTGCATAAAGTGAAACTGCAAAATTATGTGGTTGTCTGTAGGAAAAATGCTAGGTATCATGAATCTTACAGTTAGGGTTGCAGGAGTTGACAATGCTGACGGGCATCAGCTCTGCATGTGTGTCTATCTTGGCCTTAGTTGTGCAAAGTACTTGTATCCCTATCTCACATGTTAAGCAAGAAACTGTTTTCCATTTTATGAATAACCAAGAGACTGCTTATGATCAGTCTGGCAAAATTAAAAGTAAAACTAGTATTTCTAACATGGCAAGTATCACTAGGTTAGACGCGTTGCTTTTTGGAATGAATGCGCCTCATCTCTGTTCAAGGTTGTGTTATCTGTAAGGGGCTTTGCTGTGGTTCTCTACTGCCTAGCGGTATACTTGCAACTTCCACAATTGACTGTGTGTTTCTTGCTGTTGTAACCTTCCATATAGGTTAACAGCCGAGTGAGGAATACCTGCAAATACCTTGGTGGGCACTGGACCACGTCCTGTGGACATCAGCTTGCAACAGGCTCCTCATGGTAACTCTTGAGGACTTGAGTACCTCCTGAGGGATTCGCATGCGCAGAGTTCTTGACAAGAAAAGGGCTTAGTTCTGGGTGCAGCTGAGAAAGTCATTAAGGCTGGGAGAGGTTTACTGTGTCCTAAATTATTTGGTAGGCTACCTTTTAGTGTGAAAAGGTGCATTCTGAATTGTTTTAACTCAAGCAGAAGCAGTGTTTAGAAGATAGACTTTGCCATATCATTGTATGTAATGTCGGTCTATGCCCCTAAGATCTTGTTCCTTCTGCTTTAATTAATTGGCCACACAGTCTTTTATTAATTCCCTAAAAAATTATAATGGTTTTAATTTAACAATAAAGATAAGCACTGCACTTTTTTGGAAAAACATATGAAATGTTAATTATGTAGCAGGGACATGAATGGTATAAACTGTACTGAATGTTAGAAGATGCTTAGCAACAAAGGTTTCCAAATATAGCAATTTATTATAAACTTATCCTTCTATGGCTGCCTGTAGCATTTCAAGAGGGTGAATATAAATATAGCTTGATTTCTTCAAGAAGTGGGTTCAGTCATATTGTTTACAGAGAAAGGAAGTATTTGCTTTGTAACTCTTAGAATTTATCTTGAACATCCTTGTTCATTACACATAATTTCAGTGTGCTGATATAAAACACTTGGACTGTGATAAGATATCATCATGAGGAGAGGAAGAACAAATGTCGTTGTTTAAATAGTGGTCTCTCTTGCAATAATGTCTATTTGGTTCCTATAAGCATGCTGCATTGCAGCCGCTGAAACTTTGAGACTTCTGTGAAACAAGCACTAATTGTTTTGTTTTGCCTCAAAGTTTTTTAAATTCCCTGATTGTAATACAGTTAAAGGTGTCACCTTGCTTAGCCGTTAGGATTGTAATGGTTCACTGGCTTGAGCTGGCCGTTACAGAAAGTGTTACGGAAATAGGAACTGCAGCTACATCTTTGGCTAGTATGACTCAGTGTTACTCTGCGGAATCGATGGAGCTGCTTCCATAGGCATATGATATGGTCTGTTATGTTTGTAATTTTAAGAGTCCTGTTGTTTAGAGATCTTATTGTCTGTGGTATTCATTTGGCCATTTTATTTCCCTGCGTTTTGCTGTGTCATACGGCTAGGATGAAGAGCCTGCATGCTGTTTAATCGATAGCTCTGAATGTTGATTATATATAGATATTAGATTTGTGAAAGTGCAGGCTATTTAGGGGGATACTGTACTTGGCTTTTGCTGGAGCTCAGAAACTTCCTGCTGTATCTTTTACAACCCACAAAAGTTTCTGCAATCCACTTGCGTTTAAAAAAAAATAGGCAATTGAAGGGCTGTCTCCTAGGTTTTTTGTTTTTCCCTGTAATTGATGGGGAAGTAAATTCCCCTGAAACCCAGGAATGTCTCATTGTTAGATGTGCTTTTTTCCCTAGCTTCTGCAGTTTTGGTAGCCTGGCCACCTGCAGGAAGCGTGAGAGGTTTGGGCTAATGTGATTAACAGTGAGTCTCTGTGCACCCTAAGGACCGGTCTCTGACTGGTCTTTCAATCAGACAAACCCTGTGTTCAGAATGTGGCTTCTCAGCCTCACATCCCAAATTTGAGCTCATGTCAGCTCCATCAGAGTTTTGATGAAACAGCTTAGTGTTAGGACATCAAGAATATCTGTTCTTTCTTCAAGCCATGAAGTTCATTGTTCTGTCTGAATTTTTCCCAACATGATTTGGACCCAAGTTCTGCTGGGGGTGTACAATAAATGTAAATATTTTTCTTAGATTATCATCCTAAATGTAGGAATGTGGGCTGAGACACGACTCAAAGTGTAGATTTTGACAAAGGCAGTTGATGACCAAGGCAGTGGGATTGTTTGTTTTGCAGAGTATTTTTTAGTTTGTTTTCAAATTAACTAATTGCAGTTGCAGATTTTAAAGGGAAAGCACTGCTTGACATGCTATAGTTATTTTATTCTGCTGTGGAAAGTGACTGAAAATACAACGTCTATGTTGTTGTGGGGATTTTTTTTGTAACACAGAAAAAGATTGAAACTATGCTGCTGCAGATGATGTGCTATTGCGTTCTCTAACTGAATACTGATTCCCATGGGACATTCAAAATATGGTGAGAAACGCCGCTTGCCTTTTTATAAAAAGGTCATGTAGAAAATGTGGGGTTTTGGGGAATATTAATAACATGTATGGTCAGATGGTCAATACAAAAAAATTGTTCTTATGAAATTGAGAGGTTATTTCAGAAATGGAACAACACTGGATTTTTAAAATGCACTGAAAAGCCCAGACATTATATAGAAGTAAAGCTGCAAATTTAATTTTTGGACTGGAACATTTGCGTTTTCTGACACTATGTTCCATCATGCTAATTTTCTGTGTAACAAGACCAAGAAAATCCAATCCTCATCTTCAGTGTTACTGAGTTTTGAGTTAGTGCTGTGTTCTGTAATTTTAAAGTTGGGTCCTTAATGCAGAAGCTGTTTTTAAACAAAAGCAATTGACCTAGTTTGCCATCTTTTAACAGGTTATGAACAAATGTTTCCTTGCCTGCACGCACCTGTAACAGAGCAGTGTGGCTTATTTTGGACTTTAACTGTAACATGTCTATGGATTGTTTTTTATAGCACTAACTCAGAATGATGGCTTTTGTCCAGAAGTGGCTACATCTGGATGCCACAGCGTGGCTTGAAGGAACATACCTGAGACTGGCTGGAGTGTGTTGACCTTATTTTTTTCTTCGGGATCCTTTGCCCTCTTTTTTTTTAGGATTCTACCCTCTTCCCCTCAACATCTTGTGGGGCAAAGACAAAGTCAGAATTGGTTTAGAGTTACTGTCTTAGACATACTTCAACTACTTTCTCAAGATCCCACAAAAATTGTGTTATTTTAGCTGCATAGGGTTAGATTCTCACTCTTTTACTTTGGTTTGGTGTTATTCTGATGTGATTGCAAAACTTCTGAATTTTTTTTCCCTATGTCTTTGCATATGCTGAGCGCACAGCACTTAGTGCAACTGTCTTTGTATCTAGAGAGAAAAAGTCTTGTTCTGTTTACCTCTCTGAAGAGATGCTGGTGTGTGTTATGTTGCTTTTGGAGTTATTTTTTTCTTATATAAAGTCTTTGGCCTTTTTTTGTTTGTTTTATAAGGGTACTTCATTTCTGTTTTTGTATGGAGAACATTGCACTTACTGCAGTCAGGGCATGTGAACTTGTGTTTTTCATCATAGTTCATTTTAAATGTGTTTTTATCTGAAGCTGGCTTGCAGTTAAGTGGATGATGGGATTGCTGTATTCATATACACAGCTGTGGGTTGAACACTTAATAATCTGTTTAAAGCATATCCCATTCTGCCTGCCGATATTTATATAAGATGAAAATAAAGGATAGATTCGGAAGAGTTGTTTGGTAACTATTATTAATATTTTAAATTAACCTTCATGGCGGATGGCTCCTTATATTCTGCTTTGCTCTTGTATTCAAGTAACCATATAATGGGAACATCTAGAGATCAAATACAGTGTCATCTTTCTGAAGTGATTAGTATGCATTTTTTTCCTTTCAGCTTTTGTGCTCGGTCTGATTTCAAATGTAACTTGAACAGCAACAGGAATAGACTCGATTTCAAATACATTTGAGGTGCAATTGTTCCCGTACTAAAAATGTGTAGGAGTTTTGTTCCTCTCATAGTACATAGGGAGGGATTGACTGCATTGTGATTCATCTCACTCCATCTTGTTCTGCTGGCTGTAGAAAGATCTGAACCAACCCATTTAGAATAGGTGCTCATCTGCACATTGCGAAGTTGCAAGTTTTATCAGTATCGGAGTAAAAAATTATGTTTTCCATAGCTGATGCTAGTTCATTCAGGGGAAAAAAGCACAGATATACTTCAGACAAACTATTTGTGTAGAAATGATACTATAGGAGAAGAGTTTTATGTTTTGACAATGTTCTTAATTACAATTAGACTGGCATTTAGACACTTAACTGTAGCTTCTTGCCTTTCTGCATTTGCTATTCTGGAAGTCCTTGTCTTTGTTCTCACACACATGTGACTAAACTTAGCTTAGGTACATCTACTTACGAGATCAGGTTAGAAATACAGGCAGTCTGGTATCCCTTATTTCCCTCCCTTGTCATTGTTTTAGGATAAATGATGTGTGCATACCTGATCTGTGAATAAACTGTTTCCTGTATGAAAGAAGCTTTGAAAATACAGTTCCTTCTTCCTTCCTTCCTTCCTTTCCCTCCCCTGTCGTACCTCTCAGCAATTTTTAGTCAGCTCCACAGACATGTTCCAGCAAATGCTGGAGCTCCTCATGAAGGACTATAAATCCCGTACATAATCCCTACAATAGATTAGTGTTCAGGTTAGCTGAGTGAATTTGCAATGTTATGGTTACAAGGGATTTGAGTGCATTATCTTTCCTGTGCAAACAATATATGAAGGTTCTTCAGGGATTTTCTCATACGGTGCTGGGAGCTGAAGGCAGATTGCAGAATATGGTTTTAAGAGCAAAAGTAAGGGTTCCTGCTTCCTGAAATTTTTTCTAAATAAGCATGCATTTTATGTACAGATTAAATAAAAAAAGAAATAAGTTTAAAAATCTATTTCTAGAGGTCTGGTCCGTGGGTGTTTTTTAATTCCTTGGTGAATTTGTTGGTATGTTCGATTCCATACTTATGTACATTGGGGAAAAAAAAAACCCCAAAGACAAAACAAACACAGTCAGCCACAACAAAACACACCGAAAAAACCCCTCCAAATTGTAGCATTTTCTTAGGATGCAAATGGAAGAACACACCTGAATTTTTCATCTATTGTGAATGGTGGTTCCTGCCCCCAGGGCAGTGGAAAGCTTGCTCGTGGTCCACAGGCCTCAGGTGCTTGCCTGGTGCTGTTGTTCCGTTATTTTATTTGGGGGGTAATGGGAGAAAAGAGCCTTGGCCTAGACACATCCCTGCTGTGTTTCAGTGCTCATGGTAGCTGCTCTTCTTACTGGCTAGTGCTGTCTCACCGTGATGGGATGAGAGCTGGTTTACTGGGTCTGCGCAGAATGGAAGGTTGGCTGAAGGAGGTGAGGATGTGCCTGGGAGATATTATCTGTGATGAGCAGTGGTCCTTATCAGGTGATAGTGAGGATTCCCTCTGATAGGTAAGCAGGCTTTGTCTGTGTTATTGTCTATTTATGCATGCACACATGTTCTCTATTTTTTTTCTTGGATTTGACAATCTAATATCCTGATGTAATGAAGCGCTGTAAACTCCTCTTGTTTGTGAGGCTATGATATGTTCAAGAATACATGTGATTAGTAGTGTATGACACTTGGAGTTCTAGAAAAGATTTCTTAGTGTAACTTTGGGATTGTGGTCATGAATGAGCGCAGACAGCCATTGTCAGATATAAAGCAGAAGAGCTCCTTATCTCAAAATTTTTAAACACTGGAATAACTTTTGTAACTGTTGCCTGTGAAGTCAGGTATGCTCCTCTGATGGTTTCTAAAGTTCACAATTTATTCTAAGTTATATGAAGTGCTTTTTCTATGCATTAAACTGTTAAGTTTTGAAGTACAGTATGTTAAGATCTAGAAGTAGAGGAAGATACACCACCCAGTGTCATTAGGAAGGGAAGCTGAAATCTTTCCGTACACTGTTGAGCATTCTACTTCCAGCCATGCAGGAGAGTATCATCTTAGATCTTACAGCTGTCACAGGGAGAAATGGTATGTGTCGTCTGGGTTTGGTCATAATAATATGAGAGGGAAATGCCAGATTAGCAGGAAAAGAAGAAACATTTCCTTTTGTAAACAATCTTACAAAGAGAGTACAGTTTCTCTGAAGCTGCTTACAAATTCTGGTATTAGGATTCTGGTAGAGTAAGTCCAGATGAGATGGTTTTGAGGAAGAAATAGCTAATGGACAGTGAAAGATGCATGATTAACAATTTTGTTTTGTTCAGTTCATTTCCTCAAGTGTTGTGTATATTTTGTTTCTGAAACCTGAAGTATTATATATTCATGGTTTTGAGTGGATGCTTTCTATTATTTACAGTAGTGTATAATTATACACAGACTCTGACAGATATGGCAGTGTTGTAGAGGCTATTTTTAGGCTCAGACATTTGTGATCATGATCTAATGTGCCAACGCTCAGCCAAGCTATGAGCAAGAAAACTTAAAGGGAAACAATGCTCTTGACCTCATGAATAGCCCGGTACTAAAGAAGAATCATCTGTACCAGGACAGGGCGTTCTGCTGTTTTTTTTTCCCCTCTGTCCACTTAGTTTCCTCTGTTCTAGACAGACAGGATGAGTTGGTAAGGTAGAGCACACAGTTGCTGGACTGGAACAAATTGTTTGTTTTCCATTGTTGATAATCATGCATGACTTATTATGCTTGTTTCTCTTCATTTTTTTTCTGTGGGATTTTCCATTTATACTCCACTGAGAACTAGTCTTGTTCACTACTGCTGCCTTCTGAGTTAACTTCTGAGTTAAGTTTCTGCTCTGCACAGGGTAGTCCCAGGGACCAGGCACAGGTGCTTTTACTAGGAATAGGTGCCCATTCCTGTGCAAGCAGTCCCACTGACTGCGTCTGTGTCCTTCCTCCCCTCATGCAGGGCTCGTGCTGGAATAAAACCATGAAAACATAGTTGCCCACCCCTGAGCCTCATCAGTTGCTGCCAAAAGGCTGTTGATATTCATTAATTCCTAAGAATGAAGTAGCAGCTGAAAAGGAGCAAGCAAAGCTGAAGCAAATGCTGTACTCAGAGTCTGTTTACAGAAATGACACTCAGCCCCAAACATTCCTGTGCTAAAGATACCCAACGGCTAAACTGAGATGCTCAATGTTTTCCGAGGTACTATGTCTGAATCTTCGGTTTATCTGTGTTAAACTTCTGTAGGGATAAACTTGAATTTGCTGTAGTGTTTCACCTCCTTTGCTTCTGCATTGCTTCTAGCAGCATGTCTTGTACCCTACCCTGCATTTCCTTACATTAAATACATCTTTCAGTGTCTTGAGATGAGGATGTGTTTTTCTGCCTCCGGCAAGCCACTGGCTCCATCCTTCTGTTAAAAGACTTTCCCCCACCCCCTCTGGTTAGAGGTCAATCTGAAGTGCAGGAAAGAATGGTTATGATAACAGGAGGAAACAGGAAGAATCATGCTTTCTTTTTCAATCTGTTTTTTATTATTGTTTTAATGTAAAACATTGTTTCAATTAAATGCTGACCTGTGCAGTGGCGTGTGCGTGCACATGCTGAAATGAATTCAGGCTTTGTTTGGAAAGCTGTGACCTCTTTATTCCTGTTCTGGATCAAGGCTGTTGCACTGCAAACCCACTGCTGAGGACTGAAAATTTCACTTGTACTCCTAGTGGCACTGGCAATAATGTTCGTTAAGAGCGGTGTTCTCCGTGGGCTTTTTATAAATTGTTGTTCTCTCTCAATTTTTAAAATTTAAAATTGTTTTTAAGAATTCCTCAAGTCATGAATAAAAGATAACCATGATGTAATTAAAATCCATCAAATGGGCACTGGGCTAAACTGGTACCTGATGGAGCAGATATTTATAGAAATGAGGACCAGAGATCTTTATCAGTTACTTGCTTTCTCTATGACTTAATTTCATGCTATGTTATTTATCGTTCATTTTTTTAAAGTGAGAGTGCCATGTGGATTGAATTCACCAAAAAGAAAATGTAGGACTCAACCCCCATACCTGCTCCCACTCCCCAAAAGTGTTACTGCAATAACACTAGGATAAGATGTCAAGTTTTTTATTTGCTTGAATGTAAATTGTAAATCTGTGGGGGTGAATCTGTGTTGTCTTGCTTAAGTGTTTTTTCTTTGCTTAAAATGAACTGTTTCAGAGGAAGGAAGAAAGGGGGGGAGGAAGAACATGAAAATTGTCTGGGTTGTTAAAATGAGTCGGTTATATATTATACTTGTCCTCTGGTGACCAGATTTTAATTTTTCTCCTTGGCCTTATGGAATGCTTTTATTTATATATCTTATTAGTTCTGGATGTTCTGCACAAGGGGAAATGTGAATTACAAACTTTTTCATTATTGTATTAAGAGTCTGGGTATTGAATGCAGGTGCTCAGACTCTGCCATAATTGGCAGTTTATGGAGGGACACCAGCTGTACAGCTTCACAGGGGAGATATTATATCTCTTCACACATTGTATATATTGTAGGAAATACAGAATTCCTGTCATTGTCAGAAACTTTACATGTCTGTGTGTACTAGTGCCTCTGTAGAAAAAAGACAACAATCCGCTGAAAGTTAAAACCACGACTATTTTCAGAAACGGCTTATCCCTTTTATTGTGCTTTCATGTAGCACTAATCAATGTTTTGTTTGGTTAAATATAGATGAGATTTAACAAATGTTTGCCTTTTTATGGTCATGCAAGGCGAACTGGTGTTGTACTGACTGCCTCATACTTTTTTTGTGACACATGACAGGTTATATTACATATCTGCCTGTGTGCGGATGTGTGTGTACCTCTATATAAAATTATACTCGTTGTGTAATAATATACTGCATCACATATTTAAGTTTCAGTTCACAGAACAGGGTTGGAAGCAGAAGCATAGAACTCCAAATTATATTAGACCTTAAAAGGCATAATTGTACAGTGGGAAGACCTTGATGCTTCTGGGCATCTTGCACAATGGGAGCCATAGTGGCTCTCTCTGGGGAGTGCCTGGGAGCTGCAGGCGGCACCTCTTGGTCCTGCCGGAGGAGTATTGATGTGTGAGTGGGTGGGACTTGTGCTGCTTTTGAAGGATGGAATTACAGGAGGAAGCTAGGAATTAGTATCAAGATTTATAGATAATGTATTTGGCCAAACACAGGAGAAGGTGAAAGCTGTATCTCCGTCCGTTTGAAAAAGTGTCATTGTTAAAGGGAAAGAGCAGCTATTGAGTGTTGCAGGGAGTGGTTTTTTTTTTTTTTTTTTTGCATATCAAGAAAAATATAGGTATCTGGCATCTTAACAGATAGCAAAATAGGGTTCCAGTGAAAGTAAAAGAAGTCTCATCAGTTTGTTTTTAAGAGCAGCTTGGAAAGGAAAACACAGTCCTAATAATAGAGGAATGGACAAGGTTGCAGATGTGTTAAATCAGAATCAGCTCAGATAAGACTTGCCTTAAATATTCATTATCCCTCATTCCTTCTGTGGTTTAGAAATGTGTTCTTCTCAATGCATGGACATTTGGAGGTTTTGGCTTGTTAGCTTCATCTCTGGGACACAGGGGCAAAGCTGTTTCGTTCTGTCTTTTGGAACAGATTTAGTTTATGTTCTGTGGTCATGAAATCCTCCTTTTTTCTTGTTCTCTCATCAGAAGTCTTGCATGTTCTTTGACCTGGTTAAGGCCTGATATTGAGACATTCTTTTGAACTTCATTTCCTTTCCAGTGCTGCTGTGTGTTTGTGCGTTGTACGCTTTATTTTTGTGGGAACCAGAAGGAAGTCTACATATTTCTACGGTTTTTTGTTTTGTTTTGTCTTTAATAGGTTTGTACGCATTGCGGAGAGCACTGGGGAAACGACCTAACCTATTAGACAACGAGGTGGCTGGGTCAGTGATGATTACTTTCAATGACTTCCTGCAGGGGATGAATGATGTCAGGCCCAGCGCCATGAGGGAGGTGGCAGTTGATGTGCCAAAAGTAAGTTATTTTTTGCAATACACTAGCAACATTGTTAGAGCCACATTAAAAGTTGCGGTTAGGCGTTGAAATGGCCTACCACAAGAGTAATTTTGTGAAGTGGAAGCCTTAAGTTGCCAGTAAATGTTGCGCATCATCTTTTTGTTTAAATATTTGTTTGTTTAATTATAATTTTGAAGACCCGTTTACGGAAACTTAAGTTCCTAATACTTTAGGAAAAGTTAGTTGTGCTGGAGCATATTTCCTGATCTGTAGTTTTATGTGCTGAGTGGGTTAATGGAGTATAAAGCTTAAGATGTCTCCTCAGGGCAGATCCTGAATAGCTGTGCAAGCTGGAACCTTTTGTAAAGCAGACACAAATTTAAGCAGAAACCAACTGTTACGGTTTGTAACTAAAGTGCATTGAAACAAAGCTGTGAAGAGATGGATTGCTGTGATTTTATATAAAGGAGTTGACTAATTCTACATGCAGTTCATACTGCTGTGACCTGAATGTCTTTAGTGACATTACATGGTTTTAACCAAGGGCAAAATTAGATATGGTAGGTAGGCTATCACTGCCAAGCAGTTACCCATCAGGGACTGTCATTACATGAACAGTTCTTTTGGAAGTGACAGGTTCATCTTTACCCCACTCACTGCCCTCTCAGTTTTGTATTATAGTAGTTCAGTGGCAGACACAACATAAATTGGACTGCGTAACTGATCTGGTTTGAGAAGACTCTGATCTGGTTTAAGAAGATTCAGCAAAAGAAAATGTATTTACTCACCCTGTGAGCTGTTCTGCTGGGGTTTCTCAGCAGCTCCCTGAGCCCTAGAAGAAAACATTTATGTCTTGTTGCATAAAGATGAGTCATCTGGGAATTTGATTGTACAACTGTAGACCCTTATTCCCAAACTATAGGAATGGGAAATAAAATCTGCAAACAGGATGCTGCACACAGCCAGCTCGGATATCACACTTGGCTTGTTAAGAGTCCACGCCGTGCAGTGACGTGCTGGGTGGAAATGACTGGGCTGGCCCTGGACAGCCTTTCCTGGAAATGGTGTAGTGGTATCAGTATCCGCAAGGGCTAATTAGTTCTGCTAAGAACCAGAGTTACTAATTCCATCATTGCTTATTGTGCTACTAGCTCTTGGTCTCGCATCATTATCACTGTGCTGTGCCTTTTAGACATACCAGCCCATTTGGAGCTAGATAGAGTGCTGCTAAACAGCACAATAAAGACAGAAGTGAGGTCTCCAGATACTGCAGAAAATCTGTTCTGAATCTAAGTCAACCTACTACTCAGGCTTGTGTTGTCCACTAAACCATCCTGCCAGTGTCTTCGTTGACTGTCACTTTTTGTTTTTATTTGTTAAATACCACCTGAATCACTAGAACACTACTGAAATTAATTCCTTTCTTAAAGGGAAGGTAACAACATAGTTCAGATTCCTTTTGTGGTCACAGGACCTGCATTTTTACAAAATAATGTGTAGCCTGTGAAGATGTAGGGTAAATTCCAGGCCATCTGCTTGGTGCCTGGGGTGAGTTTAAAGTGGAATCTAACGTACTAGATGCAACAGATTTTGTGCCCTCCCGCATCACCTACCAGAGGAGATGCTGGAATTCAGTTTAACCATTATTTGGGGCAGCAGAACTGCCACCCTACCAAAACAAAGGTACCTGTGCGTGCTCAGAAGCAGTCTGAATATCCACAAATTGTGACACAGCTGCTCATGAGAATCACAGTGGTGACTCAAGGCTAATTACTCCATTGCCGTTTGTGTTTGAGGTGGGGAAGTGCTCTAAGTCAGCTCAGGTTGGTCAGTTAGTTGAAGGAACTTGGTGATGCCGCAGCTGTGTGGCAGGGATGGCAGTGAAGGGGAAGCAAGCAATGGGAAATTGGACTGCGGCTCCCTTGTTGGGGCTGCTTGCTCAGGGCTTGTGATGATGCCGGAGCACTGGCAGACATCTGAAACACATTCATGTGCTTTAGCATGGTGTGGCTATTTTAAAAAAATTGGCCACTGTGTGGTTTATAGACATGCACAAGGCTAAATTGGTCTGTTGTAATCTTCTGTCTTTAAAACCTGGAAAAATCTTTTGTTATATGTGTAAGTGGGGGGGTAGCTAAAGGACACGGAGATATATTGGAAGCGAGTTATTTGTGTGGCCTCAAGATAGTCACTTACTTCTTGGTGTCTGAGGATATTTGATAACCTTTATAGAATGCTTTGCAGTCTGCTTCTGAAAAGTGCTCTGTGACAGGCTAGTTGTCAGGCATTTTGTCATTGGCATATCTTGAGCCCTTTTCTTACTCCCAGCATATTCAAAATTACTGGTGGAGAAAACAGCCCAAATGAAGTGAGTTTGGGGCTCACTTCAGAAAGCAAGGTTGTGTGCAGGAAGAGCTGTTGGAGGCAGAGGTGCCATCACATACTTTTTTTTTTGGTGTGTATTCATCCTTTCTGCATTCCTTCGTCCTTCCACTTGTGTACAATTGCTGTGTGCATTGGCTGTGACCAAGGCAAATGCAAAACACTTGCCTGTCCTGTTCCATGTAGCATCTTGTTTTCTGTTTTTACAGAACCTTTCTTGAACTTTGCTATGTGTTACAGCCTTTTCAGAAGGCTGCTTTTTTGCAGCAGGGATTTGGGAGAGAGGGGATACACATTATAAATCAGGAAGTTAATACTTCAGTTCTTTGGAGAGTTGCACTGTAGTTGCTGTTCCTTCCTCTCCTATGGGTCTTTCTGAATTTGTCTGAGTGCTATAGGTTTTGCTTGCCTGTTTCACTCCCTTTGCTGTAATTGAACTCTTAGATTTGTGTCTTTGCAGCCAAAAGGTTCTGGATAAGACATCCTTTGCATGTCTGTTTTATTTCTTTATTGCTGCTGCTTAACAGCCTCTGGGGAGTTGCTGTTCTGCATCTTATTCTGAGCTCTGTTGACCTGGGGACAGCTAAAGATTATGGCATTAATGAAATGTTGGTGTCTTACACACTGTGCCAGAGCACTGTCTTTGTACATGTAAGCTCAGCCCCAAGGCTATTCTTTAAAACTATTTCCACGGTGACAGAATATCACACTTCATTGCTTGTGTTGCAAGACCTTTGAGTTCGTGTGTGGGTAAAGAAGTATAGCTAGCTGTCCTAATGTGCACACTAGAGTTTGTGTTAATTGCAGTCAGGAAGTTACTGAGGATTTGTGCACAAAAACAATCCACCTAGTTCATCCAAGCTTATATGAATCTAAATTAATTCTTACTTTTAAGTGTTCTGTTGTTGGTGGCATGTTTTTTCCCCCTAGTTACCTGTATCCTTTTGCAATGAGGGGAAAAAAAAAATTGTTTAGGACTTGACCAGAATGCGAAGGTAGTGTTTTATTAGCTATTTTTGCTTTATATAACATTTCTGCTCAAATTCCATACCTCATTTAGAATTTCTGTAATACAAGTTACTGAATTTTTGACTGGTTAACTGTTTTATTATTTAATTGATAAAGGGCAAGCTCACCTTTAGTGGCCCTGTTTGTATGGCCTGACCCAGCTGTCTCCCTTTCCTCCCCTCCTGGTTTTAAATGTAAGCAAAATAAATATAAGTCTCCAGGTTACTGAAAACAACCTTCATATAAGGTGGCCCTACTTTGCCTTTTCTGTACAATTCTATTGCTTGTGTTAATGTTAAATGAAACATAGTGCATCTGAAAAATCATTTGAATAATGCCTCAGAAGACTTGTGCAATAGTTGGAATATTGCAAGAGGGTAGAACTAACATTTAGGAGTTTTTTCTCTGACTTTTTGTGTGTGTGCGAAGTACCACTAATCGATTTTGCCTACTGTTGCTGAAAGTTACAGGGAATTCCTGACAGCTTAATTCATTTTGAGAAGTTCTTGTTTCATGGTTGTTAAAATCTTTCTCTAGCTAGAAAGACTTTATGATAGAAATGATTAGTCCCTGCTTTACTAGGATTGATACTGAAAAATGAGAACAAGTTTATTTTATGTGTTGTCTTCCCTAAGAAAACCATCCCATTGTTGAAAAGTGCTGAAATTTAGTTCTGTGCAGTTGACAGAGCTGCTAGGTGGCATACGGGGTGCAGGGATAGGTAATCCATATTTTTTAAATGAAATTTAAAACAGTTCTTCCTAACTTTAGGCAATTAAGGGAGGTGCCTAAAGTAGACGTCTCTTCATCATATGTTCCCTCTAAAGGAAAGAGGGAGAGACTGGGTGTGAGACCACCTGTTTGACTTCTGAAAGAGAGCTCATACTACAGCTGAATTGCCCTGCAAAGGTGTCCTCCCTTCCTCCTTCCCTCCTGTGTTGGGCAGTCCAAGATAACTGGCTCAAACCTGGGTGATAGGAATTCGTGCTCCTCTTTCCCTCTTCCCTTCCACAGTGTTATGGAGCTTCTCCCTTTACTATTTTTGCTGAATTCATACAAACACTTTCATTTCAAAACTAGAGTCTTGTGCACAGCCTGTTTTTCATCTATTTGCCACCATTCCTTAAATCGGATTTGTGCAGTGAGTCTTGCTTGTAGTGTGGGACAGCAGCTGAAGGTTGGGGTTTTTCCTACAGTACGGCTTTGAAGCAGCATTTGAGAAAGGAGCATTGGTAGGTTGCAAAAGTTGACTTACAAGGTACCAAAACTGGCATGCTGCTTTGGTAATGCCCTTGCTGAAATCCTACCCTCCACCTGCTCTTGGGGCACTCTGCTGTGTCTGATGCAGTCTTCTCTTTTCTCTGACCTCTACTGAATTTGTGTTTCTTTTCTGGTGTGTTGTGTTTTTTTTTTTCTTTTCTTTTTGTTTTTTTCCCCATAAGAAAATTCTGCCTTTGGCAGATCCCTCTGCCCTCAGGTCCTTCTTAGTAGTCAGTGGTGATCACCTCTACATGTTTCATACTTCTACAGGCTTATAAAGCAGTCATTTCTTTATTTAAGAACCAGAAGCTGCTGGTGACTAAAGAAAAAGAAAGAGTTCTTTTGTTTGTTTGTTTTAGAGTTCCTGTAGCATATTCCTGGTGCAAGAGATAAGATGTTCTGCAGGCAGTGGATTGGCAGCTCCTCACCTTGCAGTTAGCCTTTAAAAAATACTTCTGGGAGGTTGACCCATATGTCTTCACCTTTGGTGTTTGTTCTCCACTGTCTTTATGATTTTCTTCTGTGTCAAAGACTGACAATAGAGGAGAAGTTTTATTTGTTTTGCAATTTGCTTGGACTTTGAAGTGGTGCAAGCACTTTTGTCTAAATCCTCTTTTTCTTCTACTTCAGTAGACTGAATTGCCTCATTCAAGGACTTTCTACTTTTAGATTCCACACTGTGTACTGATATCAGGAAAACAGCAATAGGGACAAACCCGGACTGACACCAGTTTTCGAAGTGAGGAGAAAGGTGATACATTGCCTCTTAGTAGTACTCTGCTTTTTAAGTGTAGCTGACTTTCCAGAGCTGAAGGGTGATTTATGTCTGGTGAATTTTTGGAAGAGTGTTTTAAGACAGAAGGTCATTTGATTTAGGTGCATCTTGACATGTTTAATATTTGAAGTGGGCGGGAATGGATGGTGACAGGACGAAGAACAGGCCTGGGGATGTGGGGAAAAGTCTCGGGCTTGTTGACAGCAAGGCAGGAGAGGTGTAGCAGGTTTAGGTCCGTCTGCTGTTTTGGGTAGGACATGAGAGTTCTGTCCCAATGTACGCTTGACAGTCCTGTCTGTTTTCAGCAGAGCAAATTTAACTGCAGTTGTTTTTTAACTGGAGTTGGGTTTGAGTGTTGCTTTTTTTGTGTGTGATTTTTGTTTTCTGTAGATACTTACCTGTTTGGAGGTTTGCTTGTTTTTAAGCTTCTAGTCACATCTCCAATACCCAAGCCCTGTAAGGGAGTAATAGTGTTGGCAAGTGTAGGAAGTCCCAAAACTTCTAACACTCAGTCCCGTTCAGCTCAGTGGGATTATACAGCTGGGATCAGAGCCTTACTCTGCAGCTATAAATAAAACCAGCTTGAGCTCATACAGTCCTTCAGGAAAGAAAAATGACAAATTCTGCATCACCACTGCATTAAAAAACAAGAGAACTGAGTTGTGAGTTTGATAGTGATCATGCAAAGTGTTGCTCCTGATATGATCGTGCTGTCATTGTATTGTTATTTTTCTATATTTTGTTATTGATCTTTGAAGTAGATACAAAATATTTTACCTATGTACCCCAGTGTAAGGTGAGTCTAATCCCATTTGCTTTCTGTGACTTATTAATAAAATTGCTCCCTGTTTAAAAAAGGCTTTTTGAAGAAGTGACTCATTAAAAACAACTTCATGTAATAACCAGTATGCGTTCTACAGAGGGCTTTTGTTTTGTTGTCTTTTTTTGAATAGTTTTGTTCCTTTGTCTGAATTAATCAAAACGATCTGCTTTGCAGGTATCTTGGTCAGACATCGGAGGACTAGACGATGTCAAGCTGAAATTGAAGCAGGCAGTTGAATGGCCTCTCAAACATCCTGACTCCTTCACCCGAATGGGGGTTCAGCCTCCAAAAGGTGTGCTGCTCTATGGACCTCCTGGGTGCTCGAAAACAATGATAGCAAAAGCCTTGGCTCATGAAAGTGGCCTCAACTTCTTGGCAGTGAAGGTAGACCACTTAGTCTTACATTTTCTTAACTCCTGTGTAACTGTTGGTAGTTTACCAATTTCCAGTGCTAGAATCCCACGGCACTTAGTGCTTCTGGTAGCTGTATATGCTACAACAAACACCTTGTGACTATAGTGTAAAGTTTGTGTTTTCTTATGAAAAGGACTAGTGCTTTCTTGTATTATTTTTAAAAAATATATTATTTATTTTATCAGAGCACAGAAATTATAGGTTGGATGAATGGCTAAGCTATGTAGTGACATCTTAATTATTGGCATATTTAAAAAAAATTAAAAAATTTAAACAATGAAATTCTTAAAGCAGTATAAATGAAATACACCTCTGGATAGTGGGTAGCTCTTTTTTACTGTAATAATTACTTGCTTGCATGGAAATGTTACAATCTCATCTCTCGCATTCCTTTTCATTCCTCAGGAAAGTCACTTTTTCTTACTGTTCATGTTTTGTTACAGATTTTTCTTGCCTTATTCACCCTTTTTTTCAGGGGAAATCATTCTACTTCATCAGTTTTTAGAAAGTTTGCGAAGTTGGGTATATGTGGAGTACTCTTGGATAAGTGGGATATTCTCTCAGCATTAAGAAACACCTTAAGTATAGAAAAATTTTGGATTTCATTGCCTATGAATCAATGTAATTGATTACTGTGGGTCGTATGGAAAACGCATGAATGGAAGTTATTTAATAATAATGTCGAGCTTCAGCTCATAGGAAGAAAAAAAAGATAGCAGAGTGGTTCCACATGGGGTAGTCTTGCAGCTGTGTCAGAATGTTAATGAAGTGCAAGAAAAAACATTTGTTTAAGTGTTTTAAAAGTGTCTCCTCCTCAGCAGTAAGATCACGTACTCTTGTCTGTTGACCATCTCTCTGCGCACAAAGCCTTCTGTGTTCTTAGTTTCTACACAGCTTCCTCCTCTGCCTGTCCTTTCAGACACACTGTAACTGTAGCTCTGGATCTTGTCCTCTCTGGGAGCAGAGGCAGTCACACTGACCCCAAAGCCAGCAGCCCTTCGCTGCCTGTGCTTCCCAGTATTACAGACAGACCTCTGGGTCACGGTCACATCAACAAGGGCAGCCTTGGAAACCTCAGCCCTTAAGGAACACTACCTTAACTGCCTCTTCCATAAAGACAAAGTAGTTCTTTGTACTCCAGAGTTACTGGTAAACAAGGTAACCTTTTCCTCCTGCACTGCTTAAAAGAAAACATTCCTCTTTGTCTCACCCAAAAGCACTGATGCCTGAGAGGCTGGGGAAAAAGGGTAACGGTCTGAAAAAAACAGTTGAATGAAAAATGAACATTGTTGCTCTTTGGTATCAATCAGTCATAGCTACATCAGACATTTTTACTGATGCAGTTAATTGTCCAAATAGAAAAGGTGGCTCATGCGGAGTAGGAGGTATCTGGTGGTGCACTGATACGAAAATCTTTTGTACAGTAATGCAGTGCTTCTTTACAGTGGAGTTCTGATGGTACAAACCCCTCTGTCATTGACAAGCTGCAGCAGAAGTGACCGGCTCAGGGAAACTGCCTTTTATTCCCTGTTGGCTTAAATCCCTTGGCCTGGAACTGGTTGAATATTCAGTGTACATGTGTTTCAAGAAGCACATCTCTGGAGCATGTCCAGCCTTGGATACGTTGACTTCAGGAAGGGAACGTAGCCCACTTTCTCTAACTTCACATTTGCTTCCTGGACAGAAAAGGCAACATCCATCATGTACTAAATGTGTTAAACATCATTGTCTGTAGCACTTCTTAAAGCACAACAGGCATGAATTAATTTCCAATGCATGTGTTCTTGCAGTAAATCCAAAGTAGATGAATATGTGGGGGGGGGGGGGTCTTTTTTTTTTTTTTTTTTTTTTTTTTTTCCTTTTAGGGAACATGTGAAATGCTATTGCTGTGTTCTCGAGAGCATTAGAGAGGCTTTTTGATCCCTTGGTTCTATTGGTGGGTAATACTACTGTCAATTTAGCAAGATGAATGCCTTCCCCTTGTTTGGACCTCCTCCATGCCAAACAGGCACCTGTCTAGATAACGCTAATTAGAAAGCAGGAACCATAGGGATGTGTCTGAGACAGTACCTTAGTCCAGCCTAAACAATAGGTGACCTGATGTTTTGGGGATTTTCAGGATTCTCCTGAGGCTGTACAGAAGAGGAGTTTCGTAACTTTAGTGCAAACCTAGCGACTAGTCCAGAAGTTATATTAGTTACCCATTTGTTGAGAGACTGGAGATCAGCATCCTCCATAGCCAGAGATGTTCAGACCTGTAACGCTCACCATTTTCTCTGGCAGACAGTACTGCCTGAAGCAAAGGTGGCATTTAAGGATTTGGAGGAGCAGTTGTAATTAAATGGGACTTATCATTTCATAAAAAGAAGAAAATAAAGTTCTGTACTCTCCAAGTGTGTCTTATCAGATCTCTGATCTGATCATCAATTTTAATTTCCTTGAGTGTGAAAGTCTGGTGTAATTTGAAGGAACTTTGGAAAGTAAAGCAAGCTGAGCTATCCATTGGGCCCTTATTTCTCAAAGAAAACTCTTGAGGCAAAGACAGAAAAATTTTCCTGCTGGATGCCTTTCCTCACCTCTGTTTTGAAGCGGGATGTTACCTTTTGATCTTTGAGTAGGAAAATACCTGATTGTTTTTGTGAGGTCTTTATTCTGGAGGTTGCACTGCAATTTTGGTATCTCTGAAGGTTTTTTCCAGTATTATTCTGTGCCGGCAGCTTTAATGTAGTAATTCCAAAAATTATTCCAAATTTTCTTCTCTACAATGCAGATGTTGTTTTAGTTATTGTCTAGTTAATGCCCTAACTTTCAGTGCCAAGTGTATGTAGTTCTTGATTGTGAGTTCAAAACTTTGTTACTGTGCTCGTATTTTCAGCTTGTTTTCTTTCTCTACAAAAATAATATACATAGTCAGTTTGGAATGAGTGAGTCATACTGTTCTGTTGTAAGAGGATATATTTTTATTTGTTAGGAATTACTCTTATGCACATTTGCTGGATTTATTACCCAATAGTTACTTGGGTAACCAGTGTCTGTAATGAGCAGAACACACTGAGATTCCAAAGGAGTGCTCCAAGAATAGGTTGATTCTTTTCCTCTTTCAGGCCTTGCAATAATTTAGTCTCTTCTATGTGTCTTCTTCCTTCCAGTATTACTAAAGGATATTTATTAGACGTGTCTATTACCTTATTCTAAAGGAGCCTTAATACTCCAGCAGGACTTTGAATGTGGAGGAAATTAAATTTAAGGTCATCTTTAGGGAGTTTTCTGTCCTCTATTTCAAAAGAAATAGGCTTCTATTTTCTATGTGGAGTTTAAAAACATGTGAATTCCTGGTGACTGAAGCAAGAAGTAATAGCAATCTTCCTTAGATAGGAACTACGTTGTTCTTTATGTTTGACAGTTTAACAGATTTGCTGGAAAGGAGAGATTTTGTTCTTGAAGCAGTGTGTTACAGGGGAAAACCGTTCCGTTCATGTGGTTTAAGTCAAGTTTATTGATTGATTTATTTATGATCTGCAATTAACTGGCAATCATGGGGCTGTACTTTTGGGCTTAATATCAGCAATACAACAGATAACCACAACACCAGTCGTCTAAGTGACCATTAAGCAACTACCAATCCAAAAGGATCCCAACATGTGCCACACACACACATTTGTGTCCATCCACACCCCCTGCTCTTGCAGGCTGTGGGGTGTGCAAGACCTCTGCCCAGACACCCGCGCTGTGGGAGATGCAGGTGCCCTTTGTGAACCCGGGGCCCCACCACCTCCTTTCCCCTCCAGGAGGTGACCCTGCGCTCCCAGGGTGCAGGTTCCAGGGGTGCCCCTGTGGTGGCTGTGGGAGAGCTGGAGGTGGCTGCTGGAGGGCACCCTCGGGGTGGGGGGTGGTGCTGCCAAGTCCCAGCAGAGCCCTCGGTGCCATGGGACCACGTCAGACAGGGTCACACCAGCCCTGACACCTGCTGCTTCCATGCCAGGGTTTTTTCCCCTGGTACGATCGTTTATGCTTTTCTTCATACTTGTTTTCAGACTGGTTCCTTCTGTTTCAAAAATATCGTCGTAATTTCCTGGCTACTGCTTAATCTGGCTGATGGCCTTCCTTCCCCTTTATGGGATCACTTGGGGCAAATATCCCCCTGACAGTTTAGGGTGCACTGTTTGCGCTTGCATCTTTGTTTTAGCAGGCATCGTCATCTAGGCCATTTGCCTAGGGTGGGCTGCGCAGGCACCCCTACCTTGGTGTCATAATAAAAAATGTCATTGGCCTAGAAGAATTTCACAGGTCAATGAAATGTCACCTTTTTTGTCTCCAGGTGCTGAAGAAGATGAGGATAGTGCGGTGATAACAACATCCAGAACACTTCCAAAGTTACCGACAACTAGTGATGCATCTAGGGCTGAGACCACGACGGTGAAAATGCAGAGCAAGGTGCCTGCACAAACAAGGGTGCGTCGCTGGAGAGGAACACCATTTAAAACATCCTGCTGTACCCCACTGATGACTTGATGTTAATTTTCTTTGTTTTATATAGATTAAAAAGCCCTCAGAAACTTTATTTAATGTTACTGCATCCTGCTAAATAAATACAGAGCTGCTCAGTTTCATTCCTACTAGAAAGTCTGCATAGGGACATATGGATTTCACATGAAAGAAAAGAGAGATGAAAAAAGAATATCTCATGATATCTAAGACAGTTTCTCATGGTACCTTTGAGTCCAAGCTGTACCTTTTTTACATCTCTCAAAGAGTTACTGAAAAATACTACATGAAACTTCCCTTCTCAAAGGAGAATGTTGTATGGTTTGGCTGTAGTTTGAACACTTGCCAGGCTCCGTTTAGTATTTCGGTATTTCCTCCTATCACCATAGGTGATATTGCCTAAGTTACCCTCAAAGGTATTCTGAATATGACATACCTGATGTGTTAATTTCAGAGTTGTTACTTCATTCAGAGGCCATTATTTTGATAAACACAGGCAATATTTAACAGCTGTTTGCTAAATATACTTTTGAGGTTTTTAAACTTGTGGATAGTGTTTTCCATTCCAACATAGTGACGACAAATGGGTCCAGTTACAATGTCTAGCACAGCTTTCTGTGGTCAAAAAGCTTCCCATGTGTTGTGTTTATGGGTATTGTGGAGTATGCGCATGGAGCCACAGCTTCGTGGCTGCCTGTGACAGGCAGTGGCTGTGTCAGCTTGCGGTGTGCCCTGTCAGCAATTTTCTGTTTTCCTTTTTGTGCCACAGTCACCTGAAGAAATTGATAAAGAGGAAAGGCCCGAGACGGATGCCAAGAAAAAGAGCGATGAGCCAGGGGATGACACCGACGTGTTCACTGAGAAGCATTCAGAAAACCTCTTCCAGAGAACAGAAGTTCTGGCAGGTGAGGCGTCGTTTGCCAAGGTCCATCTCACCAGAAATAGCACAGAAAACAGAGGGGATCCATATCAAATAATGCAAACTCAATATTTTTGTTTTCTTAGATTCTTAAACACATTCATAGGGGTAGCCAGCAGCACTATCAATTACTTGATAGTGAAGTCTTGCTAGTTGATTTGATGCCTGCAAGTTGAATACTGTCTGCTGAGTATCTGGAGCTTCCACAGCTCGGGAAGGGAGTCGCAATTTGGATTGATGCTGGCGGTGCAGAAATGTACTTCTCATCCATGCTCCCAAGAGCACATCACTGTCTGGTCCATCTGGTGCAGATGGAGGAGCTCACAGCGGGGGTGGGTGGCTGGAGAAGGAGGGATGAGCATTGTCCTTAGGATACAGAGGGTCTGTTTTCATCCACAACCCAAGAAGGCACAGGCTGACCACCAATATTTTCATGTGGCTTTCCTACATGTGAGGGGATTTTGGCATAAGAACAGTGTTCACAGGTATACTTTCCCCCCGTGTCCTTGGAGGGGCTATTGGAACCCATGAAGGGTCATATAATTTTGGACCACATCTTCCTCTGAGCACCAAAATGTGAAATAGCCTTAATATCCACATCAGGGGAAGCATGTGGGTTTGCTCTTGAAGTCTAGTTGAAGTTAATACTTTCTACCCACTCACAAGTGCATGATGAATGTAATGCATCTGTCCTTACAGCTCCATAAAATGTTCTCTCCTATTACCCATCAATAGGAAATTAATTTCAGTCTAGAGTCAGAGCGAAAACTGACAGAGAAAAGGGAAAACCCATTTCTTAGCTAGTGTAGCAAAATAGTTCTTTTAAGGCTGAATAACTGTTGAAAAATGAGTTTGAAGGAAACTTAAATCCCAAATCATTCTATGATTCTATGATTAAATGTTGTTATTATTGTTATAAATGAAGACAACTTTTTGCCCTGGCAGTATGGGTGGCTTTCTTAACTGAGGTTTTGGAAAATTTTTAATATCTATTTTAAAACTGTGGGTTGTTGGATCACTCACTTGCAGGTGGAATGTCCTTTTAAATGAATGTCCTTTGTAAACACAAACAGGCTTTCTGAGAATATATTTCAGGATGCTAATAATCACGACAGTTACATAATGGGAGCCCTTTTCTGTAATTTAAAAGTAATGGCAAACTCATTGTGTGAGATGAAAAAGTAACATGGTGTTGAACTTGTTTTTCCGGCATATAGTGAATCTCTGTTTCTTTGATTACAGCTGTTATTGCTGGCGGAGTTATCGGTTTTCTTTTCGCAATCTTCCTTATCCTGCTGCTGGTATATCGCATGAGAAAGAAGGATGAAGGCAGTTACGACCTTGGTGAACGTAAACCATCCTGTGCTGCCTATCAAAAGGCACCTACTAAGGAGTTTTATGCATAAAATTCCTCTTTAGTGTCTCTATTTATGAGATCACTGAACTTTTTTAAATAAAGCTTTTGCATAGAATAATGAAGATCTTTTTTTTTTTTTTCATTAAAGAGCCATTACGGCACCTTTATGATAAAATCCCATTGTATTTAAAACTTTTCATGTATTCCTTTAAAAATGTAAAATTAAAACTTAACATTTGCAGTGTTCTGTGAATAACAGTGGCAAAGCATTATTTTATAAAACCATTGATGTTCACTGAATCATTTTTAAAACTTTATGCATAAATATAAAATAATGAAAATGATTGTTTTATCCTATGGTTCAATGAAAGTTGTTTAATTTTTGTCGGCATGTCTCAGATTGATCTTACAAGTTAGTTTTTATTTCATTAATTTATCTGTTTCCAAAAAATGCCTTTTTGTAGTTGTCATGGTGCAATTTGTCTTCAGATAATTCAGATAACAGTAACTTTTAGTGTAAATGTAATTTTTCAGCTATGTAAACTTTAACCTCCACTTTGTATAAATTTAAGTGTCAGAATATCAATTTTACACTTTGCATTGTTTCTCAGCGTACCTGTAGCTTCAGTGAGATTTGTAACAGCAAATTAATGTGTAAAATTGGATTATTACTACAAACTGTATAGTCACATTCTTACTAAACAAATCTCCTGTAAGGAAGATTTGGAGTAAGCTACTGACAAACCTAAGCAAACCCAAAGACTCTAACAGTATTTTGAGAAGTTGCTGCAGATTTCTATGGCCACTGTATTTGTTAATTATTTGCAATTTGAAGGTACAAGTAGGGGTTTAAATTTTTGTTCTTAAAAAATTCATTTAAGTTGTAAACATCTTTTAAAGCCTTTGAAGTGCCTATGATTATATGTAACTCCGTCGCAGACTGGTGTTAATGAGTATATAACAGTAAAAGAAAATGTTGGTATTTTATAAGCACAGACAATTCTAATGGTAATTTTTGTAGTCTTACATGGATAGACATAATTGTAATTTGGGAACATAAACACTACTGAATAAATCATGTGGCCTAATACTGAGAATTCCATTGTGATATACTTTTGTATGCTTTCCATTTTATGTCTACTTGCCTATGTTCTAGTGTCACAGAGTACATCTAGTAGATCTTAAAAATCTGGACCAAAAAAAAAAAAAGAAAAAAAAAGCTGTTGATCAGGCTGATCCTTGGACCAGATTTATTGCTGAGAAAAGTGGGAATGTTTAAGTCTTGCATCTGGTGTATGAGTTATGAGTCATTCGACCTTTGCATTATATTTAATGGCAGTATTGACAGAGACCTGTTCTTCCTGCAAATGTTTTTTTCTGTACTGTAAAATTCGAAGGAGTACCTGGTTTCATTTATTGTGTATATCAGTTTTTAATTTGTTGTTCTGGTTTGTTTTTTTCCCCTGGCCTTTTGGAGAATCTTGGTTTATTCTGCTTGGACTCCAGCAGAAGAGTTGAGAGAAGTCGAATATCTTCATAAGAGAAGAAAGAAAGATTCCAAGTAGAAGAGAAAAGGCTGTGTTGCTTAGTCCACAGATAGGTGTTGGATAGAGGGGCATGTGGAGAAGATGATAGTCTGCCTCCTTATATTATGCTTTGTAACAGACAAACGGCTTCGTCTTCTGCTCTGTTAATCTGATTTTTTTATTTTTGAGATTTCCAAAATATAGGAGTTCAGGACATCAAGCTGAACTGCTTCTCAGAAATAGCAATGTATTGTAAATAAGATCAGGTGGCTCTTCAGATAAGAGTTGCATAACTGGTATTTGTTGCTGTCCCAAGTTCAGTGGTCATTTAGGGAAAAAAAAGAACGCTATCCTGTGCTAAAATATTTAATATATTGCTTTTTAAATTACTTATACGTACTGGCAAGTTTTTCAAAGCCATACAAGTTCAACAAGTAAAAACAGGGTAAGAATTTAACAGGTATATCTTATTGTGCAATATTTAGTGAAATTCAATTAGTAATATAACTGCTTGAAATAACTGTGCCAAGAAAAGAAAATTTCTGGCAAATGCTGTGCCACTGCTGTAAAATAAAGCATTTGTTAAAGTGCCAAAATAAAGTCTACGATGCCTAAACTAATACTTTATTTGTATAGTCTGACATCCAGTTTTTTGAAGCCCACTTTGCTTAAGGCAGTAGATCTGAATTTTCTTTAAGGTGCAATGAATATCACTGTAAGTATAGCTATAAATATTAATCAACAGATAAATTGTCTCCTCCTTCTTCATAAGCAAATTAATAAGCTGTTTTCTTTTTATTTATAAACGTTAGCCTCTGTCTGTATACCTAATGCACAGGACACTTTATCCAATGTAGACATCTGTTGTGTTTATTCAGGCTACCAAATATTATGCTTGTTGGGTTCCTTCTGCATCTGCTTACAAGCAGAAGCAATGGCAAAGTTTCAGCTCTGTTTCACCACTTGCCTTTTTTCCCCTACACATCCATTATCCTCTGTGTTATATGCAGGTTTAATGCTTCAGCTATATAATTGGCGTGATAGTAGGATTTATCATCTCGCTATCTCTTTGCCTTTTCAGTGCCAAACCATACTATTAGGGGAAAACTCTATCATCTCGATTATAAACATCGGTTCAGTTTTCATCAGTCTGAAAAACAGGCTGCTGCAGACACCCAGCTTCCAGCAACGCTGTTCAGAAGAAGTGAGCAGCTGAATGCGCGTCTCTTACACTGAGCCTTCCCAGCACAAGTTGCTCTTCGTTTTCGCTTCCCTTTTGTACTCCCCTTCCTGGATGTGATTCTAGCAATACTCTGGCTACTCATGGATGTTGCTGGGCAGCTGGGAGTCCCGATGCCAGGCAGTGGATGCTGCACCACATGCCTGCAGCTAGCAGCATACCTCAGGGATGGCTTTTCCTAAAGATCCTTGGCTCTTCTCTGCTGAAGCTGTTGTAGCAGCTCTGAAATTCCTCAGCAACCTGACCCGGCGCCTCCTTGTGATTGATAGGCTCTAGTGTTTATCAAAATGCCATTTTGCTTTGATTTACTCTGGGTTGTAAATGGTTACTTCCTCTTAGATTCTTTGCAAATAACGCTTGATGCGAGCAACGCGAAGCTTATGTTAAAAGAAGTCTCTCGCCTTTGCTTTATTTGTGGAAAAACAACTTCAGAAGTTGAGTTCCTTGATCCTTTGCTTGCCAGCTTGAACTGGGAATTGTAGCTCATGTTTACAGGCTGTGTTGATAGTTTTTTTCTACACTTCGAGCATTGCACTTCATTGAAATAGGATAAATTAAACCCAAAATGTCCTCTTGTATCTCCACACAAGAAAATAGCATATTTGTAACTTTGGCTAGTTGTTGATCTTTTTTTTTCCCTTGGAGCTGTGTATTGCAATGATAGGGGAGTGCAGTCTTACTTGACAATTACTATTTTTTAAGCAACATACAGAATACAGGAAACTTTTGTAAGGAAAGAAGTATCCACATAAATGTTAAACAAAAACTATTGGTATGAGGGAAATGATGATAGCATGCTTATTATTACATTCTTTGTTCAAGGAAGCAAACAATGATAACAGGAAAAGGAATCTGAGGGGAAAAACATCCCGAAGGAAACTATTCATACCCATGGAAATAATATAGCAATTTTTTTTTTTAATTTGCAATCAGTTATATTGGTTACTTAGCACTTGCTTAATCAGACAGGCGTAATTTCTTTTAAGGAATTTGCAATATTATTGTCCCTTTTTAATGGGCTTTAATATTAGTTTTGTTACATTTTAAGCTCTTGCCTGTGTGTGACAGAGCTCTGAACCTTTGTGTGAAAACTCCGTGCTGTGAATTTTTAGATCATTGCCTTTCCAAAACTCTCTTCAGGTTGAGGAAGCGTGATCCAGGAAGTATCCCCCACCCTGGCACAGCTTCTGGTCCCGGGATGGTTTGTGGCTGGAGCAGAAGAAGAGTTTTGCCAAGGAACTGGAGCAGGAGAGGGGGTGCCGACATGTGCGTTTCATTTCCTCCTGACTCCTGGGCTGACCAGGCGCTGGGTTCAGCTGTGTGGGTGGGAGTGGGGGAGCTGTAACCTAACCCTGCCAGTGGAAAAGATGCTTTGCTGAGATTTCTTCCCCTGTGAAGGAAAGTAAGTTGTGTATTTTTTGCTTTGAAAACAAACAGATGATAAAACTTAAGCTCTGTAGAGCTAGAAATGGAAACATGGGCTCCTGCCCTGGCCGCTGTGAGCTGATTTCACATGTGCATCGGATGTGCAGAGTAGCTGCTTGCGTGGGTGGAAATCCGAAAGACTCTCCATGTGCTTGCAGTATCGGAGCTTAGTTTCTAGTAGGAATGATGGGGGGAGGGGACAGGGCCCATGGAGAACTACAGACATTAATTTGGGGTGAGTGGAAGGAAGGCAGGAAGAGAAACTGTCCTGACAGCCCATGTTTTCCACTGGAAGTTACAAGGCATTTTGTTTTCTTGAGTTGTTGCCGTCACACTGAATTTGTTTGTAACAGAGAGAATCTGTAGGCAGAAAAGGGGGCAGATGTTGGTGTCATACCCTGAGAGATGCTCTTGGTTGCACACAGCTTCCCTGCACATCAGAGATCTCCACTACCTGTTGCACGTGTTGCCAGTCACAGCTCCTGCTGGCTGCTCGACCCCGGGTTTGCAGAGGAGCTGCTCCAGCCAAACGGGCGGAGGATCGGCAAGGTGGACCCCGCGCACCTTCTGTTACTCACAGGAGGTGCTGGGAGGGTGGCAGGAGGCAACAATCAGGGTGCTGCATTGCATTCGGAAGGGTCTGGGTTGTCTTTTTTCCATGGGAGGTGAGAAGAAATGGATGAGACGTGCAAACGGGGCTTTGCAGTTGAGATGTGCTGTTGCCTGTTGAAGCAGCTTCCCATTTCTTCTCCATGCTTGGGAGATGTCAAGCTTTCGCTACCCCTAACTCTTTCAATATTAAATGTTTTTGTGGTGCAGCCTGCAGAATTCTTGAGTTTTTTAATTCCTATGGCAGCTTAAAAACTCTGCTGTGGTTGGGCTGGGGCTGAGGTCTCTCATGGCTGAAGGTCGGGTTCAAAGAATTTCTCCAGCCTGGCAGTTCAGCCCTGGCCCGGAGTGAGGGAAAGTAGGAGTGCTTGTGAAAAACTTCCAGAAAAATATTGCAAAACCTGTAATAGTTTGTTGAAAATAAACAGAGCCCAAGTTCTCTGTAGGGGGTGGCTTTAATTCATTTAGATTTCTTCTGGGGCATTATGCAATTCTTTTTCCCATGGACCTTTTCTTGATTTGTTGAATGCAGAGGAAGCTTCTGATTTTTTTTGCTGGTTTTAGTCCTAAAATGAACCAAGCGCTGACGTATAAGGAGAAACAATTCCACGAGATGAGCTACTTGAAGCTTATCTGGTGGTGGGAAACTAAGCTCAGTGGAGGGAAAAGTTCTATGTCCTAGTTACCCACCCACCTTGTATGGCCATATGTAGTCTTACAGTCTAAATAAAGTTTAGTGTCCCTTTTCCTGATCTCCTGTGGTGGAACAGGAGCTTTCCCTAAATACTACAGCTCCCCAGAGGATATCAAAGAGAAATGGGAACAGACTCACTTTTTGATGTTTTAATGTCATAACTCATAATACTAACACTCATCTCCCTCCTACTCCCCTTTCTAAATATAGCAGCAGGGGCGAAGTCAACAAGCATCACCCTAAACAGTACTGAAAGAATGTAAAACAGTCCAAAGTTCAGCGTTCATCATTCATCCCTATAATTTTCGTTACCACAGAGCTAACAGAAGAGTCTCTTGTGCAAGGAAGAGAAGCGGAGCATGTGCTTCCTTCTGGACCAGCCCACGGTGCCAGCTGAGTTAATGCTGACTTGGGGGAAAATCTCTTCTTGGGAAGGAACAGCTGCTGGGGCTGAGGTTCAGATGGCTGCGGGCACAGCTTAACTCCTTCTCGGACCGAAGCACTCGAGTGGAGGACTCTGTCTTTACCTGGTGCCTCACGCTGGTGAGGCAGAGCTTCAGGAACAGTTCTAGTAAATCTTCATTGTCTGAGCTGCATCCCATAGGAAAATGTTCCCTGGCAATCACAGTCAGCTTAAATTATTGACTACAATCAAAGCAGCAGCAAGAAACCCTTCTTTAAATCATCAGTTTTCACCGAGTTTTGCATGTGCTCAAGTATTTTCCTAAAGAAAATTGGTTTTTATTGGCTGGTAAACAAGACAACCTGTTAACTTGTAATTCAGTTTAATCTTTACAGTAAATTTTGTGCTGCTTTTTGCTCTGCAGGAGCACACGCTATTTAAATTTTTATGCCACTACAAACCTTAACTTCCATTTTTATATTCTAGTTTTTCCATTCTGTTAAAAATGGTAAATAAATACTTACCAGCTGATTACAGATTTTATTTATTTCAACTTGCTTTTCAATGGAAATTGAGATTTCATTAACAATGCATAAAATTAGCACTTCTTATAAAGTAAAATATATTAAGCACATCAGAACAAAGATTAGCAAAAACATTTTTATTGTAAAACATATGTAATTATTGGGAGTAGCTTATTTATGAAGAAATAGCATTTTTTGCTAGTTATTGAATTGAACTGAGTAATTCCAATCACGTCTGTTAAGACTTTCAAACCAGTAGGTCTCAATCTTTCTTCATTGTTCCCGTAAGTTGGAAGAGTACAAGCTTTCCTGCTCTTTCAGTTTCTTAGCAGTTTTATTAAAAAAAAAAAAGCCTGAAAATAGAAAAAGAGAGAATTTTATAGCGATGGAAGAGCTGTCAGAGTCTAAAGTTTTCTTTTATCATCTCAAAAACTGGTTACAGGTGCTCATCCGTGTGACTTCTCCTAGTTCATGGTTTGATTTTTGTAACAGCTCTGGCAGTAGAAATCATCATTTTCTCCTCTGCCAGTCTGTGCTTTTTATAACACATTCAGCCACTAAAAGCTAAGTGGAATTTTACTTCAGCCTTTCCTGATGGGACTTTTAATGCAGATTCTGAAACTGCATAGACTTACTCAGCTCTGGCTTTTAGGATTCTAGGAAATACTGCACTTGGCCTTAAATGAGCAATATATTCTTTTACACATGCTCTCAGTAGATCAGCTTTTAACTTTTCAGCACGTGTATCAACGCTTTCAAACTGTGATCGGCCAGACTTTCCAAATTTGAGCAAGAATCATGCCATCTTCTAAATACATACCATAGAGGATCAGAAGAGGACTCCAAAGCTGTAGTTAGTTTTGATAGTGACACACGGAGTCTCTTGCAGAATCACATCTTTTTGAAGTTTGAATGATTACTGCTATATTAGCTCTGCTTGACTTGTGCAGCCTGTTCAGAGTCCTGTGGTTAAACCTCAAACGAGATACGGGTGAAGCTGGGTCTCAACGCGTGCATCCACACACTGAGTGGGGAGCTGCGTCTGATTGCATCCAAACCCCAGCACAAAATAAAACACCTCTCACTTTTGGGCCTGTTCTGATGGTAACAAGTTATTCTGGCGCTCAGTTTCTGTCCATCTGTCTAGTATCTGCCACTCCAAGAACACTCCTCTTCCCAGTACAATGGCTGGCTCAAGCATCATTTGCTTTGGTACGCGGCGGAGTACCAAAAGCGAAAGGAAGGGAGAGGATTCCCTTTCCTCTAAGTCCATATATCCAGAAATAAAAGTTTAAAATTATTTTAAAGTATTTATGGATTTAAACTTGTTTGGGACAAATGTGTGTTGAATCAGTTGAACCTGGATTTTATCCTCACAAAAATATTGAGACGAATAAAGGTATTGAGACGAATAAAGTGGAGGAATACTTGTATATATTGCTGGACCGATTGCTACCTGAAGACCGGAGATCCGCAGCAATCCACAGAGAGGCTCCTTGCGCCTCTGGTTTTACATTAGGTGCCCATGCTCTGCTGTCTGCCCACGGCAGCACAAGTCACACAGTTTATAAGGAGATTCCAGTGGGAACACTCCATCAATGCTTAACAAAAGCCTTTCTGTGGCATGGCCAAGCCAGTGCCCCTGTAAGTAAACTTGTAGTAATCTGCAGGAGAACTTACACTGCCAGGCTATGCCTTACTAGCAAGTTTTGCTGCCAGAACTTTTGTGGGGTCATGAGTTGCTGACATGTTTATGTCCCTGGAGCACGTGTGTTCCTCACTGTTTTTGGGAGGTGCTGCATGCCCTCTCTGCAAGGGGCTGTAACAGCAGAAGCGCTGCTGCACACTGGGTACGGACCCAGGGCTTGCAGCTGCCAACATCGCTGTGTTCTTGGACAACATACGCAGTGGCGTTTTGCTGGTAGCTATATGTTGGCTCATGTTGTTCAGAGAGGAGATTTCACTTTGGCAGGAGAGGCTGAATTGTGTTGGCTTAGTATGAGAATGCAGAGAAACTCAGGGCAACTAATGCTGACAGTAAACCTGTATAGCGCCGGATGGGCCCCAGCTACGACGTGTCCCAAGCAAACACACCCTGCCCACCCACTGCTGGCAGACATCCTGCTCTCGGCTGATGCTGCTCTTCACACCTACAACCAGGAGTCTCTGACACAGCAGCAGAAAAGACAGCAGAACTGTGTAGAAGAATAGCTGCCATGAGGTGCCTGCTGTTTTTCTTTCACAATGTCCCTTTTTTTCCATTCTAGGCACTATTAGGATATATTTATTTGCTGCCAGGCTACCTAACGGAAAGACATGCAGCTCAGGGTCAAGCTGAGCTTCCTAGGAAGAACTGAAAAATAGCACTCCTTGGGAACTTAAGAGTATTCTTTTCAGCTCCTTTAAATGAAAAGGAAGAGGAATTAAAAGCTGAAGTTTGCATTAATTAGCAGTCCATATTTACCTGCCTACAGAGCAAAGCAACAAAGAAAAACTCTAAATTAAGAAAACACCTGCTAGTGGTACTGAAATATAATGTGGACCTAGAGAAGACTACTGAGAGACAGAGTCAAAAAATGGAAAATGTAAATAAATGTCATGAAGTTAAAACTGAGAGCACGCTTCTCAACAAGGGTAGCTGGTATATTGGTAATTCCTTCAGGTTGGTACAGTCTGCTCCCACTTCAAACACCTTTTGTGTTTGGACCTGTGCTGGCAGCTTTTCAAAGGAACCTCATACTTTCTTCCCTCCCCACTTTGCATAATAATTAGTATGTGAAATATACTTGTGATTTCTTCTTATTAATACATTCACATTGTAGAGACTCAGTAAAGTTCAGAGCTCCACTGAAGCAGTCCTTGCTCCAGAAACCATGCAGCCTAAACAGACTGCAAAAACAAAGCACAGCGAAACAGCACCATCCCCATTTCATGCAGGAAGAAACAGGGCACCGAGTGACTGTGCTATCAGAGGAGATTAGGGATCCATTCAGGCATGATCCTGTGCCTAATAGCAGACTTCAGTTGCTTCATATATGGTATAACAGAAGGTGAAAAAAATCCAGCAGTAAGAAGTATCACCTGTCCTGACATTAGCCTTCATTCTCCTTTCTAGGAGTTATTCCCTGAAGCACCAAGTTACAATCAGATAATTCTGATTATTTTTAACATCCATATGTATCTAATCTCTTTTTGAATATTAAGTTCTTGACTCCTTCAAGCACCTGAATAGTCTTAATGAGTTGAACAGTATACAAGATGGATCACAGTGGTGATTTCTGGATGGGGGCAGGGGGCTAGGAATTTGCCCAGTTAGGAGCTTATAAAGTCAGGGAAACTGAGGACAGGTGTCCTTGGCTCCAGCCTCCCCCTGATTTATAGTTACAATCCCTAGGAGGGAAGAACAGCAGCCAGAAAGTCCTGAAGCTGCAAACTAAAGGAAATCCAAACTATGCGTTCAGTGAATAATGTAAAATATGAGAAAATAATGGGTGTGATGGAAAGACCTTTCCCGAGGCTAAGTGGGTATTGATGTGTTTGAAACCCATGAACACATTTGTGTTGTTGCTGGCTGAAGAGGCTTGGGGGTGGAGCTCTAGGTTTTGTTGTTATGTCTATTTACTTGCTTTTACTTATTGTTTCTCAGGCAAAGACAACAGAAGACACAAGCAGTGTGCTCTTCTCTTCCCTGTGACCTGGGATTAATGACAGCTATGCCGAGATTTATCCGTCCTGACTATTTGGTGACAGGGAAAAAAGATGGCTTATTATCACTCATCCTTCTGATTTCTTGACTGTGGAGGGATTAATAAAAGAAGCCAATTCAGGAAAAAATAATGGGAAACCAGGTGACTTAATTGTAAAGGAAGCAAATGAAGAAAGAAAGCACTCCTCTCAGAGATCAACCAAAATCCTAAATTTGAATACTACAAGTGCAGCTTCATATGAGCTCCTTCGTGCAGACCTGTTCTATTTTCTGTCTCTTGTTGGAAGCAAAAAGGAAAGCTGTACCTTGGTGGTTAAGTTCAAGATGTTGTGAGTGCAACAGCCAACCTTTGAGGATGGAATACTTTTTGCATGACCTGCAGCGATGCATTTAGAACTGCTCGATCCCTGTGTATAACCTCTTCCCAGAGACAGAGTCCCAGATGGACACTTACAGCTTACAGGGCATGAATCCAAAGAATATATGGAATGCACAGGGAAGAGAGAGATAGACAGATTTCTAACAGCCATTTACTTGTGTAACATTTTTATTTAAACAGTTATTGTGTCACCCTCAACAGAACAGGACTCTCAAGGACCGTTGCATCCCATCGGCATGCTCTGTAGTCTGTATAGCAGAGGACACAGCCCCAGCTGCAAAACCGTACCATCCAGATTGTGCGCTGAAAAATACAAGTGAAAAAATACAAACGAGACACCTCAAATAAACTGGTGGAAGAGTCAGGTTGGCAGGGACAGACATCATCTTACAATAGGGTGTGTTTCAAATCCCCATTCAAGGTACCTGCCCATGAAGCTCGACAGTCTTTGCACTAAGACAGAAAGTTCGTGAATATTGGAATACTCTGTTGAACATTAGAGGGAAATTCTTGACTATCCTCCTGCTGCAGCAGCTCTTTGGGAATGCACCAAGGGCTCTGATGCTAAACCCACTCACCCGTAAGCACCTGGGTAGCCCCAGTGCCTTGAACAGAACCTCCAAGCGTCTGCCGATCAGGACCCATGTTTGTATTTTAAGATCTTATCTACAGAAGAAATAAATAACCTTTATTTAAGTGAGGGCAGTGTTACCAGTGCAGGAGGCCCCCAGGTGCCACGCGAGCCCCGACCTCGGCTCCCCGCTCTCAGCCGGCTGGAGGCCATCGCGGCACCGCACGGTGCTGCCAGCTCTGCACCGCCCCGGGAAGGGCTGCCGGGGGTGCCTGGACGGGAGTTTTTAAGCCTCCTCCCCGCCAGCCCGGGGTCGGGCCCGCCTCGCCTCAGAGGGGCCTACGAGGCGGCTTCCAGGCGGCCCTGGCGGAACCGACACCAGCCTGGGCCCGGCAGCCGCCCGCCTCCTTCCACCGCCCGCCGCGGCTCCTCCTCCCGCCCCGTCCCGCTCCGGCCGGGCGGAGGTGGGGCCGTACTGGCGCGGCTGCCACGCGATCTGCAGGGGGAAGGTGCGTGTTTGCTCTGCTGTCCTCCTCGTCCTCACAGGGGCCGGGAAGCGCTGCCCGGGCTGCCTGCGGCCGCGGGAGCGGACACCCCTCCGCCGGGGTCCAGCGCTCTCCCGGGGCCGCGTTCCCGGCGGCGGCCCGGCTCCGGCTCCGCGGCCTGGCTGGAGGCGAGGACGGGCACGGAGGCCGCCGGCGCCTCGGTAGCGCTCAGCCCTGTCTCCTGCTCTTGCCGAGGCCTCTCTTTAAAGCCCTGCCGGCGTGTGCTGGGGCCCCCCTCGAAATGGGACCGCGGGTGCTGGCGGGCCGGCCCTGCCCGGGGCCGGTGGGATGGAGCCCCCGGCCTGGCCCTGGGGCGTCGCGCCCGTCCTCCCACCATTCTGGAGGGGACAGCCACCTGCTTGGTCACCCTTTAGGAACACGGGCGCTCCGTGGCGTGAGGAGCAGTGCCTGCTTTCCTTAGTGTTCCCCTTCAGATATGGACACGAAGTTGTGGCTGTGGCTGGGGGACGTGGCGGGACGTGGCTGGTGTTAGGCGAGGCACGGCGCTATCATCCTGAACCCAGGACCGAGCTGACCAGTCACTGACTGAAAGCTCCGCCACTGCAAATGGATAAAACCCAAAAGTACCAGCTGCGTGCGTTAGATATTTAGTTAGAATTTACGGCGTGCTTCACAGTGCAGAGGTCCCAGCACATTCCGTGGTTTAGTGCTTCTGAGTCGGGTGTTCTGGTCACTAGTAGCCATTAGATTTGCTTTGGCAGGACTTTATTCTTCAAAAACTACCTTTTTCAATTTGATGCAAAAGGAAAAAAGTATATGAGGCATATTTATAGATGTATATACAATTTTATACATGTATACATGCATATACTTATTTTGTAGGAGTACTAAAATATATATGAGGGAGAGAAAAGTGAGATATTAAAAAAACATGAAAAAATGTAAGTTCTGCAAGCTGAATCAGATTTTATTGGGGAAGCATTAGATACAGAGGAGCCTTTAGTGGTTGTGTCTGACAACTTACAAGTCTGCTCTGAACTACTGAAGAGAGAATTCAAAATACCAGCGCTGGATTTCTGTTTGCTTGTTGATTACTTGTTTCTTCCTTCAAACTGCAGAATTTTGGGGACCTGGCTTTCTTAAACGCTGCATGGGCACCCAAAGCACATGCTTAGAGGGCCATACACGTGCAACACCCGAAATGCAAATTTCTTGTTCGTAAGCCTTAATTTTCAAAATTTTGCCTGTCTGTGGTTTTTATTCTGTTCAAAATTAGATTAATTTTGTTTCCGGAGATAGTTCCACATCTGCTCACCCTTTTATATCAAAAGACTGTAAGCGTGTTGTAATCTGTTGATGAAAGGGAAGCGTGTGGGTGTTTCTTCTTATAAAGCAATACTTGGTGTGACTGTAGAACAGATTCCTTGTGTGGGAATGGGAGGACTGCTTCTATCTGTGTGTATCTAGAATGTATCTTTCTGTCTTAGCTTGAGAAATTAATAAGATTTAAGGTCGGGTGACAAAAGTTGGCCTTGATTTTGCTCTGGTTATTTTTCTGCAAAGGATGAAAGCTTTTATTAAAAGTCTTTCTTGTGTTTACCTACTATCACTTCTTAAAATCACCTTCCAGTCTTGTCTGGTGCTCCCTCTCTTAGATTATTATTTTGAATAAAACCTCAAACACGTCTTTCCCCAAATAAACCCTACAAAGCCTGCCGTGAGAGTTCCTATGGCCCTTGTTTCCTTGCAAATATTGACTCATTTCTTTAGACGTTCCCACTGTGTCTTGGATGGCATCTATCGGTTGTGCCTTGCAATCAGTTTTACTTTACCCAAACTTCAGTCTTGCAGATGTAGTCCGTGCAGATAAACTTGGATCAGAGCCACCACAGCTTTAGAGATTCGTGCAAAGCCTTTGTCTTAACCAGTCTTGTTTCTTGGTGTTTAAAATATATGTAATTCTTTTGAACAGCAGAACAATGAGATACTAAATCAGATAAGAACAGATTGCAAATCTGGGCTGGGGAAGAACAACCTGGCATTGACCCCTGTTGAGAGACATCTGTCAGTAAAAGCTCATCTAGATTCTTATTTGTTTTCTAACATGGTTTTGCAATGCCTGCGTGTCTTTAATACCAAATCGGGAAAGGAAACAACTTACACAGCCTCTTATTGTTGATATAATTACACAAACTCATAATGCACATGGGATTCTTTTATCCCTGCTATAGTGTATAAAACTTTCTTATTTAAAATTCAAAACTTTGTCTTGTCATTTCTTCCTTCCTTTCCAGTTGTGGGAGGATGAAGATGAAGGATGGCAGTACATCTAAGAGATAGCAGCTGCAGGGGTGAAATATTTTGCTTAAAAAAGTAGTTTGTGAATAGAAATGTACAAAATGATTACGATCTTGAAGCTCTACAGTTCTTTCTGTTCTGTCTCGACAGGAAATATTATCTGTCAAAAACTGCATTGCAGTAGTCTTTTACATTTTTGTTACTAACAGTCTGCAGTAATGTCAAAGTAGTGAAATAAATGTAAGTTCTTTCTTCAGTTGACCCCCAGTCACTTACATTTTCACTGCAAAGGCAATAGTGAATTTTTAGCTCTGATTTGTAGTCTCTTAAATGCCAGTTACTCGGTTAAGTCAGTATTGCTGACAGGATCTGTGGAGAATGCTCTTTTTTTGTTTCAGTTTTACAATAGAAGGAAAAAATTGTATGTCAGGTTGAAAAAAGTGTTAACCTTGTTAGCCTGTAGTTTAAAAAAAATGACAGTTTGGGTGCCTTGAGGCTTTATTTCTGTTTTTGAGACAGAATGGACCAATAGTGAGGGGTTTGTTGGTTTGGTTTTTAATGGAGACCATTCAGATACTCAGCTCGTTTGGATTTGTTTTTCTGTTGTAGTATTAATAATAGTAATATTTTCTCAGAGTCTTTTAAATCTAATTAACATAGATCTGTTTGAAGAATTTTCTCCACAGTGAGTGAGAGGAAAATCGTGAAAATCCCTTTGGTGCTGTTGCTGCCAAGAGGGATTTGATGGAAGTATCTAATGAACAGACAGATTAAGATGCGTCTCGAAGAAGTTATTTATAGATTTTGGCAAAGTGTTTCTCTGTACTACCCATTGCAGTCAGAGGTGTGGTAACAGACCTGTGATCTTAAAACCTGACTTTAAAATATACTAATGCTGTTTTAGAAAAGAAAAATTCCAGTCCAGTTTGTCTTCGTTCACTAAGATAGATTTTAAATCAATGGTGAGAAGAGGTTAATCTTAGGTCACTCATCACAGACATTTCTTACATCATAGGAAATAAAACCAGCCAAGATTTAATTTAAATTTGCTTGAGTGACCATTCCACATTCAGTACAACAGTGGCAGTTTCCACCAGCTCAGGCATTGCCCAAACCTGTTTTGGAACCCCACAGATGTAGCATCTTGTGTAACTGAGAATTGTTGTCACTCGTGTGAAGTCTGGTTTAGTACTGATGTGAGAAAACAGCTCTGGTTTTAAGTATGTGTGTGTTGGGTGGTTTTTTTATTTCTTTTTCTCCAGTTGCTGGTTATGGTGTCTGATCTTTTACTCAAATGCAGCGATAGTACATTTCCTGCTAGAATACTCTGTATAAAAGGGAATGAGATCACTCTTCCACCCTCTCCCAATTTTTCTAGCTTTCATCTGCTACATGTATATTGATATCCTGTGTCTTTAATTTTTGTGTTAGTTTTGTTCAGAGGAGGCACTTGACTGTGAATTTACATAAGACAAGAGAGTCAAAAGTAATTTTGTGTTTCAAGTAGCCCCATAAAAGGGGCTTATGTAATATTATTCATGTGCCAATAGACATTTGAGAAAGAAGTGTGCTTTTTTGAGGCCTTAAAATGAGATCTGAGCCAACAGACTCTATTGGGAAAGCATCCACTTTTTTATCTGAGACTTTTGAAGAGCAAAGCGTAAATTTGATTTATCTGTGATGGTTTCCCCTTCTGCTCTCCACAGGTTTTGAGATTAGCGTTTCTGATCTTGTTGGTTTTTACTGTTCTGAATCACAGGGCTCACCTCCTTGTGCTCTCTCTGGTCCTGCTCTCCCATACAAAACATGAGTGCTCTTCCGTGGCAGACAGTGAAAACACTTCTTGGAGTTTTAGTTTAATGAAATTCTTTATTGCTTTGGAAGCAGAAAGAATTGTAAATTGCTAATTTCTTTAAGATTGATCATGTACTGCAGTGGGCTATTAATATTTTCTCTTACGATAACTAGATAAGGCAGAAAAGTACATTACTTATCTCAGGTAAAGCTCAGTACTGCTGGAAAAATACACAGAGCAGACAATTTCTACCTCTGTGATGCTCTGTGAGATACCCTGGAAGGAAAACAGAGTCAACTTGATTTTAATTACTTGTTCAGTTTGGTTGTCTTGAAATAGCTGTTGGGTAAGAAATCTCTAGGGGGTTTTCAGAAGCAAAAAAGTCTGGGGAATAGGCTTGGAAAATTCTGTGCAGGCTCTGAGTTACTGCCCTTGTCTAATTTACCTGCAGCTGCTGCAGAGTTTTCCACCCCAGCCACCTGCCTGTCCCTTGGTCAGCGATTCTCACCTGAGAGGTGGTGGAAGGAGCAGAGCTGTCTGCTCTTCAGGCTGCAGGGGCTGCCGCGGTCCAATCTCCCTTGGAGTATCACATCCCCATTTTCTCTTCGGCAGTAAGCTACTGGTACTAATTCTCATGATTAATTTCTGCAAACAAAGAATAAATGTTTTTCACTGGATTGGTTCCCAGAACCAACTTGCTGCCCGACCGTATGGATGAGGTTCTGGTGCAAGCGAATGGCAATTTGGAGGGCAGAGCCACTGTAGCTGGGACCTAGATGGACTTAAGCCACAACTGAGTGAATTTTCTGTTGCCTGGTCCATAGGCTGGTAAAATAACACCTACACTGATTTTAATATATGTTACTACTGCAGCTCAGGTCTGTGATTCATGCTTCATTTTGGATTTATAGCTGAAGAGAAAACTTGGAAAAGGGTGGCAAGCGAGCAGGAATCCCTCTGTGGCTGCCCTTCAAAGAATGTCTTCAGCCTCCCATCTAAATTTTGAATGGGACAATTAATATTTTGTTTCATCTGAAAGAGAGGGGGTCAGAAGAGTGTGATTATCTTTCTGTGTTTACGTCTGTCAGTAGGTAAGCCGAAAACTCATTCGCAAGTCTTTTTCCCTAGAGGAAAAGGTTTTTCCTGGTGCTGAGTGGTGTTTCTGTTAGAAGTCCTCTCATTGCTCAAAGCAGGTTTTTGGCCTACAATATTGGTTTTGAGTAAAGACAAACCTTTTGACACAACAATATGACTTATTTTGGGTTCATAAATGAACAAGACTTTATGCTTTATCTAGTGTGGGAGTTTTATTGTGGCTAGAAATGATATTTTTCTCCCCCACATCATAGTCTCCCATCTGATGTTATTTGGGAAAACAAGTTTGTGAAAATTGCTTTATGATTTAAGCTTTTAGGTTGAAAGAAGTCAATGCATGTTTTAAGCTTTATTTGAAGAACTATCATTATCAATAGTGACATATCCTATGTTTCTTCGATCCAGATCATATGGCAAGTTTTATTTAAAGTGGAAGCATAAAAAAGAGTAAAAAGTGACCGTGACTTTAAGTCAGGAGATGAACCCAGTGGTTAAAATCTGCATGATATATGTATCTGTATAGCATGTCCGATGATTTTGGTTTTGGTTGGGTTCTTTGATTTTTTATTTTTTATTTTTTTTTCTCCAGACAGTGCCATTTTCTTGTTATTATGGTGCAGCCCTCTCAGGTATCTCATCACTGCCCTATGCACCACAGTCTTGCCAGTCCCACTGTCATGCATTTACAGGTCTTACGGCTTTACCAAAGTCAGAGCAGTTATGTTACAGGGGAGTAGTAGTCAAATTTTCTATTTTTTTTCTCCCCTTTCACATGCTGCTTTATCTCCTTTGACTTTTCCTCTCTGTTGTAATGCTGGAAGATGTGGCACTTCTGTTGCTTCTGTTCTCAGTGCATTGGTATTAGATTTAAATGTGCTCAGATGGGGGAGTTGGGGTTCAGCCTGGAGAAGAGAAGTCTCTGGGGAGAGCTTATAGAAGCCTTCCAGTGCTTAAAGGAGACTTTTAAGGATGATGGAGAGAGACTTTTTAGCAGGGCCTGTTGCAATAGCACAAGGTGTAATGGTTTAAAACTAAAAGAGGGTAGATTTAGACTAGATATAAGGAAGACTTTTTTATGACAAGGGTGGTTAAACCCTCAAACAGGTTGCCCAGAGAGGTGGTAGATGCCACATCCCTGAAAACATTCAAGGTCAGGTTGGATGGGGCTCTGGGCAACCTGATCTAGTTGAAGATGTCCCTGCTCATTGCAGGGGAGGTTGGACTGGATGGTCTTTAAAGGTCCTTTCCAACCCATACTGTTCTATGGTTCTGTGGTGACTGTTCCCTGAAAATCACGCAGCCTAGGTGAGCAGCATACAGACAGGAATGGGAGCATGGGAAAGTTCCTTTGAAGAATGTTATATAAAAGTAACTATTGGGAGCTTCTCGGTATGTGAACTGTATATAAAAAAAAACAACCCAGATGCACACTGGATAAATAGTAATAACTAAAGTAGGCATCTGTCTAATGCAACGTTGCAAAATTGTCAAAATGAAACGTGCTGTCTTACATCCTCTGTCCCTATAGACAGACAGCATAGAAAGGATGAAAGGCAGCTAATACTCATTTTTTTCCCTGGAAAACATTTTCAGCTGTGGTGAGGTAACAGCTGGGCTGTTAGGTGCAAGCGTCACTGCCACTGCGGTTGGTGGTCTGTGCAAGCTCAGCTGCTCTTCTGAAAGCAGGAGGTAAAAAAAAGCCTTTGCTGTAGAAAAAGCCTTAATCTAGGAATTAGATGGGATAGTAAACTTAAAAAATGTAGACCTCTTGCTGACCTTGCCTGCTCTCCAGATGTTTATATCTACCTACTTCGTAGACCACAAGCAGGGCTTGTTGGTAAACAAGAGTAAGGGGTGTAGGATTAGTGCTGCCATCAAATTTGTTCCAGTGGATAACTGGGAAGTTGTCACTGGGGAGTAGGGCTGATATATAATTCATTGCCCAAAGCACCTTTTATATCCTGGCCCAGCTTCCAAATGGTTTCAAATAAGAGCTTTCTGAGGAGTGACCCTAATATGGAAATCATGGAAGTACATAAAACTTCAGCATCGTGCTTATTTCAAATGAAAAAAAGAGGTTCCTTGGCATTTTAAGTTCACATAAATTGAGGCTACTGGAGACGTATCTGCTCCTGGATGTTTCTCATGCTGATTATAGCATTTTTGGGACAATGTGTTAGGCTTGTTTAAGGAGCTGATCAACCTGAAAACTGTTTTGTTTTGTTTTGTTTTGTTTTGTTTTGTTTTTTTTCTAATCTCTTCCCCATTTCTCCTGATGCACAGGCTGATTTTCACTAGAGGAGCTCCCTGAACTATATGGCCCCGTGTTCCTTCAGGGGCTCATTCTTGATGCAGTGAGTGGGGTGGTGGGAATGGCTGTCTTGGCCCTTTTTAGTCCAGTTGTCCAGTAT
>WKFP01014326.1:8028-39744 GCA_011057875.1 Pterocles orientalis
CAGCAAGTACCACTCCACAACACGCCGCTGCGTCCTTTAACTTTTGGGAGAACACAACAACTCAGCATCACCATTTCCTAAGGCACCCAAGGCAGAGGAAGACGCGGTGGGTAAGGATGCAAATGCCAGAGCAGGGATGCAGCACGTACCGACCAACTCTGCACGTCAGGGACAGTTTTGCTTATGGCACTGACATGTCATGGAGAATATTTACACTGTTTACAGCGTATATTTACGCTGTTATGGAAAAATATTTTTACAGATGCCCAGCAATCTGGCCAGTGCATTTCTCTGATGTTTCCACGTGGGGTGTATTTGATGGTTTTCCATATTCTGGTACCAACACAGCGACGAGACACTGCAGCTGTAAAGTAGGTCATCTTCAGCACAAACCCCTTAAGAGAATTAATAATTCTTCTCCCCTGATTACTGCAAGGCTTTTAACCAACTCACTGTGGATTTTTCATTTCACATCAAACACTGCGCAGTGCACTAGCAGAATAAACTGGTTTTTTTCCACGATCAAAGGCACTAAACAGGAAGCCAATTTCAAATCCTCGGTTTTGTTTTCTTCATTCCTTCTCTCCTCATAAATATCGTAACTGAACTCAATGCACTGTAAAGCAATGCTGCGCTCTCACAGAAAGATCCGTAGGGCAGCCACCCCCCCATCCCCACCACACCGAGAGGACACCCAGCAGGACAGGGCTGCTGCTCCGAGCATCCCGAGCCCCCCGGTCACACCGCTTGAGCACGGAGCAGGAGATCTCTGTTTAAACGCAGGAGGATCACTGCTGCACGAACGGTCCGTGTAAGAGCACAGCGGCGGATGCTGCAGAGGTACGGGGCTCTGGAGAGCAGCTGGGAACAGCCACTGCCTGTCTTCATGCCCCTCTAGACACGGGAATTTATACATTTACAGAACAAATCTGCCTTTCTGCCTAAAAACACTTTCCAACTACTTCACAATTTTATGTAAAAATATCTCAAGTTGAAAAAATAATAAAATCAGTTTGTTCAGAAGCTACCAAAAGTGGCTTCCACAGTCCGTCCTTTTAAAAAAATATACAATTTTCTTCTATTAAATTTGAACCAGAGCTATTGGTCTGTTTCTAGGGAAATCTCAAAGACACATGAGAGAGAGAGTGATTAAAGACACCAAATTAAAGAAACTGCTTCTCAAAAGACTACACATGTATGTGCAATACCAAGGGATCCCACTAAAAGGATATGTCCTTAGGCAAGAAAACCCCAGACCCGCGCCAGAAACAGGAAAGCTGTGCCACGCGGAGAAACCCAGGGCCACACCAAAACGAGAGGGTGACAGGGGGGTAGAGTTAAAAGGGAGAAAAGGGAAAAATCAAAAGGGGAATCAGCTCAAATGGAAGAATGTCTTGAATTCATGTGTATAAATACATAAATAAAAGGGTCACGCTGAAGGAGGGTAAGTGGGAAGAAGCCAAAGGAGCGCTCTCTACAAAAGCAGACGGAGGAAAGAAACAGGTGCTGACACCAAAGGGGGACATCTTCCAGGAGAGGGAGAGGTGACCAGAACAGCAACACTGGGTGGCACACGGGCTTTAAACTTCAACCTTGTCCAAAAACCCAGAGCTAAATCATTAACGGCCGGACAAATAGAAAATATTACCTCCTTCCCAAGGGGGAACAATTTGTTACTAGGATAATTCCACCAGTTCCCCCCCAGTTTTATTTGCTCGCGATTATTTATTTCACCATTTATCTTCCTTTTCTAGCAGCGCAGAATTGCACAGACACCGCTCCTGGGGCCAGCAGTGCCGCTCAAGCCAAGCGCCAGATCCCCACCGACAGCAACGGGGTTCGGCTGTGAGGCTGCGACAGCAGCAAGCCCCCGATTAACATCATCCCTTATGAAACGTGGAAGTGTTTCCTCAGGAGGAACCAAAATAAAGTGCACGGAAAGAGTCCTGTGTTCAAAGAACACCTCCACCCTAGGCTGCGGGTTGCAGTGGGATATAAAATCCCATTTGGCGCACACAGCCCAGCGCCGGGGCACGGGAAGGCTCTGCAGGGAGAGCTCACCGAGGAAGTACACAAACCCGAGAGGCAGGAAGAAAGGGGGCTGACACGCTCTACATCCAGCACCACTTCAGCGCGGGCTCTGGCAGCACACACAGCTGCTCTTACCAGCACAGATAGCTTTGAAGCGGCTGGCGAGCTTCCATCTGACGCTCAGGCAATAAGACCCTCCGCATCGCCACACAGCCCTGGAGAGGGATTTCATCAGCGGGCACGAACGGAAAAACGGCGTCTGACACAGCCAGACCACACCGGAACCAACGCTGGGACACAGACCCTCTGAAAACCTGGGTGCGATGCCGGCACCACCGCTGGGATTTCACAAGTTCCCCGATTTCAAGTCAAACCCGTCCGCGCTCAACCACCAGCGCCGCTGTCCGAGGGGGGTCCGAGGGGTCCAGGAGCGGACACGAGAATCTGCCTCAGCCTGAGGATCCTCCACCGCCGTCGCCAAACCCCACATTGCCACCACTACCGATGTTCTCCCAGAGACCCTGGTTTGCCCACCTCGGGCTCTGTGATGCTCCAGCCGCCTCCCATCCCGCCTCCCTCCGCATCCCCGCTGCCCCCGAGGATGCGCTTCCTTCCCCGCAGGGACCTTATCGCACCCACCCAGGCCCGTGCAGCCTCCAGGCTGGATTACAGCTGCACGCTGCGCTCAGATCTCTCTCCTTTGAAAAAGCTCCCGCTTCAGACAGCGCCAGATACAGCAGCTCAGGAGTTCAGCAACAAAAGGCATCTCAAGTACATCCCTTTCCTCCCGCCTGTCCTTCCTAGCTCACCTGCTCAGTCCTAACAGGGTACAAAGCACTGATTCGAGAGAGCACAGAGTTAGAAGTGGCCCAAGAACAGGATCGCGTGCCTCGGGATTTTATTTCAATTGCCCTCAGCAAATGCAGATCTGTATCGCTGTCCTCTCCACGGTTCATGGCATTCCTGACAGCCCCGTGAGCAGTTCCTACAAGTAAGTTACTAGAGCACCTGCAACCAGCCAGACACACCTATAACTTTTTTTTAGAAGGTATTTTCCAAACAAAAGTTTAAAAAAAATATGTTTCTCGGACTTTCAAGCAATAAATTGTCCTTGTTTTCAGCACAGACTCCCTGTGCAGCATGGAACAGGACAGAGCTGTCAAACTAGCGGCAGGATTGGCAGCACAATTCCAATTTCCATTAGAAAACAATAAAACAAAGCTCTCGTGTTAAGCCAAACCTGGGTTCAGCAGGTTTATGAAAGGATGGCATTTTTTGAAATCTGTGGAACATAAAGCTGATTTGCAATATTTTAACCACAGTCACATCTGTTCTCTAGCCGACAGCAGCTTTTGCACCAATTCACGCTGCTTGCAGCTCAGGAAGGTACGAGATCCTCGTGGAAAGCAGCAGATCCAAGTTCCGCCGGATTTCTCTATTTATCAGGTGCTATCTTATTCGACTATGTGACCCTCCAGATAAGACAGGATGCAATTTTTGTTTCTAACCACCCAGCACCCGCGGAACAGCAATCCAACACCTGTCCTGGCCTTCAGCCAGTTTGGTACGCCTGGCAAACAGTCAGACAACAAGGAGCTGGAATCTCCTAACAAGTGCCTTTTTGTTTGCACAGATTAACACAGAGTATGTGTTTGGTCCCTGAGAAGGAAACCAGAGGGCTGTTTCACTGTTGGTTGATTATTTGTTTGTTTTTATTCACGTCCTACTTAGAAATAAAACAGCAAAACCATGCTGATACAAGGGGCTGGGAATTAAGATGCTGCTTTCCAGCCAAACTGGGATCGTATCAATTTCCATGTTCCTCTTTGCTGAGGCGTTTTCTCAGCCACCTTCCTCGAGCACAGCCCTTGTTGAAATTCAGTGGGGAGATTACTTATTCTTTGGAAGGATTAGAGGAACTGAAGAGGAACTGCCATTCAGTAATCCCATGTAAGTATCTAATCAACCATAATGTAATTACAAGAAAGTTTTAGAAGGTCAGAAAGGCCTTAGTGTGACGTTACTTGAAAAAGAGAAGGCTCCTCAACTGCCTGGGCTATGTCTCAAAAAAAAAAGAGAAAAAGAATGTAACACTTGGATATATTTTTCACACTCTGTTTCCATCCGTTAAAAACTCAATACTCACGTCCACGACCAGGAACACACCAGAGCACTTGCAATTATTTCCATTCTCCTGCAGAAATCCATTGCCAACACACACAAGCACCTGCTGTACAGGAGCAAACGCCTCCTGCTCTCCAGGTAACGCACGACAAGATGTTGCTCCTTCAGAAGCATCTTCACACATCAGGCGCAATACAAGCATCGTTCATTTTCCAGCAGCCTGAACTGGCTGCAGCAGACAGAGCCTCTCCATCAGCCCGAGCAGCACAGAGACGTTGGAGATCTGAGCACTCCTTCCTCGAGAGCCCGTCAAGAGCAGAGTGAACAGCCAGCCAGCCCTCCAACTACTGCCAAGGCTGCGCCTGAACAGATTTTCAAGGCGCACACCACTCACATGACTTTGTTAATACAAAACTTGACACCACTGAAGGCAAGAAGACAGATGTAAAAGTACACTAGGAGACTTTTATCCAAAGTGTTCCTCTGCCATTTCTCTCTGTGTGAGTTTGGACGAGTCTCCACCAAAGCATTCTTTAGAACCCTTGAGCCCATCTGTAACCCCTTCCCCAGGTCTTGCAATAGTAGAAATAACTCTCCACGATCATGACACATTGCAATGGGACGGGGAATGGGCAAAGAGAAATTGCTTTCCGAGGGAGAATGTTTTTAACACGTTAACTCGCAGGTGTTACAGCCACTGGCAAATCTCTGAACAGACCAGGCATTACCATTCACAGGAGCTCCAAAACCTCCATATAAGTTTCTGCAACTAGAAGAACAGATTCTCAACAGGAAAATACCCTCCCACGCTGTCCCACCTTTTTTCCAGGTGGAAATCATGGGGAGAGAAAGGGGACAAGGCTAACAAAAGAGACCTCAGCTGCATTTTCTCCTTTTTCCAGAGAAGAACAGTACATCCTTTTATTAGTAGGAATTACCCCTGATCTTTCTTTTAACAGTAGTTTCTCCTCCACAGTGGATATATAAATTGTCTTTGGAGAGTTGTTCTTGATTATATTCAAGAGTTGAAGACCTGGAGGGTTTAATCTAATTTAATAAAAATTTCAAAATGCTCACAAAACTGTGCACAGGTTAAGACAAAAAAACTGAATTTAGACCAACAAATCTCAACTGATCACTTTTGGGAAAAACCCAAAATACTAGAAGAAAATCAGCAAAGAAATCAAAGGTAAGTCAAGCACAGCTGTCCACAAAAAGGGAAAATGCCCCATGTGTTAGGCACGGTCGGCAATAAACTGCTCCACCAGGAGTAACAGCTAAAACTTCGTATTTGAGAAGGGCCAAACAAAACTGCGTGTGTTGTAGCACTCAGTTACCTTCTTGAACAGGCGCCCCGAATCTTCGCTGACCTGGACGAAGCGCGGGATGATGTTGTTGAGATAGATGTCGCTCAGTGTGGTGTGATCCCTGCTCTCCCGCTTCACCTGGTTCAGCAGGAGATTCCAGCAATTGACGGGCGACAGCACATTCTGGTCCTTCCTGGAAGGGACAAAAAACAGAGAAGAATTGGATAGGACTGCCTGAAGTGGAAAAAAAATTATTCTGTTCGTGATGTTCTGTATCTATAACCACTAGGAACCCAGCTACAGTATGTATGGATCTGCTGAGGGAGGGGAGAGCAGAAAAAAGGCTCTAAAACATCGACGGCACACACAGACAACGTGCCCTCGATCACACACGACATTCCCATGGCCACGGGCTTTTGTTCCCCAACAAACAGATCAGACAAGTGCCAGCTACAGTATGCCAAGTGTAGGCTCTAATTTTTTTCTTTTGAATCCAAGAATTTGTGCACAAATTGCAGTGCCGGAGGGAGCGCGACGGCTCCAGTCTCTGACACTAGGTTTCCCAGTGCTGTCTCAGGCATTTGGGACTTAACCACAACAGAAAGATTTCAAGCATCCAGTTCGCTAAACAGCATCTGCATAGGAAACAAAATGTTATGTTTCATGTACAAAACCAATTACGTGCAAGCATCTATATCTGTCCTGAGCAAAGGAGAAAGCAACATTCATAGGACAAGCTTCATTTTCTCATCTTTGAACTTTTTCTACCTTGTTACGGCTGATTCGCTCTGCACCCTGCTAATAAGCAACACAAAGGGCAAAGGGGGAGACGAGAGGAACCTCAGGTTATTTGGATCAACATCTCATCTCCTGAAAGGAAAATAAGTCATTTCTTAAGGCACCACTTCACGCCAGATGAAAGCACGGACATTAGCAGGGATTTTGCATGGTCCTCCAGCAGCCCCGCGGCAGCGTTTGGAACGGGCAGATCCAGGTGGAGGCTCAACTCCATCATTTACTTCTCTCTAGATCTGCTTATCATTTGTTTACAGTGCGATAATACTTATTGAGAAAAGACTAAGTCAGATCTCTAGCGTAAGCCAAAGCTCATCTTGATTATTGCAAGCAATTGTAACAGATTGGTTTCCTCTTACAAGAAATGTTGTTTAATTTCCATCGAAACAGGGAATATTCTGCCACTAAAAGGCCAGCAATCGCTGCTGCCAGATGTGTCCAACATCGTGGAGATGTGAAAAATGAAGCCATGGCAGCCTTTCATCGCCCTGCTTGTGACATCAACAGTTGGATCCGTAGTGCAATACGGATAATTTTAGATAAAAAAAGAATAGTTTCAGAATAGCTGACCTCGAAGCTTTGATTCTTTTCCTTAAAAACCTGGAAAGCTCAGGAGATGACTGCAGCTTGTGATCTGGACCGCATGTGTGCATACATTGGGAGGGGGTACAAAAAGGATTCTGGGCTTTTGGTTCTCCTGGAGTTCTGAGTTAAAAAAAAATATTAGAAAATAAGATGTGAGAAGGCACAGATTTTATTCAGAGACAACATGTGCCTTCATACTCCAGTGTCCTGTACTGCAGATACTGCTGACATGCACAAAACCAGATGGAATGATCAAAATGCAGAACTGCACAGGGTTGAAACTGCCAGATGTTAGGCTACATAAATCAAATAGTTGCCCCCAGATCTCCTGCAATCAGTGTTCACAGCATACTGTTTGTTTTGTTAATATGCCAGAAAGCTAATTAGTGACTGCGAGACTCGGCTAATAGCACTGTGAACCTACGGGTGCTGCCCAGGCTGCAGCTGCCCTCCAAGGGAGCACGGAGATGAGAGCTTCCACCACAAGAGATGGCAATATACACACTAACATTTGGGTTTTTTGTTTTTTAATTTAGGTGAGACACGAAACTATGTCCAACTTTTTTTTTTTTCCACTAAAAAGAGGGCAGGAGGAGGAAAGGCATCTCCAGAAGGAGCTCCTCCAAGGGTGGGAGGCGGACACACCACCTCTGCCAGCGAAGCACGGGTCAGATGGAAGACTGGAAGCAAACTGAGATAGTATTGTGGATGGGTGTGAAGAGAGGTTTTAAAAGGACAGCATTAAGAGATGTTTTAAGTTGGTTGATTTGCTGCTTTACACCAATGATGTAAAAGTACTTTCTGCACTGGTTTAGTATTTGGAGGAGCTCCAAGTGAAAATGACCCAACTGCCACGAAATGTTTGGGAACGAAACTTTGGAACAAAAAGCTCAGACTCTTCACCAGCTGATCTTGTTCTAGCTGTCCAAATCCTCTCCCAAAACCCTTCGCAGCCTGTTACTGCTCCATCACTTCGCTGCCTCACAGGTTTCCCAAGCCCAGCGCAGCCGCAGATCTCCCGGGGGCAAGCCAGCAGTCCAGCTGCGTGCACCCTGCAAACTCGCCTTCGCAGCCTTTGCACCTTCATCTGCAAGAACTGCCAGCCCAGAAACACCCAGCTGTCTCCATCCTCAGTATCTCCCATTGCATTTTCCATCTCGTTATGAATTTTCTTCACCACTCCACCAGGAGCACCTGGCTGTGCAGGGATGCTCAACCCAGGTACCGATTCCAACCCCACCTGAGCAGCCAGGACGAGCTGTGAGCAACGCGGACGGAGGGCGATGACAGCAGACAAGAACACGTGCAAGGGACCAGAGAGCAGCACGGTTCCAGTGCTTTGCTTTCCAAAGGAAACTGAAGCAGAACCAGAAGAGATGCAATAGTTAACCAGGCAATTCCCAGCTGTCCAGGCTGCCCCACCACAGCACCCGGAGCTATTCTAAGGCAGCACATAGCAGGAATACCACGAGCCCATGAAAAGCATGGTGAGGAAAATTGCTGGTGTCTAGTGGCGCCAGATGGGTTGTTGACACACTCCCGTGTGGTTACACATGAAAGCCCATCCTGCAGGAAAAAAATAATCACAACCCCACATGCTTCCAATCCACAACCGGGATTGTCACCTTCGGGGCTGCACAGGGAGCGACGCACCCCGCGCTCAACCTCAGGCAACCGCAGCTCCGCACGCTGCAAGATTTTTCCTTTACATTCCTCGAAATTTTTGGTGTCTGTTGGTTTCGCTAACCCCTTCAGTACCTTGTTAAAATGGTCTGTCTCGCTTTTGTAGAGGTTCAGTGTTTTCACGGCAAGGTTTTTACAGGAAGCGAGACAAAAACTCTTTTATTTGCTAGTGATGATTTTGCTAGCACTGGCAAAAAGCAGATAAAGGCAAGCATCAAGAGAGAAATGGAACAGAAAAGGAAAGAGGTAGTTACTTGCTTCAAACCTTCAAAGTAGCCTTTAGAACCACACACGCATTAACTGCTGCAGCACCTCTGAAAACGCAGCGTTTTCTGGGGTGGAACATGGCAACAGTTTTCACAACACAGAGCAGAAGTTATCCAACTGTTTACAACAGACCCTTTTTTATCATAACCACAAGCAGATGGCAGAGAAGCAAATTGCGATTTCCATTAACCATTTGAATTCTCCAAGGAGCTGGCAGATCTCCTCTGCTTCCAGCTCCATGTCACCAGAGAGGAGGGATTAGAAAGGGAAGAAAAATCTGCAATAGGGACCGCTGGGTATCATCGAGAGCGAGCTTAATTCTGCAGAACGACTGGAGTCAGTATTTGCCCTTAAGATGTAAAACGGACGAGATCAACCCAAAACTTCAGGACCTGGGTATGAACTTCCCCAAAGTGCTGGCGATCCCACGTTCACAACTGGTTGAATTAACCCCCCCCAAGGAGAGGAGGAGGAGGAAGGTGCCAGCATCCAGGTTTATGTCACGCCCTATTTATACTCGTTTAGAGATCGTGTGATGATAGCTAATCTGGAGAGTTTATTTAGGTCAGCCTACATCACACCAGATCACAGCGATCGGGGTGTCTGGGAGCAGGAAGAGGAAGCTGTGCACAGATTTTTAAGGAACCACAAAGTATGAAGCTCTGTGGTTTCTCGCGTGTTATCTTGATCGGGTCCTGCGCAACTTCCACTTCAAAGCCTCCAGTCAGTCTTAAAAGATCAGAAGGGAAGATTGAGTCCCCAATATCTGCAACGTCTTAATTAAATTACTCATTCATACAAGGAACTCGCAGACAACCCAAGGCCAGCGACACTCAGCTGGGCATTGCACCGTAACCTCGGTCAGAGCAGCAGCAGAAAAAATATCTTAAAAAACAACCTCCTCCCCCCCCGACTAGATTAAAAACAAAACAAACCACACCCACAGACCAGGAATAGGAATATTGGGTTTCCATAGGGAGTGCAAGGCGAAGGAATGAGTCAGATGAGAATGAAAATATTACTGAACAGAAAGAGAGAAACATTTAAATTAACAGGGGCACGTCACATCAGCCGTGTGAACAGAAACTCCTCTGACCATCCCTCCTTTGAACTGAGGATTTTAAAGCAAGTCTCCTGCTGGTACAGACAAAAACTGAAGTTTCCTGTTCCACCTCCCTGCCCACCCAAAATATTCAGGATTTGTTTCCTAGAGGTGTGCAACAGCCCTCTGCAGACCGGGCACCTCCCGGAACAGTGATCAGGAGCCTGGGAACCCAGAGGATGGTTCAGTTCCCACTCTGAAGCCACCCACACGTGCTGCCCTTCCCGTCCCACCAGCCGGCCACGGGCTGGGGTCTCCGAACGCTGCAGGGTGCCCAGAGCACCTGAACTGCCTCCTACAATCCGATACGGGGTGAAGGGAGAGATGAAAAGTTCTTTTCAGATCTGAGCAATTGTCAAGCCCACCCTGCGAACCATCAGGGCCAGACCCTGGGTCAGAGCAGAGATGTAGTTCCTTTCCATACATGATTTTTCAAACCTGTCTGAATTTCATCCTCTGCAGTGCGCTCCGTAAGAGCGGCTACAGTCACACCAACCACTGCGGTGCGATACTGGGACCGCCGATACGATGAAAAACACCACAGAGATCTTTTCTGGGGTTTTACATCAATTTTTGCGGGTGACGTATCCCCAGCTCTCCGAGTTGAATGAGGTCACTGAATAAATGAATGCTTCGTGCTTGGAAAAATCTTCCAAACGTTGTTATTTGAAAGACTCAGAAAAGAATGTGCAGGACTCAGCTCCATCAAAAAGAATCACAGGTCAAAACAGCATGTGACAATATTTATCAATGATAATAACAATAATTATAATGTAACTGAAGCCCACCTGACCACTTCTGTTGACACCTCTCTCACAGCCTGTATCATCTCTCCTTTAAAAAAATCATTTCACTTCTAAAAAAAAAAATAAAGCTGAACCTCCCTGCAAGCCGCTCATCCAAATCAACGCTTGATTTCCCCTTACAGGCTTCCTGACACAGCTCAGTGTTAACTGTAAATTTTGAGAATTACAAGCATGGACATACACGCTGCTCCCTGCCCTTCTCTTCCAAAAGATTCCAGTTATGAACATCTGTTGTTTACAAGCGCTGAGCCTGAAGGTTGCCAGACTTATTCTGCATCTTCCACTTCAAGGCAAAGGCTGCCAGAAAGCCATCTGAATTTCGTGCTGGGATATCCTGGACACTCAGCTCTCCAGCTGACAATTGCTACTCCGTATCCTACTTCCAAAGATTATTCTGATTTAAAACATGGCCTTAAAATAGCACCAGCTTTTTTTTTTTTTCCTTTTCTTTTTTTTTTTCCTTTTTTCCCATTTGTCCCTCGAAAGGAATCACTCAAGGCTTGCCACTGTTTTTATTCTGTTAACTGACTATTTGAACAGGCAAATGCCTTCAGAACAAAAAACAGGAGTGCTGAGGTCTGGAGCTAAAGGTCTCGGGGTTTCACTGCAGGGGGACAGAGCCTGCCTCTGAGGGGAGACCCAGACCCACCCCCAGAGCTGCTGCCTGCAGGGACCCCAAAGACCCAACAAGCCGGACGCCCGCTGAGATGGATGCTCCTGTTTCACTGCCACTCAGGAGACCTTTAGCGAGGCACATCTTCACGGAGAGATGCCTACAGCAAACTGGGGACCAACAGGCTCTTCTAACAGCTGGAGTTATAAGACTTGGGCTGCAAAAGCCATTTTTTTTTCCTGCAGTCCTTACATCTTGTGCAAGTACATTTACCAATGGGTACTGCAGAAGCCTTACCAAATATACACATTTCATATTTCTTTAATAGTCTGTTCTAATTGAAAAAACATTTTTAGAAGAGAACAGACACAGTGAGGTCTAACAGCCACGGCAGAGCAGTTAAAAGCAAGTCAAACCTGGGAGATATCCAACTGTCATCAACTCGTATGTCACCTTGGCTAAACCAATCTGTTCCCCTTCTTCGAAGACACAAAACGAGAATAACACACACCTGCCTCTGCAAGTAATTTTAAGATGACCCAGTGAAGCTATGGGCACTGGCTGTACAGTTTGCTGTCAAGACCCAACACTTCAAAACCCGTACGGAAAACGCAGCGACCCGATCGGCTCACCCTGGGATGTGGCCACATCTAAGGAAAACAAACCCCGCACAATGCATGGCTTAGGAACTCGACACAAGCCTGCACTTCACACCGCTCTGTCCTTAAGCGTGTGCTTTCACCAGCCTGGAGGTGGACGCTGGAGGCAGCCACACAATCCCACTTCCAGGGTCAGCCTGCAGCCTCCAGCCCTTGACAGCACTCCCTTAAATGATCACATTCGGAGCAGCTTGGCAATTGCATAATAGCCACCGAGTACGAAAGCACATGCAAATTACAGGGTTCCTGCCTGACAGATTTCCTCCTTGACAGTGCGGTACGAGATCTAAAAACGGCGAGTGACATGGTGAGCAGCCAGGGAATGATGTGGTACCTTCCGACATAATTATCATGTTAGGGGAGGAACATGCTATTACCGTGTATTTATAGGGTCGCAGCCAGGCAATGACAGAGGAGCCACCCGCGGGTGTGCATCTCGCAGTCATGTAATACCAGGCTCCCCAGAAGGAGGGACCTGATGGTTGGCTTTGATCAAATGGTCTTGTGGGGGCTTCCAAAAGAGATTAGAGCTCCAGCATCCACAGACCAGACACCAGCCGAGTGACAGAGCAGTGTTGGGGACAGGTAATTACAATTGGAATTGCTTCCTCGCTGATCCTGTGGCATCCCGACACATTTCTGAACCTTACAGCCAGCAGACACAAACGACTAAACAAGGATGAGCTGGAGCTACCCCGGACAGAGAGCTCTGCACCCTGTGCCGCTGCTGTGCCAAACGCTGCCCGCACTCAGCAGACTCATAGTTCATAATTATTTTTTTCTTTTATTCCAACTCTCGACCAAATTAACAATTTGCACATTTGGGACTCAGACCTTGCAGGCGTAACATACTCCAGCACTGAGATGTTTTTCTGCCAGGAGCTATCTGCTGCTACAGTGAGCGACACCAGGAGCCTGAGCAGCGTTAGCACCCCCCTGCAGCATGAAGTGAAGCGGATGGATGCTCAGTGACAGGTTTCGGAGCAGTTCAGGCACTGCCCTGGACTTGACCAGAAAAGCATGGACATTTGATTCAGAAGTTAGAATTAAAGGTTTATGTGCTGATAAAATCCTCTAATTCAGGCTGCACTCCATAGCTAAGGTGGTTGAGGTCAGTTTTGTCCTGGTACAACTTCATAAAGCCCATCTAAAGTACAAACAGCCCAAAAACCAGGGGCAGGGTCTGTGAGAAAAATGCCTTAGAACGAACAAACAAAAAATTAACAAACCCTGCAGTACTGCAGCCAGAATATTTCATCCACGTGAAGCATGACACCATGTAGGATTTTGCTTCCACTATGGTAAAATATTCAACATTAAAAATTCACCCTAAATCTCAAAATAGGAAGGAAGCTACATACAACTTTCCCCACGCTGAAAGCTGAATTCAAAAAGCCTTTCTGATGGGATTCATATTGTGTAATATAAAGGGAATCACCTCAATTTTCACCAGGAATAACAACACAATAAACTGAAAAAGACCAGTCATAAAGCAGAGGAAAATTATAGTTCGAGACATCATTTCTTTAACGCCACCTCAAAGGCATGTGCAGAATACGCACAGCTTATAGCTAGGAGAACACTTTCACTGTAAAGGAAAAGAAACAAAAATACTTCAGACAATTACAGCTCTACAGATATGCAGAATAATTCTTCTCCGACCTGTCAAATAGCTGTGATCGGGAGTCATGCTTTCCAGACAATGGAGCACAATGTGCATTTTAAATACGAACAAAATGACATCAAAGCTGTGCAGAAAGGAAACTGAAATGGTGCCTACTCAATGGCTTTCAAAAAAAGAGCTTCTAGTGGAAAGGGAAAGCTGATATATCCTCAAATCCCTCCAAACTCAGCAGCAACAACAACAAAAACAAAAGCACAGACAATGGCCTGACCCAAACAATGCTACAAGTTGCTCTTTGGGCGGAGGCAGACCCAGATGGATCCTCTCAGGCCAATCTGTCCAAAGCAGAAATGATTCACATCCCAAGGCTGCTGCTGCTCGGTGTTTTCCCCAGCTGCTGCCCTAACAACAAAACCCAACAAGCCCGTGCACTGCCCCGCTGTCAGCTACGGGAGACCCGCGGCTGTGGCTTCGTGCTGTCCCCTCCCAGCCGGGCTGATGTCTCCGTGCCACGCAGCCTGCACCACCCCTTCTGCACCCCCAGGTCCGCTCCTGCAGCCCCCTTCCCGGGAAAAGCCCCCGTGTCCCTTCCTCCAGGCAGGAGTCAATAGTAAATCCATGAATTTGGATCCATGAAACCACGTTCGAGCCGTGTTGGTCATCCCATCTCATCCATCAGGGAACAACCAGCGCAGCATGGTCAGTCCAACCTGGAAACCACGTTTCGAGCAGGTGGGACGATTGTCAATGAGGACATCCTAAAGTTTAAACGAGTCCCATCAGCTTAGTATCCAGGGACTCCCCCCCAAATGGCACAGCTCTGTTTGGGTGTACTATTGGCCTTGTTCTCTGCTGTTCTGAAGGGATAGTGGCAGAGATACAACACTGCTAAATGCTGCACTGGATACCTGCAGGATATTGAGAACAGAGTGCCGCAAGAGCATATCGCAGCATGTAACAGACTAGAAACAGTCACTCTTAAAAAAACCAGACCAAAGCCACCGGCACTGAAGGAAATCCTGGCTTTGACCATCAAACCTGGAGCACAGCTTTGCCCAGCTTCCCAAGAAAATGACTCCTTTGACATGTGCCAATTTTTACCATTCTATTCCCCGGTGACAACAGAAGACCCATCAGGAATTACTGAGATGAAGCTAGCACCCAGGCGACACAGAAACATGAACTGGGTTCTCTGCTTAACACAAACTTGGGAAACATTTTATTCCAACATTCACAGCAGGCTGGTACCCACATTCACTGTACCAGCCCTCTGTTTGCATTCCTGTCCTTGCGACCACATCTACAGTGAAAAAAAGGGCAACAACAAAAGGCAGATACTCTACTTGAATTGCTGGTCTTTGGTGCTCCTAGTTTTAGCCAGGAATCTCTCAGCCAACTTCTCCAAATTCCTTGAGTAATCCATCTCAATCTCTGCCTTCTTGCGGAAGAAATCCTGCAAGTCCTGCAGTAACTGGACCCGAAGCTCACACTGCTGGTCAAGGCATTTCAGCTGCTCTACCAATTGGGCACGGATCTCTGTAACAAATAAAAGCACTACAGATTAAACAAAATCCCGTTAGAGAAAACACCATAACAATTCTCCAGTAAAATATCATTAAGAATATGTTCCTCCGTTAGTAATATGTGAAAGCTCCTTTATGATGAACTCTGCAGACAGAAAATGAGTGTGATGGCATCTCGGACGCACCATTTGCGGGAAAACCACCCAAAAACCTGCGACCTGGCGCACAGATCTACGAGCAAAGCTTTCCTGCTGAACCGTGCACCAGTTACAAGTGTCAAGTGCATTTTTGGCATGAAGATGCAGTGGTCACTGCCTAAAAATGTACTGAATCCCAGTCTGGAAAAAAGGACTGAATGCTGCAATATCCCACGTCAGCTCAGAAAATCACTTCAGGGAATTTCTATCAAATTCCTTTGCAGATGCAGAAACAAGACGCTGCGCACGCTGGGGCACTCCCCAAAGGCACCGATTCCGGATTATTCAGTCGCTTACTGAGTCTCCAGCTGCGCAGCTCTCGTTATAAACCGAGCCATCGGAACAGATAAAGACACCCCTTCAGAGAGCCAACGTGACAGCGCTTCCCATTAGGGAATTATCTCCAGGAAGACTTTTTCTTTTTAAAACACCAGCAAGTAACACATCTCTGTCTAAAGGGACCCATAAAGAACACAGATACAGGTGTTAATATTATATTATGCACAATAATTACTGAAGATCTCTATTTGCATTAACAGGGTATTTTACACAGAGTTTTCAAACATTTTACAAATACGGAAACTTCTCACATGAGACCTTTGTTTGTATCCCTGCATTGCAACTGCAGAACTGGGGTTCTCCATCAGTCATGTCCTCAACTGAGAAACCAGCTCCAGAAATCCCAAGGACCATTTCCAAAGCCCCAGCAGCTCCAACGACGAGAAGACCCCCAGAGCACGGGAATTTGACCATCACAGTCACAACAAAGCTCTTGGTTCTGAAGGTGGGGTGCTCCACACACAGCTCTCCTGTTAAACACCAGCGAGAACTAGTAACCTTTTCCTTTAGTCAGAAACGTGATATCGGCGCTTTTTCCTTATAAATAAACTGGATGTTTTTCGGGGAGCAGCGACAGCTGCCCGGGCTGCCTGCCGGGGAACAATGAGCCATTCAGCGCCCGCTCACGGAGCCCGCGGCACGGGGCTGGAGAAGGGCAACCTTGCTCATCTTTCAAAAACACGCCGCACACTACTGCGCCACTAAATAAAATCAAGAATGCAGGAATTTCCTGAGGCTTATTGGGCTTTCTAGAGTATAAAGTGTCTGCTTGTTTTCCCATTGCTTACACAAGCAGAAGATATTTTTTTTTTCCAGAGTTACTCCAAGAACATAGCACGGCAGGGTCAGGGCTGTGCGGGCTGTAACCCGCGGGTCACCGTATGACACGGGACCTTTCTACGTCTGCAGTCACAACAAACACTTTAATTTTGAATTCACTGCTTTCGTATCTTTTAATTTACAGAGGTTACTAGGTCAACAGCCACTTTAAATACCAAAAAGCCTTCCACTGCCTTGTCTTTCCTAAAATTCATAGACCTTAGCATCCCACCCACCGTGATTCAAGACACTGAACAGCATCCTGAAGATTGGGCTTCTGCTGCCAGAGCTTCCAGTGCCTGAAGGGGAACCACCACATTTATTTCAAGGTCAAGATACCTGTAGTAGAATTAAGATTAAACACCCGGTATTCTTATTCTCGCACTAAGCCCTGCCCTGCATTGCAGAATCCCTTCTATTGTATTCCAAGCTCACGTGGCTGACAACTACATAATTAAAATGTCCCCAGTAGCAATAGAAAAGTTTTCCATCCATTTAAAACAAACCATTTATTCCCTTCCTTCACCAGATCACAACGTCACCCAGGTCACGGAGGGATGGAGTATTGTGTAATGCCAGACGGTTGCATCATTTTACTTTTATCCTTTCTGGAGCTACCTTGTCAACGTTCCCTGTAGCACAATGTTGGGAAGGATCCAGGACACAAAATTAATAGTAGGTTATCCTTAATTTTAGACACCGATACATTTTTTTTTCCACTTGAGCAGATTCTAAGAATCACGGTGTAATTATGAACCTCTGCTGAACAGTGGGGGCTTCTAAACTGCACCAACCAGGAGAGCTTGTCCACAGAGCTCCTGTCACAGCTTTGCACTACTATAAAACTACTGAAAATTACCCCCCGAGCAAGTGGATATATACAATTTTGACTGGAACTATATCCTCCTCTTCCAGAGCAGGCAAAGCTTCTGCAAAAGATTTTAACAAAATGATTTTTTTAGGCTGAAGCCTAAAGCTGGAAGGATGGAAAAAAAGAAAATTCTGTACCAACTCGTTCATTCTTTGGTAGGTCATGTACAGAGCTGGAAGGACAAACTCAGACCCAGGAGACCTCCTTGCCTGTCATCTCCCCTGCTCTGAGAAGGATCATCCCCCTAGGCAGGGTTCAGCTCGTCCCAGCACTAAGCTTTAACTGCTCTAACTGGATGGCAATGCGGTGACTCACGAGCCTGCTGAGCACAGGGCACAAGGAGAAGGCGCGAGCAGCCCGACCTGCTGCTGGGTATCCACACTGGAGCTTTCCCAAGACGTTCCCACCCCGATCCCAAATGCCATGCTGCATAAAAAGATGACAAGCTTGGGAAAGGAGTGGGATGACAACAAAACAGAACCAGCAACCCCCAGCTCCCGCCCAGATTAAACAGCAATCCTCTCACCCACGCAAATCCGCTCCAACTGGCAGAGCTCAACTCCAAACCCTGACCCAGCGGTCCTGCTCCCCGAGGAGCTCCCCCTCCCATGGTAATGCCATGTAAGCCCAAGACAAGCAGGAAGCACATCAAAATGAAAGAAAAACAGAATCACACCACGAACAGGAAGGTGGAGGTCAGCAGACTCAAAGCCTTCACATACAGCTCAGTTACCCCGACTCTCAGCATCCCCACCCAGCACACAAGAAGTAATTACGCGGAAGGATTGGAAGCCACCGAGCATTAAATTGCACGCACAGCTCCAACACCATCTTATCTTCCAGGCTACTTGGCAGCATATGAAAGACAAAGCAGTCCAAAATGAACAAAATCTCCACTTCATACAGAAGAGCAGAGCAGTAATTTTAGATCTTGCGCCTTGTCTGGGATGAGTTTCTCAAACCCGTGTCTCCCCAAAGCTGCCACGCACCCGGGTCCTGACCGTCCGAGCATCCGCCTGTCTCCCTTTGCAAACCCCGCTGAGGTGTAAATTCAGATTACTATTAAAAATTAACTGCCTGTTCAGTTTAAAAAAATTAAAAACAACCAAGAGCACAGCTTCCAGTAAGAGTTAAAACCATTTAAATATACAAATTCTAGAAAATGCTTTGGATTACCTATTTTGACGTATTCCCAGCACATCACTAAGAATTGTTCACGTTCCCCCGGCCATCATACGTAAGAAAGGCTGCACTCCAAAAGCGAAAGATTTTGCAGTTTTATGAAAACAGCCTCAATACTTCTTTGGTTCATGATTACAAACAGGGTTCTGACCAGAGCTGGGAGGTTTAATGACCAAGAAAAGCCTTTGCACAGTAACAGCGAGAATTTCATGGAACAGTGTTCTAGCCAAAAGGTGTTGATCATCACAGCCTTAAAAATCTCACTGGTAATCTAAAAACTAGGCTTTGAAGTGAAAATGATATAAGACGAGGAAATATTAAGACCAGAGCCAGGAGGGAGATTCAGGTTTAGGCTCATAATGCCCTGGAAAAGGTAAATTTTCCTTCAAAAAACCAGGACATTCTTCACCCATTTGAGAAATATTAACATTGGGTGATACACATCGACAAGAATCCCTTTAGAGTTATATATTTATAACAGAATTGTAGGAGTTCGCTGCTGAAATTCTTTCTAGTACAGACTGAGAAGATTGTCGCGAGGTGCAAGGTGAGTGCAGGACGTTTTGCATCAGTGAAGTACAAGAAGAGGACGCGAGACAGGCTTAAAAACAAAAATTAAGGCTAGTCCCAGTGAAGTACTGAGGACACTCGTGCTTTATTTTCATACCTACATCATAACATATTTGCATCACTAATTCCTTGGGCGTACCAGCTCTGCCAGGCGCAACAGCAGCATCACTCAAAGGCGCAAGGCAGCCGATGCTCTTTGCCTTTATTACAGTGTGCAACCCCTCCGTCACGACTGGGAGCTGGGAAGTTTTAGAACTTTAAGCATCCTTCAACTAGAATCCCGCTGAACACAGCAAGGCTATACGTTGGTTTTCCATGCCCATACGGAAAAACACCCATCTGCAATTCAGAGGCTGCAAACTGACGCAAGGCTTCAGATCTGCATAGCTTTTAAGCAAATGCTCAAAATTATGCAATTAAACATGTTGACAAAGTTGCCAAGGCATTTAATCCATGCAGAATTCAAATTAAATATTTAGATATTTTTTTTTTGTCTAATGAAGTAGGCATGAAAGTCTCCTTTGCTATTAACAAAACACAGTCCACGCTGTTGACTTTTCAGGGAGGATGTTTAGAAACAGGATCCAGATTAAGTTACCCCGTGCCGGGATCCACTGCCCCAATTCCAGCAGCAGAGCGTGGGTGCACGAGCAGCCAGAGTCCTCATCTCCGAAACGAACCCACAGTGTGCATACAAACCCTGACAAATAACATCTTTAATTACATTGGGCAATTCTATATTTATCGATTCTACATCTGTTTATTCTAAACAAATGCAAGTTTATCAATACATTCCAAGTAAGTAAAAACACAAAACCTACACACAAGCAGCATGCAGCGAGAAGCATTACAAGCACTTCTGCCTGCAGGAAGTTTCACGGCTATTTTAGGATTGTCTGTACGCAGTTAAAAAGGTTTCCCCCAGATGACATCCAGCCAAAAAAAACCTCAGACAAACCTTTGCTTATGCCTTCCGACTTCCTGAATGCTGGACAAAATACTGTGAGGCAAGTAGGAAAATGACATTTTATCACTGCTTTGCAGCAAGGATTTATACAATAAATAATGTCAAAGCCATTCTGACACATTGACTATGAGCGCAATCAGAAGGAACACACACACAGCAGCTCATCTTGTCAGTACTCAGAAAATACTCCAACACTGACCAACTCTTCGTCGCCTCCAGTAACAAGCATCCCAAGCGCCCGTAAATCGCTTTGGGGCCATCAGGAAACATGAAATAATATGTTCTCCAAACAGCTTTTTAATAGTTATTTGAACGGCTTGCTTCATGCAAGGTGACGAAGCCAACGCTACACGGATGGCCAAAAATTTGGTTAATATTTTTAATGAAAGAGGGTTTTTTCCTGCTTTAAATGCCCTTTCCCCTTCTGGCCCCGGGCAAACTGAGTCTCTCTGAAGCACCAGCTTCTCAGGTATTGTTCATCACACTCTCCTACTGACTGCTCCCAGAAAAATGAGATTTTTCCTCAAATCCTGCTGTGTTTATTACAATAAAAGGTGGTCAGCAGTGCAAGGAGACTGGACGCGTGGTCCCAGCTATGGAAATAAACAGCAGGGAATAAATGCAGTGAGGAGTAAAGCTGAGCACATGCTGGAAACATTTTCACTCACATTACTCCTGATTTCTCACAAAACTAAAGCTACCACTATAATGTAAGTTTCTGGATCCTTTTTGGGAAAGGGGAGGGGAGGAGGGATTTCCGGAGGACAAGCGGTTTAACTCCTGCCCCCCCCGCCAGCCCCAGGACCACCTTTGTGCTCCCCACCCACCCTCTGCTTCCAGCAGGCTCCTGACACCGCTATTGAACATTTTAAACACCGCGACAAAGCTACGAAGGAACGAAATATCAAATCTGGGGAAGGCTCACGAGCAGTGACCAACCTGGGCTTCACCCCACGGAGCATCGGAGTGTGAGAACTAATCAGGCTGACCCAAAAGTGTGGGAAACGTAGAGGAACACCCTCCAGAACCCACGTTAATTCATTTGCAAGCAATGAGCTCCTGGGTGTGGAGAGAGGAGGGAGGGGAGCCCGGCACTCGGGGCTCTGGGTTTCCAACCAGGAGCGATTTGAATGAAGAATGCTGCACGGAGGAAGGCACATTCCTCTGCGCAGGGAGAGGCTCGCACTCGCTCCAACAGAAACATCTATTTATTCTAGCGTGGAAATCCGTCAGAAGAGACAGCAGAACAGGTCCGTGAGACAACAGCAGAGTCCAGGTGCTGCCGACCCGGCGGAGCTCGGCTGGCACGGGTGCACCAGCTCTCGCCCCTTGTCTTGGAAACGTCCCAGCGCCGTGCAAGAGCTCGGGGCAGCTCGCTGCTCCAGACCAGCTTCATTCATTTCTTGATGCTGTCCATAGGTGTGTGCCACAGAAGGCGGTTAGGAAAGCCATACCTTACTGAAGGAAGCCGAAAAAAATAAAGAAAAAAAAAAAAAAGCAGCTAGAACTACATCCTGAAATCACCATGAAGCAGGGGATGTGGGATCATTCTGCATCTCATCATTCTGCAGCTTGCTAACACCTCTCCTAAGCATTATTATACAAAAAAAAAAACACACTTGAAAAAACAGACTGTAAAATGCAGCATTATCTTAGATTTTAGTTCAGATGCAACAAAAAGTCTCTGTTTTACTCAAAACCTCTGTTTTGTCAGCTGATGGAGAATCAGCCTCGATCGATGCCATCAGCTGCCTGACACCAGAAGGAGAAAGGTAAATTTTCTATTCCTGACTTTCACACGCCCATCCTCACAGGCAATGTCAGGTACCATCAGTGCCTCTTCCGACTGTCCAAGCAGCACAGCTGCTTCCACTCCAAACACTTCTTTAACAAATCATTAAACCTGTGGCACCACCTCTCCACTCACAAAGCTGCGCCGGACACCAGACACAGCACACTGTGAGCTGTGAACAGCACCCAGCAGCCGCAGAAACGTTCACATCCCGCTCCCAAAACACACCCCTCGAGTGATGGGTGGCAGAACTTTTTTCAAAACAGCTCTAAAATATTTAGGTGTATTATTTTTTTTCTTGCCCCAAGTCTATCAGTACTCTAATTCTGAAAGCGGGACTTTAGAGTTAAGTTTTTAAAAAAATGGATTTTTTTTCTCATTTTTAAAAATAATTCTGGTGAGTTTCTCCCAGCTATGCTCTCCAGTAGTTTCTGCTGGGCTTTCCTGGCCTATTTCAGAAATACTTTCTTGTTGCAGCTCCTCCGCAGCCCTTCACAACCACCATCCTTCCTCCCGGAGTCTGCTCCCCTGCTACATACACATTGTACAGAAGCTGTTTCACAGCCACAGCTCCAGCCCAAGACTTTGCATATGTCTTCATTCTAACTGAGCACGAAGATTTCCTCCACCGGTGGTGATTAAAACAGAAGGGAAACAACTGCTTCTTTCGCCTTCCAAAATTTTTTCCTGAAGTGTTTCATCTGCACTATGTCAAATATCGTGAGGGGCTGATTTTAACAGTGGAACGATACTAAACTGAATTGAATTATTCACCAGAAATCTGTAACGCCATCATTATTTCTGGCGTTTGCCGGATGTTCTTACTGCCTCAGTTCACTTCAGGAATCCCAACTAAACCCACGACACGCTGTACATCACCAGGGTACCACGTTTATACGCATGCACACCTATAGGTGAGAAACTGGCATCCCTACGGGCACAGACACACGAAATCCTCCAGAGTGGTAACTGTTTCCCCAGGAATCCAGCCCAGGGATGGACCAGATGCCCCAGCCCCAGTCCCCAGCCGCCTTTGGTCCTACTGCAAGAACCGCGTTAATCTGACATCGTCATCTTCCACGTGTCAAAGGTGCTCCAAAGGTTAAGTAAAGTCTGGAAGTGCTGAAAGAAACTGGGATGCCAGAAACTTTACGGTTCTAGGTCAGGTTCTAGCTCTAATTCTAGAGCTCTAGATCACAGGGGGTTGGAACTAGATCATCTCTAAGGTCCCTTCCAACCCAAACCCTTCCGTGACTCTGTGAAACCAGAAGCAGCATCAATATGAACAATGATTACTTCTTCCCAATTCACAAGACCTATAGTTACACTCCTACACACAAGTATCTCACGCGAAGTAGCATCAAGGGTATTCTTCAGATCAACACAATTGCTAGAACAAAAGTGGCTGTTTACAATTTCTATGTTTTAATCTCTTCAGCGAAAGGAAAATCCTTTAGTGAATTATGTCACATATATAGAGACACATAATGCTGGCGTCTAGTATAATTTCACATCAGGATTCCTTCTCCCCCCTCTTCTCTGCAGTAACGAACACGTTAACACGCGTAAGTGATCCGAGAAACAAATGAAGAGGAACAAAAAGGGCCATAAACACTTCCCAAGCACCACACCACGTTTGAAATCACTTCCAGCAGACCGCCAAATGCCACAGCTGTCTCAGGCAGCGAGGGGACAGGCAGATAAACGTGGAGTTGGTTTTATAATTGCATCAATGATCTTCATCCTTCCTGTGTGGTTACGGCGACATTTTAAAGAACCAACACCAATTTACCTGGGATATTTCTTAAAGATAAAAAAAAAAAAAAAAAGTGAGCAGGACGAGGCTTCATTTTAAAGAAGAGTGAAAGATAACCTTGGGTTCGTGCCACTATTCCAGAGGCATCCTGAAGCTGCCACGGACGCGAACACCTTTCCCTGGTGCCACCAACACGCCCCCTTCCTGGTCCCCAGCCTCGTTTAGATAAAGAGAAATGTAAATGCCACAATCCGAAAGCCAACATCAGATCCAAAGCCCTCCCGCCTCCTCCCACGCCGCCCAGCTCCCATCAGTGCCGGTGTCCAGGAGACCCAGGGCTGATGTGCTTCTGGTCAACCATCGCACGGCAGCAGGGATGGACCCACCTGGTCGGTCACGAACAGCCCAGCGAGTGCCCGAGCCAGCTGCAGGCCAGCAGCCCGGAGATTTGTGCAGGTGAACCATGAAGGATGTCTGCAGCCCTCCTCCTCCTCACGGTCCTGTTTCCTCCCCGCTGGAACGCCGGGCAAGGCTCTCCGCCCATCCAGAGGGAAGGCGACTGGCCAAAGAAGTCAACACGGCGAGTCAAATATAGTGTCACTGCCTCCCCGGCGGAGACACCGCCGTGCGTGTTTCTGGGAGGTTTTGGGAACTATTAATTAACCATAAACATTCCACGAGAGATGAATAACAAGCATCATTACAGACATTTCACAGATGACTTCAACAAGATCAAAAAGGTCCAAGTTATTTGCCCATGGTGCCAGCGGACACTGATGACAGAGCTGGTTTCCACCAGAGCAGCCTCTTATTTTCCCCACTGCAATAACACCTGCCATTAAACCAGAACTATTACATAAAATCAAAGTCATGCCTCTTTAAACTGGCAGGAGGCTTTACGATAAACCAGTCTTAACTGTTTACACAAGAAATCAAATTGGAGCATTGTTTTTGATTCACCTATAGCACACCTAAAAAACAGCAGATACAAGCTTCATTTAAAACCACAAGACAAGTTCATGCAGAAATCTTGTTCCAGTCTCCCTGCTGCTCCCTGGCTCAGTCTTTGTTCACATGCATAAGAAGTTTGCACCGGGAATACTCAACGAAGGGATCCCGAGCGGGCTTCTCCTGTGCAATCACAGGAAACACAGAAGTCATTCCTTTAGAGTGATAAATATTCAGCCGTGTAAGTGGAGGGCTGCTGTCTTTAAAGGAAATCACATTTTACTCTCTAGTGCCTCTTGTAAAGAGGGGAATGAATATTTGACAGAGCCCGCAAAGCTCGAATTATGTGAATCATCATTTTTCTATCAGTTCTTTGTCAGCCACAGCAACACCCATTAATCAGCACAGCTTAGACCAGACCAGGAACAAGGAGATGCTTATTTTTCATGTGCCTTTGTCACAAAACTGACATTAAAACTCAGGACATCCTTTTTACACACTCACATGCACGCACACTTTTCATTTGGATCATTTAGAAATCATTTATGTGGCTCCAACTTTTACAATAAACTACTCAAAGAAAGCAAACCATGGCACATACACTGTCTGGAAGATGTATAAGGTCCTACCTAGTTTTTGCACAGCAGGTAACTCCTGCAATAAAAATAAAATTAAAATCTTCATCTGAAACTTTCTTTTCTTTTTGGTTCCCCCCAGTCCCCTCTGGGGAAAATCACCTACTTCCCAGAAAAAGCTTTTTCCGAAGAAACACAGAGGCAGCCCACAGCAGAAATTACAGCCATTCATTAAGACGATCATGTAGAAATATGACTAATAGTCAAAGAAAAAAAAATTTTGAGTATATATAACTGAGCTAGTTGAAGGCAGAGTACGAGACACAGAAGCAGGTCCTAATCTGGATTCCCAGCACCCATTAGATAACAGAACCAACAAAGCATTCCCTGAAATCAAGCACCCCGTACCGCAGACATCGAGGAGGTGTTCACTGGAAAGCAAAATGCTGTCCAGTGTCATTTCCTTCCACTTCTGAGAAGCCAAAAGGGGCCTTTCAGCCAAACAGATGGAAGTGGAGACAGAGGGAAGGAAATGATTGTACTCTTACCCAGCATTTGAAAGACCAGAGAAAAGACACTTGTCAAAAATGTCTGAATAAAGCTGCGCAAAAGTTACAGCTTTGCAAGATTTTATGTTTCTAGAAAATTCAGCCCCTAGATAACAAAAATGATCGCTATTAAAAAAAAAACACATGGAGAAACTGAAGTCCTTCAGCACCCATCCACATCAGAAAGCTCTTCCCTCTAAGCAGAAACCAGAGCAGAACTGACGGCCGCACGCGTTTTCCAAAGGCAGGAACAAAAAGCCCTTTCGTGCAGAAGCGGGCGAGAAGCGTGCGCCTCCGGGACGGGCGAGCAGGGGGATGCTCTGCTGCAGCATCCTCACCACGCAGAACAGGCTGCAACCAGCAGCTTTGTGCTTCAGATCATGTCAGGTGGATTTTCACTTCTGCTGCCGATTCCCAGAAAAATGAAAGGGTATAAGTACACCTAATAAACAGCAGCCTTGCATTTGCACACAGGAGCCTTTCCTCACCCCTACGCTGCTCCAAAGCGGTTCCCACGCCTGGCCAAACGCTCCTGGCTCCCAGTCCCCCCACGCTTGACCTCCCTGGTTTCTCTTCAGTGGTTTGACACCCCTAAAGATATGCACTACAACTCTGCTTTTCTTCTTTTTTTGGATTGGACCTCCAAAGACAACACTGAGTTTGCAATGTTTTATTTTTCCACGCAGACTGCTCCCAGCCGGGCAAGTGCCATCCCGTGCCTCCTCCGTACAGCTCGAGCTCTGCCTGAGCCCCGATGACCAGCTCGCTTCATTTCTCATTAACCCAACTCCAGAAAAAATGCCACCAAAAAAATAAAAAAATTAAGATTTATTAAAACCATTTGGGCAGAAGGAAAGCAAAGCACACGTGTCGCAGTTCAGCTGCTGGGTGTGACTTACGTACCCACACTATTTGAAGCTCCAGCCCTCTGCCAACAGCAGCCCCCGACCGAGCGCCCGCCAGCACCAGCCAAAGTCAACATGGAAGCTGGGAGCACAGCCTTCGGCTCCAGCTCTTCCGCCAGCCTCGCTACGAGGAATGTTTGTGTTGGTTCATTTACCAGTGACTTAAAACAACACGCCCAAATAAACCAACCGACCAAACAGCCCGGCACAGAAATATTAGAAATAGCTCGGAGGCTCTTGAGTGCCAACTGGTTTATGGGCCAGTCGCTCTCAGTTTCAGTGGGAATTCAGGTTCAGGTTACTTCCAGACATCTCTCCATCCTCCCTTTGAACAAAGCACTTTGAATTAGAGCAAGGAAACGTCGCTCTGTAAAAGTCCTTCAGTGGCACGCCAGTTTCTCCAGAGATTTAAGCAGCCCACGAGTATTCGTGTTTCTCAGTCTCATTAAAATGCCAAAGATGGTGGAGCATTTCATTTGGTTTTGGAGGTTTTTGGTTTGGGTTTTTTTTTTTTTTTTAAATAGATATACTTACCAAGAGCCTATGTCATGAGTAATATTGTCTTAACAATATGGAGCAAGAAAATAAATGGTGTAGTAAAATCCCCATTGATAAAGTGACACATGTAGCTTTCAATAAAACGTATTTAAATTTGATTTATATGCTAACAACACCTCAGAAAGTTATGAAATCCGGTTACTGCCATCCTTGAATTATGAATTATCAATACAAAGCATTTCATTTTCTTTTATTGTTCATTACATGTGCAAATCGTTAATGCCACGAAGCTGTGACTGACAGTTGTAAATTCTCATAGCGGTGGACGATTACTATCAAGAGACATTCCTGCGAAGAGCCAGGCCAGATGGATTTGTTATCACCATTTAGAACCCAACACTTTCACAGGAACACGAGAATAACTCAGAGTGGGAAGGGAGCAGTGAAAGCTTCAGACGCTCTGGTCGTATTTTCGTTTTTCATGGTAATTTCCCACGAACACACAAGGTCTGTTCCTTCACTGCTGCAAAGCCATCAGCTATCTGAACAGGGCGAGGAACCTTATCAAAGCAAGACGCTGCACCTCACAGCCTGACTCGCACCGAGACCATCTGGACAAAACATTCAGACAAGAGCTGTAAAAAAACCCAACATCTTGCAGCAAATTGCCAGACAGGATTACACAAAGTGATCTGCTGAACGTGCTGGAGACGGCCAGGAAATCTTTGAAAGCAGACAGAGGGTAGGAAACCTGTATCCTTTTGGGATTCACGCATGACTTAGATCTGAAAACACTGAAACGCAAAGAGATAAAACCCCAGAGCAGGTAACGTGCTGGGGGTTAAAGGAAGCCCACGGTCCTGAGGTGTCTTAAGAGCCACTAAAGGATCAAGTCACCGTTTGCCATAAAGAATCGATCCCCACGCACTCCCTCAAGTTCTTGCCACGTAGGAGCAATTCTGGACCTGCCAGCCCAGGTCCTTTCCCAAGTTAAAACAGCAATGCCCCAACACGAACGCTGTGCCACTCTTTCTCCTTCCCAACCAGAAAGAAACGCTCAGACCCGGGGTATTCCTGCTCGTTGCTACCCCGATTTCCCCTGACAGCAACCAGCAACAGCTCCAGCTACTAAGTACAAACCCAAATATTCAGACTGGATTATCCAGGGTAGTTTTTACCCTTTATCTGCCAAAGCAGATGCATTGATACAGATAAACCACGGAATACAGCTCCTTTCCCATCGACGAGCCCAAGGGACACACAAAGACAGCGGAACCTTCCCCCGCTCCCCCAACAGCATAATTACTGCTCCAGTTTGGAGCAAGCCATGACAACTTCACATTTGTTTCCACATTTCATTTCTATGACACTCCAACATCTGCAGAGGATGCTGTAATTAAAAAGGAATAAAATTATATTTAAAAAAAAAACCTGGATGCAATCAGCCCATTTGCCTGAAGAAAACGGCTCACACAGCAAGTGAGCCAGGGCAGACGCCCTCCAGCACCAGCGAGGAGTCAGCCAGCAAACTTTAAAGTCCGGAATTACACACGCTACTGCAATTCCAAAAAATAAAGCTTCTGAAAAGCAAAGTAGACACTCTGTCTTGTTTTTTAAGTATTTCATTGTTTTAAGAACCCTGGGCTCTTTGTTTGATAAACTCCAGCAGCTCGTTAGTAAGTTACCTTTAGGGGGCTGGAGTTGAGCTCCGGGGAAGGCAGAAGGATACCATGTCAAAGGAAACAGGATAAATCAAAGCGTATTTTTGCTATTAAATGTCCAGCATCACTTCAAAAGGAAAAAGACACTATGAAATGCAGTGAAGGGAAAGTAGCAATAGGAAAGGAAGTAAAGCACTGTGTGTACCACCACGGCAACAACCCCTCGTGCAGGACAAACCCCCACCCCCTGCCCTGTCCCGTATTTTGGGGTACGGCACTAAGGCTCCCGTCCCTAACTTTGCATCCTGCCTTGTTGCTCCTCCTGCAGCTGCAGACAGGGCAGATGAACCCCTGTGCTCAGCACAGCTGCTGACGTTATGCTTGGCTGTCGCACAGTGTGGCTGGAAGTTCACTCTGTGTTGGGCTGGGAATACCATCAGGATAATGAGATAAGCACAAGGCATCAATCGCCGCAGCAATCCTCCTTACAAGGAACCTACACCGCCAGCCAGAAGTGCAAAACCTCCTCAAGAACAGGATGTCCAGTTTTTAATCTCCTTCCAAAGTGTAGCTAAGGAACCATTGCATCGGAAGGAAGTCAAGGCAATCAGTCCAAAGACAGCCTGACACGTTCCAGCTTTCCACATCACCCCACCTGAAAAAACTCCATGTCAGCCACTGTGACACCCAGCAGCACCCCTGTGCACCCACACAGACGATGTGCAGAAGGACTGGACTGAAACGAACAGCTCCACGTTGGGAGCTTGCATCTGCAACACCCTCAGCAATGCAAATGACCTTCCTCAAATTCACCAGCCTGCTGACGAAGACGTCAACGTGCCTGGTGACAGCAGCTGCTTCCCCTGCGCCCAGACTCACAGCAGCCACTGGAAGCAGAAGCTTTTTTTACAAAAAAACCCCGCAGTTAAAAATGAAGTTGGAAGAGAAACAACTTCTCCCCTCTATATTCTGTCCGGAGGATTTTTACATGCCCATCATCCAAGAGGAGAGTTTCAAAGCAAATTCCCACTACTGCAGATCACTCTGACATTATGGTTTCACCCCATCACTGCTTCGCTCGGTATTTCTGCTACAGTTCAGCTGAAAAACCGAATTTCAGCACAATTGGAGGGCTGTCGGTGCCAGACTGCCGGATGGACACACTCTCAGGACCACCAAACCCTTCACCCTAGGCGTTGATTCTTGCTGCAACACACACAACTATCTAATTTTTAGGTTTAATATTAGTTTGTACTTTCCTTGATTTCACAATCTGCTCTAAATAGAATGAACAGAAGATTCTTTCCTCAAGAGGTTTCACTTCCCTCTTTTTGAAAACTGCGTCAAGGACTTATGACAAAAGTGTTCCAACACGTCCAGGTCTCCAAAAGCGGACGATTGCCCATTATCTTTATTTTTTGAAAGTCAAAGATCAGTTATCATTCGTTAACCATACAAATCTTCAGAACAGAAGAAAACAGGGTACAAATGCTGATGGAGAAACAGACCGAGATGTCCCTCCCTAAACAAGCCAGGGAAAGAGCTATTGGAATTATATCCAAACAATAACATTCCATTGCATGTTGGGGGACAGTTGGGTTGTTTGTTAGGTGCCAGATGTGTCATTTCAGGAGACCCAAACTGTCCCAGAGACACTACGAAGAAGCAGCTTACTTTCTTGGAAAGAAGTTACTCCTGCTCAGTCAAAAAAACCTGTTTCCTAAAAATTAAGGCCTTGTTACTCATAAACAGAGTGATGGACTGAGTCAGCAAAGTGCCGAGAAATCCTCTTCATTTCCGACATCAGCCAAGGCCAAGACGAACTCCACAGCATCAGCTTCCCCCGGAGCCCTGGGAGCTCTTTTGAGTGACACACACAGACCATCACCTGCCTTTTGCATGCGGGAACCTCCTTCTGAAAACAGAAACGTTAACAAAAAGGTACCGAGACAGCCACGTCTTCAACTTACAGTTGACTCATCCTTGCAAAAACCATCACCTTCCAGGCGCTCAATGGGGAAAACGCGGACAGCCTGATACCCCATCTCACACCTCATCCCACGCCAGCGGAACTTCAACTCTGCTCGAAAAGCAGTGACTTAGCAGCCATGGCCCGTCATCACCTCCCCTGTCTCCAGCAAAGGAAACAGCAACAGGTCTCCAACAAGGAGTGTAAGAGAAGGAGACCCTGCAAGACCTCTGGCTCTCCAAACATCGCTCGCACACAATGGCCCCAGCGCGATGCAGCGTCCACGGCTTTCCATTCCGGCTATTGTCATCTAATAATAGCCCTGCGGAGCCCGGCTGCCCCGCGCCCGCCGCATTGTGTGCTCGCCCTATCCACCTCCCCATCGCAGAGCTATTTAAAGTCTAAAGCAAGCAAGTTTCTCTTTGAATGTCAGCTCCGTATGGGAAGTCAGAGCTCAGGCAGTCTCTTGAGATCGCTGCGTTTTAAAAACTCTGCCCACCCAGTAAGCAGTGCGGAGGGGATCTTGTGTTTAGAAAGGGACTGGAGGGACAATTTGCTGAGAGAGACCCAGCAGCACGCCTGTCCGTCAGCCAGCACCTTCCCGTGCTACTGCATCCAGGCCACCGCGATTTCCAACCTGGTTAAGGTTTTAAGGAGCATCCATGATAAATGACGGCAGAAAACGATGGCAGGGAGACTGCACAGCGAATTACCCTCATCTGGTAAATCTATCCCAACTGCAACCACTGCCTGCAACGAGCCAGCAAGTCAGTCACTTTGTATTGAATTATCTGAAAAAGTCTGTAAAGGTACAGCAACTAAATCAAGCGAAATCATACGGCACATCACCCACAGAAGCTGAGATCAGAGCCACGGCTGTGTCTCTGCTTTCCAAGAACAAGATAAAACTAGCTCATCTCCATCCTTTGTAAGGAAGTCAAAATATATCAAAACCAGTAGGCACATACTGGGAACGAATGCCATTGCCTAGGGATACTGC
>WKFP01014326.1:98238-111137 GCA_011057875.1 Pterocles orientalis
GACTTCAGGTACCCGTGGGGAGCCCGAGCCTACATCACCTGGACCACTCTGTGCATCTTCATCCTGCCCGTCGGCATCCTCACTGTCTGCTACAGCCTCATCTGCTATGAGATCTGCAAGAACCTCAAGGGCAAGACCCAGAGCGGAGCCCCCAGCACAGGGAGGGTCACAGTGGCTGCCCCTCCTGCTCCGGGCTCCTCTGAGAAGGGGGGGCAATGCCCCAGCGGGCAGCCCTCCCGGGTGAGCAGCGTGCGGACCATCTCCCGTGCCAAGATCCGCACGGTGAAGATGACCTTTGTCATCGTGGTGGCCTACGTTGCCTGCTGGGCACCGTTCTTCAGCATGCAGATGTGGTCGGTGTGGGACGAGGATGCGCCCGACGATGGTGAGTAGCAGGGCAGGGTGGGGTGGGGTGGGATGCTGGGTGCAGCCCAGAGCACACGCAGAGCCCTGGGCTCCCGGGGCACACAGCACACCCATTGCATTTTTAACAAACAAGAGCTGTCTGTTGTTTTGTAATTTTCAAAATTATGGGGAAGGTACAGATTTGCTCCCCAGTAGCATTTATAGACAACGGTTTGCAGAGTCAAATCATTGCTTTCACCAGAAAAACCCCTGGAAAACAACAGCTTCTGATCACCACCTGTAGGGACATGTAGAGATGTTGTGTGAACATCTTTTCCATGTGTGTTTCTTCCCTCGGGGGAATTTGCTTCAGGAGCTGCTGGGTTTGGTCTGTGACTGCAGGGAGGGTTTTAACTGTGCCTCTGTGCTGCTGGAGCAGGTCCTTTACGTGTAGCGTCGAGTGCCTGTAAAGCTTTTGCTGAGCCAGCTGCGGAGGTTCCAGGAGAGGATTTCTCATTTCACAGGCTGACTTTTTCTGGAAATTTTCAGTAGCTCCCCAAGCCTGTTTGTGGGTAGAAGGAACTTTATCCCAGATTGAAAGACCCCTGGGAGATGCTTTGGGCAGCAAACAGGCTGCAGGAAAGTCCAAAAGCTTCTGGGTCTCATCTCCCAGCCCCTCCCCGAGGATGCGCTCCAGCACATCCCATCACAGCGCATCACCCACCTCCAACCCTCGGCCAAGGGCAGAGCCCAGCTCTACCTGCCACACTGCAAACCCCCCCCCAAAGAAACGCATCAGATGGGATGGGAATGGGACAAATGGACACACGCCTGAGCCAAAAAGAGCCCCCAGGGACCCTGCCCAGCCCAGTGGGTGTTTTACCTGTCCCCCTTGCCTTCCCAGAGTCCACCAACGTGGCGTTCACCATCACCATGCTGCTGGCCAGCCTCAGCAGCTGCTGCAACCCCTGGATCTACATGTTCTTCAGCGGGCACCTGCTCCAGGACGTGGCACGCTGCCTGGCCTGCTGCGGCGGCCCCCGGCCCGGGCTGCGGAGACCAGCTTCCACCGGGAGCCTCTGCAGCAGGAAAACCACCATCCTGAGCCACAGCCACCACGCCAGCCCCCCCGGGCTCCCCCTGAATGGGGACAGCGCCAGGGACCCCCACCCGCCCAGTGAGGAGGGGGTGACCGACTCGGGCACACTCTAGGCTGCAGCGGTGGCCAGTCCCCAGGACGTCCCTGCACTGAGGACAGCTGCCACCAGATGTGCCACCAGGAACATTGTCACTGCAGAGGTGTCTCTCCCCACCTGGCAGCCTCTCCTTTTGCTGTGTTTGATGCCGAGAGCATCGCTGCCCATCTTGCCCTTGTGTGCTCACTACTGGGAACACTGCATCTGCTGTGAGCTGCTGGGGAGATGAACAGAGCCCCCCCCAACTTCTGGGGAGACAGACAGAGCCCCCCCAGCCCTTGCCTGACCCCAGCATCCCCCTCCCTTGCATGTCAGGAAGCCTCTCGCTGCCCTGGGCTCGCCTCCGGGAATTCCTCCCAACCCGGGTACCCGTGGGGATGCTGTGCCAGCATCTCCGCCTGGAGGGGCTCAGCTCTGGGTGTTTGACAGATGCCAGCAAAGCAGCCCCAGCACAGCAGGAGGCAACCTGGCTACATCTGCTGCCTGCAAGCACATTACTCATCTCCCATCCTCAGGGCTTTGCTGGCAGAGGAGCAAATGAAGCTTTCCCACGCCCTGGAGCACAGCATCCTTTCCCCCCTGCAGCTTGTAGCATTGTCCTCTGCTGATGGGCAGCTCTGGACCCAGACCCTGCCACCCCCCCAGAGACAGGAGCAAATCCCACGGGCTGAAATGTCTTTGCACGTTGTGCACAGCCATCCTGCTGCCACACAGTGTCACCACGCTGGTGCAAGCATCCGAAATGCAGCGCTGGCACCAAACAGGAACTGCTGGGAGCTGCCCTGGCCCGGCTCCAGCCTGTCTGGGCAGATCCTGCCTCCCTCCCTGCCTGGGAACTTCCCATCAGCTTCATCCGCAGCCCCCAGCGCCCGTGCAGGGCTGCTCTGTGCTGCTCAGCACCTGCTGCATCCATTAAAGAATTGCTGCTGCTTTTGTCTCATTTAGCAGAGATCAGGATGCTAAAACCACCCAGGGGGGGCCAGGAATAAGCCATGGCCTCGTGATCCCAGCCTCTGCCCTCCTCCCTGCGGGGTGTGGGTCTCCCAGAAGCTGTTGTAAGAAGAAAGCACGAGCGAGGCAGGCAAGAGCATCCCTCTGCTCTGGGAGTCGAGCTCAGAAGTTACTGATGGGGGAGTACCAGCGCTGCAGAGCAAGGTGCCAATTCCCTGCAAGGAAGGTGTGTTATTCTCTCTATTATCACAGGCTAGATCTGTAAAAATAAGACATTAAGAGTAAAGTATTTCAAAACCTTAAATTAATTTCACTTTTTAATCACCAGGCATTTGAACCAGCTTTCCCAGAAACTCGCACTGGCTGGTTTTGACCTCATCTCCCGTTCCATCGCCCACGTCTCCCGGCCGTTGGCAACGTTTCCCAGAGACCGGTTGGTTTTTCAAACATTCTCCTTTATGTGCCCTTCAAGTTGGGCCAGATCTGCACAACAGATAAACCCCCCGGATCAATACCAAATCAATCCGAGCCGATGAGAAACACACTTGGGGTGGCTCCATCCCTGATGAAGGGGGGCTGTGCGGGGAGGCAGCGGCTCCATCCCCTGACAGAGCCCCCAGCTACTGCACAGTTCCCCTTCCCCAGCACTTTGAACATTTATTTCTGGAAAAAAACATAAGTAACAGAATCAGGGGTTGTCAGGCAGCGGGGGGAAAAGTTGGTGGAGAAACTGTATTGAAAAGATTTTTATGACAGCGATCAGCAGAGAAAGCACAGTTCAGAGGAGCTGCCAGCCAGCTGGGGTGGATATCTGGAGACCACTGCATTTCCCCACCCAAACCACATCCCATTTGGGAGGGAGGTGGGGGGATGTTTCATTTGCTTTCATGAAATGAGAAAAAGGGCCATCACACAGAACTGGGGAGCACACTTCAGCCTGGGCAGGAGGAACGCCTCCCTGCGCCGTCCCACGCTCAGCCGCCGTCGGGAACAGTGCTGCATTTCAGCAAAATACCAAGAAAATCATACTGGGGGGTTAGAGTGCAACAAGGAACAAATGCTGGCAGGCGTCAGCCCATGCCAGGCACCGACCGAGGTCAGGGGAAGGGAAGCCCTGGTTGTGCAGCTGCCGGGGGCTTTGAGCATCCCCCCATCCCGGTGACAGTCTAACCCCAAACCCTGCCAGCAGCATCCCAGGGGTCACAGCTTCACCTCGGTGTACTCAATGGACTTGGTGGCCACGGGGCTGGAGCAGGGCCAGAAATCCACTTTCCTCTTCTTTGGGTCCACGTTGACATAGTCTGCCCCGGTCTTCATGTTCTCGTAGTCCCTGGCGGAGCCTGGCCCGTGGCCCTTCCCCGGGAAGACCAGGGATGTGTAGTTCAGGTTTTCTCCTGAGTGAGGGTCCTGGAGAAGCAGACACGAGCCCCCAGTCAGGCACCAGCATCCCCCCGGGACAGTTTCGCCCCTGAACCCACACTACGGCGGGTATCTGCTCATGATGCCCGGCTGCCAACCCCCTGGAGACATTTCTAATACCACCCCACCCCAGGGCTGGTATTTCAACATGGTTCAATGCATCTCCCCCCTTGCTGCTCTGTGGGTCTTGGGGTGGGCAGGAGCCATGGGGACATGGCACCGGCACCTCCGTGGTGGCAGCTGCTTCTGGCAGAGGCTGTGTGCCTGCGGCCATACCTGCGGGCAGGAGGGGCTGCTGTCCGAGTCCTCCGAGGTCTCTGAAGACGTGTCGCTGGTCCCTTAAAAACAAAAACGTTACCACCTCCATCACGACTTGGGGGGTTAGAGGAAAAAAAATTATCTGGGAGAAAATCCAAAGTTCGAGAGAACTGAAAATCCAAAAAGCATCGGCAGGATCCCTCCCCTCTCCACCCGCCTGCCCGCGGGGAACCGGGCAGTGAAAGCCCCGAGGAGGCAGCTGGAATTGTCCCCCCCCACCCCAGGACAGCAGGGCAGGGTCCCGCAGCTGGCTGCAGAGGGGAGGATTGCACAAATGCAATACCGTGCATTTACACCAGGACACAACCCGCCGCAGCAGGATGCCCCTTACCCGTGTAGGCTGGTCGCTGCGCCCCTTCCCCTCCCGCTGACGGGGCCGGGGGCTGCGGTGCCGGGCTGCCACTGGCCTGCTGCCCGCAGGAATGGCCGGCTGCAACGAGAGGTGGTTAGATCCCAGGTGCCGTGCCCCATGGATCCCCCCCCGCTCCCTGAGCCCCAGCGCTGCCCCACAGCAAAGCTGGTCCAGCGTGAGCCGCTGGCACGGCAATAACTGATATGATGTGTTGGAGCGGACAAACATCCATCAGGTCAATTACTGAGATGATTAAGTCCGTGCCTTGTTCTCCCGCAATGAAAAGCTCCAGTGTTAACAGCATCAGGGACTCTTCCCACGCAAGTTTGAAATTAGTTTGACCCACGGCGCCAAGCAGAGCCTGTCTGTGCACAAATGTGTGCCGCAGTTTGGGGTGAAAGATTTTCCTGCTGGAAACTGTATTTTAATATTAATCTGAATTAATATTTTGCAAATGGATTCTGATGGTGGTTTTCCACCACTTCACTAACAAGAGCAGTAAAAGAAAATGTTTTTAGAAATAACAAACGGCTGTATAAGCCTACCCGACACTGCCCACACCATGCCACAGCCCAGCGCTACGGCACAACGATAATCCCTGCCCTGACCCCTTCCCATCGCACACCAGTGGGGGTCTGACGGGTCGGTGGGGGTGTCTGGCTCCCGCACTTGCCCCATGTGGGCTCCTTTTCCCCCCCCCCCCCGAAGTGGAGGATGGCGAGCGAGAGTGGGGAACACGACGGGTAAAGCCAACACAGTGAATTACCTATTTTCCTGCTGAGCATGATGTAAAGTGTCAGCAAGAGCAGAGCGTATAGGACCAAGGTAACAGCTGAGATGGCAACAAGCACCCACCTGAACAAGAGAAAAAGATTTTGTCTAAGTGAAAGAAATAACCAGATGACTGTAAATCTTTCCGGTACTGTTCGGCTGCCGTCGCTTCAAAGCATGTTTTAGACCAAGGTTTCCTGGTAGTTTTCAGTTTTGCTTTTTGGCTTCAAGGCGATGTGCCCAAAAACCTGGGGCTTCATTTTCAAAAATGACCAGCGCTCCTTGCACCTCATTTTTGGGAGCCCATCTCCAGACAGGTTTTCAAAAGCCCCATCGCCAGTAGGGGCTGTGCAGCACTTGCTGGAAGCGAGCAGTTACGACCCCGGCTCCCGCCAAAAGCACAAACCATTTCCGATACCCGCGCCTGCATGTCTGCCAACCACGGCCACCCAGGGACAACACGAACATGCCCCCAGCATCGCACAAAGCAGAAAGTCACCAGCGACAGGGGCTGCAGCATCCCCACGCCCCGCCGACGCTCCCGGACCCACGGCACAGCATCCCTGCAGCCAGCGATTCCCAGCAGAGGTGCCCACAGCAGCGGGAAGGTTATCCTTCCACCTTCGAGCATCCCCCACGCTGCCGGAGGGTGCCAAGGGCTGCCTGGGTGTTGTACTCACCACTCGCAAGCGCTCATCCTCCCAGCCAGGAGTCTCGGTGGCCGGCGTGATGCCCAGCGCAGGGCTGGAGGTCCTGGGGGACAGGGAGAGCCAGCTAGCACTGGGGACAATCAACCAAAATGGTTCTGCTGAGCTTCACAGCTCCAACATTGCCGAGGTAAAACCCCGGTACCCAGCCATCCTCCTGCATGAGGCTCTGGCTGCACGCATGGGTCCCTCTCGTCCGTACCCCTTGCACAGGGCACAGCCTCTCCCTGCTCTTATCTCTGAGCTTAACGGTTTTATGTGCTGCCGCCTCGGTCACATCTGATACTGGACTGGAGCTTCTGGGCTCCACCGCGGCGCTGCCAGTAACAAGAACTGAAATTTATTCTGCTTGCTTTAATCCACTCTCACATTTCTTTTTTTAAATTCACAAAAAATATTTTACAACTGTAATCTGGGGGGAAAAAAAAAATAGAAGAAAGTAACCAAAAGAAGACAACAGGTTTGGTGTCAGGCTCTTGCATCGGTTGAGATCCAGCCAGAAAGGTCAGGGGCCCTTCAACACCTCTGCATTGGAAACACTTGGGATTTAATTCTAGGTGAGCGCTTAAATCCTGCTGAAGTTAGGTGGACTTAAGGCACAAAATTACAAAACACATACGCCTGAACTGGACCACTTGGCTTGGGACTTTTGGCTATAATATTCAAGAGATTAATAATAAAGGATGGCAACTGGGGGTGTTCATTTTGTGAGCCGTCATTTGCAAAAAAGCACTTTCCATTTTCACTCAACGCCTCTATACTTACTGTTTATAAATGGCTAATGTAGGGACGTATCCCCAACTAAACCTTCAGCACGATAATTAAAGGAGCCAGAACAATACGACTGATAGATAGATTGATAGAGCAAAGGCATTATCCATCCTATGGACAATTTCCTCTGTGACACATTTCTAAGAGTAATTCATCAGCAGCTGTTCCAATAACCTCACCAATCTCCTGCAAAGTTCCACTTACCCAAGCACTTTGGGAACTGCCAAGCTAAAGGTCCATTCCTTGCTGGAATTTTCCCCCTCCCATATTGAACTGCTCTGTCCCCAAATATCCTTCTCAAACCGCTGTCATTCTTAAATGCCTCATCTCCTATTGTGGGGCAGGAGATGCTGCTGCAGCAGATAACAATCTGAAAAATGAGCTGTTCAAAAGGAAATTGCAAAATAAGACCCAAATCCAAATATCAGTAGCAGGCAGCTTCTTTGCTGAGACGGGGCATGGCGAGATCGAAGAGGCGATACGCAGATGCGTATTGAAATATCTATTTTGAAGATAACAGCTAGCAAGGCGCCGGCAGCACATGTACTTTTTTGGTCTATCGATCAGGTACCTTGCTGCGAGTCTCCCTCCCTCCAGCCCCCAGGGCATTAACCCTTTCTCAAGCAAGACGCCCTGTTGAAACCAAGGTTGTACAGAGCTCCTACTTGTCCGCTTAAGGTGAAATGAATTCAAGATGTCTATGCTCAACCTAAAAGTAAGCAAAACCGGGGGAATGCCTTAAATTATTTAAATCCCATTTGAGTCAGGCCTTGCTGCCCCAGGTTAAGGCTCAGGCTGGGAGCGATGCACGCCTGCAGGCATCACTCGGATGCAGACACCAAACCCAACCCTGTCCTGGTGTGCGAACCCTCTGCTTCCCGAGGCAGCGTGTGCAGTGGCTGGTGGAGCACAATACCCAACGGCGCTTTACCTGGGGACCAGAGCTTTCCACGCCTTCCCTTTCCCGCAGGACCTGGACAGCCAGAGCCGTGGAGGGAGCCGGAGTTACGGACGTCTCGGCAGCATTTCGGTGGCCGTGCAGTCGCAGGGGTCCAGCAGAAGCGATCGCTGGCTCGGTGCCGGATGCGGTCTCGCTCTACCCCGATGGTGATGGCAGGAACGAGCCCACACAAGGTTCCATGACGCTTCCCCTCTGTCAACTGGCTCATTTAAATACATTGGGGTGTTCCTCTGCCGTTCTGCAGCCGCTTCTGATCCGGGGATTGTTCTCCACAGAGGTGTCCCCCCTCTTGCTCCATCTTCCAGCAGTTTTGTACTGAAATGCAGCTGAAGCATTGGAGCCAAGTGGTCCCTGAGGACGCAGGGCTCTGCCCAGCAGCAGCGGAGCTGGCTCAGCCCCCAGCAATCCAGCTGCCCCCCAAAAAGTGCTCCGAGTGCTTCCCAGTCAAACTCTTCTGTAGGGGTAAAACATTGTAAATCCCAAGGGATGTGGTCCCAGAGCCTGGCGTGACTGGGTGTCTGCTGGGGGAACGGTCCTCTACCTGCCCATTTCTGGGAGAATTTCCTGGTCGGTAGTAACATGGGGTGCAAGCAGCAGACCAGCAGATGCCAGACTCCCATAGGGTGGCAGCAGATTTGGGGAGCGCTGGACCACTGCTCCGCAGGAACTGATTTTGCAGCTCTCACTCTGAGTGTGTTGGTGCTAGAGATGCCCTGTAGCAGCCCCACCTCTCTTGTGCTTCTTCCCTGGCAAGAGACGGCCAGGGAGCAAGGGACCCCTCCTCTTATGGGGTCCCCAACTCCTGGGGATGGTGCCGGCTGGCGTTTAAACATCTCCATCACCCCCAAGCTCCCAGAGCAGACCTCTCCCAAGGAGATACCATCCCAGCATCTCAGTGCATCCCCCCCAGGCTTTCTAAAGCCAAAAAGAACATGGTTCCCGAGGAGCTGTACATACCCCCAGCTGCCGGTGCCATTGGGGTTCACCCCCAGAAGCTGCATCGTGAGTTGGGGTCCCTTGCCAGGTCCCCGCCGTGGACCAGCCGCTGCCCACATTCCCCCCATCCCCTGGGACCATCCGTCAGCTCCATCCCTGGGGGGGTTTAGTCCTGCTTTAAGCTGCAGCTTCTGTGCCCCAGGGAAATACTTCACTGCAGTTTGCTTGGGTTTAGTTTTTGTACAAGCGAGTGTTTCACTCTTTCAAGTGCTCGGTGATGTATAAACTGATTAACAGGTGGCAGAAGCAGTTGATAAACAGAGGGAAAAAAAGGCTTTTCAGAAAATGCTGCTGGGGTATGATTTGAATCAGTCAGAGCTAATCGTGGAAGTGGCTAAACTAAAGGAAATACAAAAAAAGAACACTGATAACGTATTTTTAGCCTGAGAGCAGGTTTCTTAAAATGAGTGAAGCGCCCGACACTGAGCCAGTGAGAGGCAGGTTTTCCGCAGAAGGTGCGGAACCCATTTCTAAGGGATCCGAGGGCAAATACGTGGAGCTGGACGGGGTAAGATACACTTCATGGCAGCTGCTGCCTGGAAGCAATACCGGACTGTGCACAGGGTGTGCATTAATCCTCTGGGACCTGGGATGCCCAGGAGCTGGCAGTCACGTTTCATCACATTTCCACTGGACACAAGCAATTTTTCTGCTTTTTTATTAACAAGACAGATTCAAAGGCCCCCAGTCCTATCACTAATTCTGCACGTTTTGCTCCATCCTCTGCCGCATCAGGAGGGGCCACAAGGGCAGCGCAGGTGCCCCAGGCGCAGGCAGGGACGGGCAGTGCCAGGCAGGGACGGGCAGCGCCAGGGCTGGCCCCCGCCGAGGTGGGGGCACGGGGCCCAGCCTGTTGACAATGGTGCAGCTCTGCATCTGTGTGCACAGTACAGCCGAGAGCGTGTGTGAAGCGAAGCCTTTTTTTCCCAACTTTCTGGACAAATACAGCCGAGTCTTGCACTGGCTCCCAAAAGAGGAAAAAAAAATTTTGTTCAACTTGAAATAAAGTTTTTGATTTACCTTTAAGAGTTTGGGTTTTAAAATAAAAGTAAAAATAGATTTGCTTAACTTCAAAAATTTCTAAATGAAGGGTTTGGCCTCTATTTCTTTAATCTTCATATTTTAATGTTAAATCTCCTGCCACGAGTTTGCAGACTATTATGAATGAACTGGGAACCTTTTCCAGTAAATAAATTATTTTGCTTAAAGTATTTGGCTCATCCCTGCTCCAGCTTGGGCTCACATTTATCTCAGAAGCCCAATGACCCTTCAGGCTGGATTTTCTTGCAGGATTTTCAGGATATAAACCAAGTCCGTAACATTCAACTTGCTGCTTTCAGCTGATCTGGCACCGGCTGTGATTGGTTTTGGTTTAGGAAGTGTTTTTTTTTTTAATCTGTTCTATGAATATACGATTAGGACAAGAAGGGAGGTCAGTATATTAAACTGCATCTTAAAAAGGAAATAGATAAAAACTTTGTATAAAAGCTATGGGGAAACAGCAGGAATTTGTGCTTGACCCTGGGAAAACGGTGTCACCCACCACCAGCACCAGCTCTGCCGTGCCCCACAGCTCCATGCTCACGCCAAAGAAACCTGTGGTGAGATTTTTTAAACTTTATCTCCCTGTGAAGCCATGGAAGGAGGAGCCTGGCAGCAGCTCCTGGGGATGGGGACACGGGACCCCCTTCCAGGGGACAGGACGGGCTCTGCTGGGGCCGCACTGGACTCCCAGCCCTGCCGAAACCTGAATTTCCCTGGGCGAGGGCTTTAATTAGATAAAATGTCTCAGCCGAGATAAACAGAACTTTGATTAGAACAGTGCTAAGGGTAGAAACCCCGTTAATTACCCGAAAGCGACTTATCGGGTAAAACAGCTCCTTTGTGCCGCCCATCGCCGGTTATTGCGGTGCCAGAGACATGGAAATGTCTGCGGAAACAGCACAACATCCCTGGGGGAGCTGGTGGGAGCCAGAAAAACCTCACCTCCCCCTCCTCGCCTCCCCTCCATTTCTGAAGGCTTGAGTTGCTCATTAGCATTTTTAATTTGCATTCACAAAGGCTTAAAGAGACGGACACCCCTGTGTTACACAAAAACCAGCCACTGGGGAAGAGCCCAGCGGTGGCTGCAAGGCGACATGTAACTGTCCCCCATGCGACGCCGCTTCTTCGTGGCCATGTTTTGATGCCACTGCTTGCTTTTGAAAAGGGAAAGTTGCAGATTCCCAGCAGTTCATCACTGCTAATTAATTTGTGCCTTTTAGAGTTTGTTCAGCAGCTGCCCGATGCTATCAGCACATCCCTTTCCTGCACCCCTGGCAGACATCATGGTTTGGGGCACCCCATGGCCACGGGCAGGTCCCTGGGGGGGCCATGGGGTAAAGCAGAGGGGAAAAGCCCCCCGAGAGCATTGGGGGGGTCCATCGGCTCAGCGGGACTGTGCCATTCCCAGTGGGCAAGGGGCTGGCACCAGGATGGAGACCCTGCCCTGCTCCTGCTGCAGGACCTTCGCCATCCCAAAACCAGCCGCCACAACCCCCTGCCCAGTGCCCGGCACGTCCCCACGCTCCATCCTGCTCGGCTGCCGCCGGCCCCTCGCCCACAAAAACAAACGTGACCCCAGTGCACCGGCTCTGCCTCGCCTGGGTCGTGGCCAGTGATTCATTCCCGCTGCCAGAGCCCCGTGTTGACATTGAAAGGGGCGTTATCGCGGCGCGGGGACATGGGGCGAGGGTGTACCTGTCGGTATAAGAACACCGCCGCCACGCTGCCCGCACCCGCAGAGCCCCGCCGAGGCCAGCGCTGCTGCAGAGCCGCCGGCATGAAACGTCTCCTCCTCCTCGCCATGCTCTGCCTCTCCCTGGCCAGCGGCTTGAAAAGGTAAGAGGGGTCCCAGGGGGGCACCCCAGCTTCCTGGGCTCTTGGAGGGGCTCTGCTCCCAGGGTCCCAGCATCGTCGAGGGCGGCTGTGATGAATGGGCAGAGCTGAGCTCCCCCAGCACCATGGGTCCCCCCAGGGACCATGCACAGACTGTGCAGAGACCAGGCGGGGCTTTGCTGGTTTGCTCGCATCAGTCCATTGGCTCCGTGCCCATCTCCATCCCTCCGGACAGACCCTGTCGCAGGCTGTGGCAAGGTCTGCAGGTTGAGCTGCCAGCCACAGCTGAGGCTGTGCAAGCAGATGGGGCAGAAAACACCGTCATGGAGTCCCCTCTCCCACCCCGAGGGTCCTTCTTCATCAATCACATTGAGCTCCTGCCCGACCCGTTGCTGTGGGCATGCTTGTGACTGGGCACACGGGCTCTCCTGCCAGTCTTGCCCTTGACTTACTGCCTCCTAAACCAGATCCAAGCCCCCTGCTCCGCTGTGCCTGGACTGTGGTGCGAGTTGCGGGGATGCAGGCTCTGGACCTGCATCCTGGTGGCACTGAGATGCTCAGGGCAATTGTGGGGACTGCAGGACACTGGTAGCATCTGTGGCCCCAGGTGAGTGACCGGGACCCTTGCTCCCCCAGGGTGACCCTGAGGCGGCACCGCTCCCTGCGGAAGTCTCTGCGGGACCGCGGGCAGCTCTCCCACTTCTGGAAAGCCCACAAGCTCGACATGGTCCAGTACAGCGAGGACTGCGCTGCCTTCTCGGAGGTCAACGAGCCCCTCATCAACTACCTGGACGTAAGCGTGGTGGCACGGAGGGCTGGGGGTTGCAGAGCCCCAGCAGCATGCTGCAGACACCCCAAAGGCACATCATCAGTTTGCGTGAGGGGCCCCCAATGCCCGAACGCTCCCCAGCAAGCCCCCGCCTGCTCACAGTGCACGCCTGCAGCCTGTGTCCCGGCGTGCCAGGGCTCGCTGCCTGCCGGCTCCTGCCTGGTCCTTTGTTCCCAGGAATGTGACGATGAGGGGACTAGGGAGCGCATTCACAGCAGGCACTGCCAGCCCCCTCCCTGCCTACTGCCATCCCCAAACTGGCAGTTCTCTCAGGGACACAGCAGGGAGACTAATTTCCTCCAAAACGAACACGTATCACACCATCAGAGACGACCCCACCACCAGAGCTGGAGGGTGGTCCCCAGGCTCATCCCGTTCTCCGCAGCGTGAGGGTCCTGTCCCCAAA
>WKFP01014326.1:114942-201976 GCA_011057875.1 Pterocles orientalis
TTCCACCTTCGAGCATCCCCCACGCTGCCGGAGGGTGCCAAGGGCTGCCTGGGTGTTGTACTCACCACTCGCAAGCGCTCATCCTCCCAGCCAGGAGTCTCGGTGGCCGGCGTGATGCCCAGAGCAGGGCTAGAGGTCCTGGGGGACAGGGAGAGGCAGCTAGCGCTGGGGACAATCAACCAAAATGGTCCTGCTGAGCTTCACAGCTCCAACATTGCGGAGGTAAAACCCCGGTACCCAGCCATCCGCCTGCATGAGGCTCTGGCTGCACGCATGGGTCCCTCTCGTCCGTACCCCTTGCACAGGGCACAGCCTCTCCCTGCTCTTATCTCTGAGCTTAACGGGTTTATATGCTGCCACCTCGGTCACATCTGATACTGGACTGGAGCTTCTGGGCTCCACCGCGGCGCTGCCAGTAACAAGAACTGAAATTTATTCTGCTTGCTTTAATCCACTCTCACATTTCTTTTTTTTAATTCACAAAAAATATTTTATAACTGTAATCTGGGGGGGAAAAAAAAACCATAGAAGAAAGTAACCAAAAGAAGACAACAGGTTTGGTGTCGGGCTCTTGCATCGGTTGAGAACCAGCCCGAAAGGTCAGGGGCCCTTCAACAGCTCTGCATTGGAAACACTTGGGATTTAATTCTAGGTGAGCGCTTAAATCCTGCTGAAGTTAGGTGGACTTAAGGCACAAAATTACAAAACATGTATGCCTGAACTGGACCACTTGGCTTGGGACTTTTGGCCATAATATTCAAGAGATTAATAATAAAGGATGGCAACCGGGGGCGTTCGTTTTGTGAGCCGTCACTTGCAAAAAAGCACTTTCCATTTTCACTCAACGCCTCTATACTTACTGTTTATAAATGGCTAATGTAGGGACGTATCCCCAACTAAACCTTCAGCACGATAATTAAAGGAGCCAGAACAATACGACTGATAGATAGATTGATAGAGCAAAGGCATTATCCATCCTATGGACAATTTCCTCTGTGACACATTTCTAAGAGTAATTCATCAGCATCTGTTCCAATAACCTCACCAATCTCCTGCAAAGTTCCACTTACCCAAGCACTTTGGGAACTGCCAAGCTAAAGGTCCATTCCTTGCTGGAATTTTCCCCCTCCCATATTGAACTGCTCTGTCCCCAAATATCCTTCTCAAACAGCTGTCATTCTTAAATGCCTCATCTCCTATTGTGGGGCAGGAGATGCTGCTGCAGCAGATAACAATCTGAAAAATGAGCTGTTCAAAAGGAAATTGCAAAATAAGACCCAAATCCAAATATCAGTAGCAGGCAGCTTCTTTGCTGAGACGGGGCATGGCGAGATCGAAGAGGCGATACGCAGATGCGTATTGAAATATCTGTTTTGAAGATAACAGCTAGCAAGGCGTTGGCAGCACATGTACTTTTTTGGTCTATCGATCAGGTACCTTGCTGCGAGCCTCCCTCCCTCCAGCCCCCAGGGCATTAACCCTTTCTCAAGCAAGACGCCCTGTTGAAACCAAGGCTGTACGGAGCTCCTACTTGTCTGCTTATGGTGAAATGAATTCAAGATATCTATGCTCAACCTAAAAGTAAGCAAAACCGGGGGAATGCCTTAAATTATTTTAATCCCATTTGAGTCAGGCCTTGCTGCCCCAGGTTAAGGCTAAAGCTCAGGCTGGGAGCGATGCACGCCTGCAGGCATCGCTCGGATGCAGACACCAAACCCAACCCTGTCCTGGTGTGCGAACCCTCTGCTTCCCGAGGCAGCGTGTGCAGCGGCTGGTGGAGCACAATACCCAACGGCGCTTTACCTGGGGACCAGAGCTTTCCACGCCTTCCCTTTCCCGTAGGACCTGGACAGCCAGAGCCGTGGAGGGAGCTGGAGTTATGGACGTCTCGGCAGCATTTCGGTGGCCGTGCAGTCGCAGGGGTCCAGCAGAAGCGATCGCTGGCTCGGTGCCGGATGCGGTCTCGCTCTACCCCGATGGTGATGGCATGAACGAGCCCACACAAGGTTCCATGACGCTTCCCCTCTGTCAACTGGCTCATTTAAATACATTGGGGTGTTCCTCTGCCGTTCTGCAGCCGCTTCTGATCCGGGGATGGTTCTCCACAGAGGTGTTCCCCCTCTTGCTCCATCTTCCAGCAGTTTTGTACTGAAATGCAGCTGAAGCATTGGAGCCAAGTGGTCCCTGAGGACGCAGGGCTCTGCCCAGCAGCAGCAGAGCTGGCTCAGCCCCCAGCAATCCAGCTGCCCCCCAAAAAGTGCTCCGAGTGCTTCCCAGTCAAAGTCTTCTGTAGGGGTAAAACATTGTAAATCCCAAGGGATGTGGTCCCAGAGCCTGGAGTGGCTGGGTGTCTGCTGGGGGAATGGTCCTCTACTCACCCATTTCTGGGAAAATTTCCTGGTCAGTAGTAACATGGGGTATCACTTCATCACAGCGGGGTGCAAGCAGCAGAGTGGCAGATGCCAGACTCCCATAGGGTGGCAGCAGATTTGGGGAGCGCTGGACCACTGCTCCGCAGGAACTGATTTTGCAGCTCTCACACTGAGTGTGTTGGTGCTGGAGATGCCCTGCAGCAGCCCCACCTCTCTTGTGCTTCTTCCCTGGCAAGAGACGACCAGGGAGCAAGGGACCCCTCCTCTCACGGGGTCCCCGACTCCTGGGGATGGTGCCGGCTGGCGTTTAAACATCTCCATCACCCCCAGGCTCCCAGAGCAATCCTCTCCCAGGGAGATACCATCCCAGCATCTCAGTGCATCCCCCCCAGGCTTTCTAAAGCCAAAGAGAACACGGTTCCCGAGGAGCTCTACATACCCCCAGCTGCCGGTGCCATTGGGGTTCACCCCCAGAAGCTGCATCATGAGTTGGGGTCCCCTGCCAGGTCCCCGCCGTGGGCCAGCCGCTGCCCACATTCCCCCCATCCCCTGGGACCATCCGTCAGCTCCATCCCTGGGGGGGATTTACTCCTGCTTTAAGCTGCAGCTTCTGTGCCCCAGGGAAATACTTCACTGCAGTTTGCTTGGGTTTAGTTTTTGTACAAGCGAGCATTTCACTCTTTCAAGTGCTCGGTGATGTATAAACTGATTAACAGGTGGCAGAAGCAGTTGATAAACAGAGGGAAAAAAAGGCTTTTCAGAAAATGCTGCTGGGGTGCGATTTGAATCAGTCAGAGCTAATCGTGGAAGTGGCTAAACTAAAGGAAATACAAAAAAAGAACACTGATAACGTATTTTTAGCCTGAGAGCAGGTTTCTTAAAATGAGTGAAGCGCCCGACACTGAGCCAGTGAGAGGCAGGTTTTCCGCAGAAGGTGCAGAACCCATTTCTAAGGGATCTGAGGGCAAATACGTGGAGCTGGACGGGGTAAGATACACTTCATGGCAGCTGCTGCCTGGAAGCGATACCGGACTGTACACAGGGTGTGCATTAATCCTCTGGGACCTGGGATGCCCAGGAGCTGGCAGTCACGTTTCATCACATTTCCACCGGACACAAGCAATTTTTCTGCTTTTTTTATTAACAAGAAGGATTCAAAGGCCCCCAGTCCTATCACTAATTCTGCACGTTTTGCTCCATCCTCTGCCGCATCAGGAGGGGCCACAAGGGCAGCGCGGGTGCCCCAGGCGCAGGCAGGGACAGGCAGTGCCAGGCAGGGACGGGCAGCGCCAGGGCTGGCCCCCGCCGAGGTGGGGGCACGGGGCCCAGCCTGTTGACAATGGTGCAGCTCTGCATCTGTGTGCACAGTACAGCCGAGAGCATGTGTGAAGCGAAGCCTTTTTTCCCAGCTTTCTGGACAAATTCAGCCGAGTCTTGCACTGGCTCCCAAAAGAGAAAAAAAAAATTTGTTCAACTCGAAATAAAATTTTTGATTTACCTTTAAGAGTTTGGGTTTTAAAATAAAAGTAAAAATAGATTTGCTTAACTTCAAAAATTTCTAAATGAAGAGTTTGGCCTCTATTTCTTTAATCTTCATATTTTAATGTTAAATCTCCTGCCACGAGTTTGCAGACTATTATGAATGAACTGGGAACCTTTTCCAGTAAATAAATTATTTTGCTTAAAGTATTTGGCTCATCCCTGCTCCAGCTTGGGCTCACGTTTATCTCAGAAGCCCAATGACCCTTCAGGCTGGATTTTCTTGCAGGATTTTCAGGATATAAACCAAGTCCGTAACATTCAACTTGCTGCTTTCAGCTGATCTGGCACCGGCTGCGATTGGTTTTGGTTTAGGAAGTGGTTTTTTTTTAATCTGTTCTATGAATATATGATTAGGACAAGAAGGGAGGTCAGTACATTAAACTGCATCTTAAAAGGCAAATAGATAAAAACTTTGTATAAAAGCTATGGGGAAACAGCAGGAATTTGTGCTTGACCCTGGGAAAACAGTGTCACCCACCACCAGCACCAGCTCTGCCGTGCCCCACAGCTCCATGCTCACACCAAAGAAACCTGTGGTGAGATTTTTTAAACTTTATCTCCCTGGGAAGCCATGGAAGGAGGAGCCTGGCAGCATCTCCTGGGGATGGGGACACGGGACCCCCTTCCAGGGGACAGGACGGGCTCTGCCGGGGCCACGCTGGGCTCCCAGCCCTGCCAAAACCTGCGCCTCACAAGCAACGACCTGAATTTCCCTGGGCGAGGGCTTTAATTAGATAAAATGTCTCAGCCGAGATAAACAGAACTTTGATTAGAACAGTGCTAAGGGTAGAAACCCCGTTAATTACCCGAAAGCGACTTACCGGGTAAAACAGCTCCTTTGTGCCGCCCATCGCCGGTTATTGCGGTGCCAGAGACATGGAAATGTCTGCGGAAACAGCACAACATCCCTGGGAGAACTGATGGGAGCCAGGAAAGCCTCACCTCCCCCTCTTCGCCTCCCCTCCATTTCTGAAGGCTTGAGCTGCTCATTAGCATTTTTAATTTGCATTCACAAAGGCTTAAAGAGACGGACACCCCTGCGTTACACAAAAACCAGCCACAGGGGAAGAGCCCAGCAGTGGCTGCAAGGCGACATGTAACTGTCCCCCATGCGAAGCCGCTTCTTCGTGGCCGTGTTTTGATGCCACTGCTTGCTTTTTAAAAGGGAAAGTTGCAGATTCCCAGCAGTTCATCACTGCTAATTAATTTGTGCCTTTTAGAGTTTGTTCAGCAGCTGCCCGATGCTATCAGCACATCCCTTTCCTGCACGCCTGGCAGACATCGTGGTTTGGGGCACCCCATGGCCACGGGCATGTCCCTGGGGGGGCCATGGGGTAAAGCAGAGGGGAAAAGCCCCCCGAGAGCATTGGGGGGGTCCATCGGCTCAGCAGGACTGTGCCATTCCCAGTGGGCAAGGGGCTGGCACCAGGATGGAGATCCTGCCCTGCTCCTGCTGCAGGACCTTCGCCATCCCAAAACCAGCCGCCACACCCCCTGCCCAGTGCCCGGCGCGTCCCCACGCTCCATCCTGCTCGGCTGCCGCCGGCCCCTCGCCCACAAAAACAAACGTGACCCCAGTGCACCGGCTCTGCCTCGCCTGGGTCGTGGCCAGTGATTCATTCCCGCTGCCAGAGCCCCGTGTTGACATTGAAAGGGGCGTTATCACGGCGCGGGGACACGGGGCGAGGGTGTACCTGTCGGTATAAGAACACCGCCGCCGCGCTGCCCGCACCCGCAGAGCCCCGCCGAGGCCAGCGCTGCTGCAGAGCCGCCGGCATGAAACGTCTCCTCCTCCTCGCCATGCTCTGCCTCTCCCTGGCCAGCGGCTTGAAAAGGTAAGAGGGGTCCCAGGGGGGCACCCCAGCTTCCTGGGCTCTCGGAGGGGCTCTGCTCCCAGGGTCCCAGCATCGTCGAGGGCGGCTGTGATGAATGGGCAGAGCTGAGCTCCCCCAGCACCATGGGTCCCCCCAGGGACCATGCACAGACTGTGCAGAGACCAGGCGGGGCTTTGCTGGTTTGCTCGCATCAGTCCGTTGGCTCCGTGCCCATCTCCATCCCTCCGGACAGACCCTGTCGCAGGCTGTGGCAAGGTCCGCAGGTTGAGCTGCCAGCCACAGCTGAGGCTGTGCAAGCAGACGGGGCAGAAAACACCGGCATGGAGTCCCCTCTCCCACCCTGAGGGTCCTTCTCCATCAATCACGTTGAGCTCCTGCCCAATCCGTTGCTGTGGGCATGCCTGTGACTGGGCACACGGGCTCTGCTGCCAGTCTTGCCCTTGATTTACCGCCTCCTAAACCAGATCCAAGCCCCCTGCTCCGCTGTGCCTGGGCTGCGGTGCAGGATGCAGGGATGCAGGCTCTGGACCTGCATCCTGATGGCACTGAGATGCTCAGGGCAAATGTGGGGACTGCAGGACACTGGTAGCATCTGTGGCCCCAGCTGAGTGACCAGGACCCTTGCTCCCCCAGGGTGACCCTGAGGCGGCACCGCTCCCTGCGGAAGTCTCTGCGGGACCGCGGGCAGCTCTCCCACTTCTGGAAAGCCCACAAGCTCGACATGGTCCAGTACAGTGAGGACTGCGCTGCCTTCTCGGAGGTCAACGAGCCCCTCATCAACTACCTGGACGTAAGCGTGGTGGCACGGAGGGCTGGGGGTTGCAGAGCCCCAGCAGCATGCTGCAGACACCCCAAAGGCACATCATCAGTTTGCGTGAGGGGCCCCCAATGCCCGAACGCTCCCCAGCAAGCCCCCGCCTGCTCACAGTGCACGCCTGCAGCCTGTGTCCTGGCGTGCCAGGGCTCGCTGCCTGCCGGCTCCTGCCTGGTCTTTTGTTCCCAGGAATGTGACGATGAGGGGACAAGGGAGCGCATTCACGGCAGGCACTGCCAGCCCCCTCCCTGCCTGCTGCCATCCCCAAGCTGGCAGTTCTCTCGGGGACACGGCAGGGAGACTAATTTCCTCCAAAACGAACACGTATCACACCATCAGAGACGACCCCACCACCAGAGCTGGAGGGTGGTCCCCAGGCTCATCCCGTTCTCCGCAGCGTGAGGGTCCTGTCCCCAAAGCCCCCACTACTGTCTGCATCCTGCTGATGAGGGTCACCCCTGGCCCTGGCCTTCCCTCCGAATCCAGCAGGAAGAGGATGGTGCCCACACCCACCATCCTGCCTTTTGTTCTCGCCTTGCCTCCTTGTTCCTTAAATATTTGGCTCCTTTATTGCACCTGGCAGGATGTGGCTGTGACAGATCAAACACTGCCCCACTGCCAGCCGTACCCCACGCTGGACCCCATCGCTCCTGTGCGGACACCCCGGCACAGGCTCCCCTTTGCCGGGATTTCCTGGAGTGCTGATGGCTAATGTCGGTCTCTGCTCCGCTCTTTGCCAGATGGAGTATTTCGGGCAGATCTCCATCGGGACCCCCCCACAGAACTTCACCGTGATATTCGACACGGGCTCCTCCAACCTCTGGGTGCCGTCTGTCTACTGCGTCAGCAAAGCCTGCAGTGAGTAGGGGTCTCTGACCCCCTGTCCCCCCAACTGGTGGCACTGGGACCCCAGGTGACACCCCTGGGGTGGCCCCAGCGAGGCTGTGGGGTCACCAGCACACACAGCCTGGGGACCCTAGGGGACATCCCCACCCAGCCATCCCTCCAAGGCACAGGGGGGTAACAGAAACCGGGGGGAGCAGGGGGAGGCTCCGGGGCGTGTTTGCTCAGGCGCAGGCAGCGATCACACCATCAGCCCGCGGGAGATATCGGACGGGCTCTTTAGGCCAGGCTCATGGGAGAGCCTTTAAACAAACACGCAGAGATGATAGCATGTAACGCAGCTCGTCAGCAAGGCACTGGGCGGCTGGAACCAGGTGGTCACAGAGACCATGGCGTGGCTCTGGACTGGTGGGTGACAAGCACCGGGCTCGTCCAGGCTGTCAGCGATGAGCCAGCCCCGGCGGGTCCAGCCCTGCTGCCCTGGCACATGGAGCATCTCCAGCTGTGCTTCTGACACAGCTGTCCTGCTTGGGGTTGGGAAAGAGTTTTCTTCTTAGTAGCGAGAATAGCACTCTGGGTTTGGATCCAGTAAAAAAATAGCTGGATCCAGCAGTGCCCATGGGGCTGGGCTGGGGGAACATCCCTGCTGCTGCGAAACAGGAACAGCAGTGCTGCTCTCCAGCAAGAATATCGCACGAGCTAATCCTGCTCCCCTTATCAAACCTCGCACCTTTCAGGAAGATTGAAATGGGATAAGTTTTTACCCCTCCTCAAAGCATCGCCAGCATGCCCCGTTGCCTCGTGGGCAGCTCTCTCCCCCAGCAGCGTGCCCGTGACACAGGCATTCCGGCGATGCCACGCTGCCCCATCGGTTTTGCTCCATGTCAGAGGCTCCCAGCATCTGTGGCCGTGTGGGTAAATGGCATTTCTGCTGACAGCTCTGTCTCCTCCCCAGCCCAGCACCCCAAGTTCCAGCCGTCGCAGTCCAGCACGTACCAGGTGGTGGGGACCCCCTTCTCCATCCAGTACGGGACCGGCAGTTTGACGGGGGTCATTGGATCCGACCAAGTAGTTGTGAGTCAGCTTTGGTGTCTCCTGCTCTGGACAATGTGCCTGGGACTTGCCTCAGCATCACCATCCTCCTCCTCCTCCCCGCAGGTCGAGGGTCTCGCTGTGAACAACCAGCAGTTTGCCGAGAGCGTCAGCGAGCCGGGAAAAGCCTTCTTGGATGCCGAGTTTGATGGGATCCTGGGACTGGCTTACCCCTCGCTGGCCGTGGACGGTGTCACCCCCGTCTTCGACAACATGATGGCCCAAAATCTGGTGGAGCTGCCCATGTTCTCCGTCTACATGAGCGCGTACGGACACAGCTTTGCTGCTCAGTAGGGCATTGCTTTTAGGGACCCGGAGGGGCTGCTAAAATACAGATGTTTTTCTGAGATATTAAAAGGGGTTTTTGGTACCATGCCGAGCATCACAGAGATCAGGTCTTGCAGGAATAAAGAGAATTACCCTAAGAATTTATGGGAAGTGAGTGGGTATAAATCCCCCCATTTAAAATGCAAAGTAAAAGAGAAGAAATCCCTCATATCTCCTCCTCCCTGCAGGAACCCCCAGTCCTCCCTGGGAGGAGAGCTGCTCTTCGGTGGCTTTGACCCCTCTCGCTTCATAGGGACCCTCAACTGGGTGCCGGTCACCCAGCAAGGGTACTGGCAGATCCAGCTGGACAAGTGAGTGGTGCCGGGCAGGGAGGGAGGGCTGGACCGGGCAGGGGAGGAGGACAAATCCCTCCGGGTCCTTCTCTCTTTCCTTCTCCTCCAGCGTCCAGGTGGGTGGGACGGTGGCTTTCTGCGCGAACGGCTGCCAGGCCATCGTGGACACCGGGACGTCGCTCATCACAGGTCCCACCAAGGACATAAAAGAATTGCAAAACCAAATTGGTGCCACATCTGTGGACGGAGAGGTGAGAGAAAGGGTGTCGAGAGGAGGGGGTAAAGCCCTGGGACCCCCACCCCGCTGGGGAGCAGCCCCGCTGAGGCGCCGGCTCCTCCACAGTACGCCGTGGAGTGCAGCAACCTCAACGCGATGCCTGACGTGACCTTCACCATCAACGGGCTCCCCTACACGCTCAATGCCCAAGCCTACACCCTCGAGGTATGGCTGCAGCTGCACTGGCTCCACCGACCCCAGTTCCCATCTGCTGGGTTGGAAAAGCAGCACCGGGAACAAAGGTGGCCCAGACCCCCCCCGGGAGCTGAGCCACGCGTCCTGGCGGGTGCTGAGCCCTGCTGCTTCATGCACAGGACCCACAGACGCCATCCCTGTGTGTTTCGGTGCATGCAAGGTTCTCAGGTTCATCCCCAGCTTTGCACTTGTCCCCCCCAGGAGACCAGCGATGGCATGACCTTCTGTCTCAGCGGCTTCCAGGGGATGGACATCGCCCCTCCCGCCGGACCCCTCTGGATTTTGGGCGACGTTTTCATCCGTCAGTTTTACTCCGTCTTTGATCGTGGAAATAACAGGGTGGGGTTGGCCCCCGCCGTCCCCATCCCTTAGGGCTGGGGCATCCTGTAGGGAACGGAGCCACCAGGCTGCTGCCCTCGGGCAGGGCAGGGATCCCACTGCTGCGCCAGTGTCCCTGGAGGGGACGAGGACACCCCGGGACCGGAGCTGAGGAGCCCAGCAGAAGCTCAGTCCATGCCAGGAGAGCTCTTGCATAGTGAATATAAAATGTCTTGAGCAGCTCTGCGATCTGCTTTGCAGATTCTCTTTTTTAAACACGAGTCAATAAAAGCTTTAATAAAAAACCCTGCCGTGCTCGGGTTGTAAATCAGCCCAGCGGCAGCCCTGCAGAATTCGGCTGCCTTGCACCGGGGTGTTAAATCAGAATCACAGAATGGTTTGGGTCAGAAGGGACCTTAAAGATCATCTAGTTCCAACCCCTCTGCCATGGGCAGGGATAAAAATCCTCCTTCCCCGGACCCTGCCCTGCCAGGGCTGTGTGCCCCGTGTCACTGCAGTGTCCCAGCTCTGGATGGAGCCTTGGTGGTGCAGGAGAGGCTGGATCTGAAAGGTCAGCCCCTGTGGTTCCCAGCTGGGATTTCCACCCAGGCAGAAGATGAGACTTAGCCCAGGTAGAGCAGAAAGTCCGTGGCCGTGGGCATCCCCAAACTCTCCGTCAAACCCCAGGCAATGGCTGCAGGCAGGGACTGGGAGAGCAGCAACTTCATGGGAAAACAAGCTGGTGCTGGCAAACAAGGTGATGAGACCGGCGAGACCCTGGGGCTCTTTCTGTGCCACAAAACTCCCAGAATAACTGGTGATTTCCAGCAAGTGTTGCTGGGCACTTGCAAAGACAGGGTGGTTGGTGGGTGCGTGGAGCGAGGGAGGGCAAAGCAGCCGCCCAGCTCTGCAGCCAGTGGCCACAGCAGGGCTGTCTCAGGGGGATGGGGGGCTGCAGGAGGGATGCAGGAGGCTGGGGGGGGGCTGCTGGCCACGGGGGTCCCCATGAATCACTGCAGCACATGTGACTTGCGGTGCAAGGGATGCGGGAGAAAGCACGAGCAACCGTGGCTCATGCATGATGCACCCCGAGACACGCATGGAAGGCAGCGAGAAAGGGAAGCACAGGAAGGGTTATTTTTATCCATGCCTTTGCTCAGTTTTCCTGGCTGATGCTGAAGCCTGGCCCTGCAGCCACAGCAAGGCTGAGGTGCCAGGTCCCCATGGCCAGGGCCAGGCTTTGTGGCTGCTGCATCGTTCCCAGGCTGGAGCAGACTCCAGGGGTGGGTCTGAGAGCAGTTGGAAAATTCAGATCTGGTTGTAAACTTTGTGGCTCAGCCCTGTCGTTTGCAATAAAAGAAAATATCTGCCTTACCCAGAAACATTGATTGTGCCACTGACCAGCATATGCTTTCTGTAACCGGTTCCTGTATTGACTTCACCCCGGCTACGCTTTCCCCAGGCACGGCGCAGATAAGGTGCGGGGGCAGCTGGACAAAGGTCTCCTCTCCCTCTTCCACCTTAACTCTTGGCACACCAAGGTGCTGCTGGGGACCAGCCCTTCACGCAGCCGTAGGCAGCAGGAGAGTGTCCAGCTTCCCCAGTATGAGGAGGGACCGCCTGGTGTCCCTGACCACTGGCCAGCAGCGAGAGGTGGCCCAGCCTGGACTCACCCAGGACCGCTCCAGTGCTCCCAGAGCATCCCGTGTCTTCTTGGCAGGTTTTGGGTGGCCGTCTTCAACTCTCCTCCCAGCACATGGGGGATGCTCAGGGGACGTTGCTCCAGCACACACTGAGCATCCCAATAGGGAACAGCTGGGCTCCCACTGTCCCCAGGGGAGCAGAGGTGGCCAAACAGCCGCAGCAAACAGTTTTGTCACTTGGGCACCTTTTGCTTTCTTCCCCTTCCCTCACCCTCACTGCCCCACGAGCCTTGCCGCAGGAACAGCCTGTCCCTCCCTGTCCACACGAGCCTTTCCTCTGGACGTGGCAGTCCCCAGCCCGTGTTTCATCATCTCCTGGCTGCAAGATCTTCCTCATAGTCACAGGGCACCGAAACCACGCTTTTTTCCTTAGAATTGCTGACTCTGGAGCAACGAGGACAGAACCGTCACTGTGGTTGCAGGAGCTGCTGAGCAACGTCCTGGCCGTCAGCTCCTCCACACCACCTCTCCCACCGCCTGCAGCCGCAGCAAAGCTCACAGCAGGAGTGGTAAGGAGAGCAGGAGCTTTGAGAAAATCCCTTTTCTTTAGAAATTGAACAAAGAGCTGGTGCTGAGCCCAGGCTGGGCACCCTGGTGGGTACAGCCCCTTTTGCCCAAAAGCAGAAGTGTCTGTGGGCACCGGCTATAGCAACACAACCACAAATTCCATCTCCACCAGCGTGGGGAGGCATCGATCATCTGACTGGGTGAGCAACCTCCATCCCACCGGGCTGGGAGGGACACGCTGAGAGGAACAGGGCAGGAGTCAGAGGGGGAGGCTGGATGAGAGATTCTTGCTGCAAGGGCAAAGGTGAAGCAGCACGATGGAAATAGGCTGAAAACAGGGATTAGGAGAGACCTGATTCAGGGAAACGTCAGCCTTTTACCCACCGCTGCTGAGAACTGGCTCAGGTGCTTCTCCGGTCTGATCCCAGCTCCTCCCCACACCTGCCCTGTGGGGGGAAAGAACAGATTTTTCTGGCCAGACAGGTCCCAGGATTACACATGGGAAGGAGGAGGAGGAGGAGGGTTTGTCCTGCTGAGTGCAGTGATCTTCCCTGAGCTCCCATGAGGGATGCCTACAGTAAAAAAAAAATCTACAAAAATGAGGGCAGACAGTGGAAAAGCAAAAGCTGGTGGTCTTGGAGGGACCCCAAACCCAGGTGCAGCATCCCTCCAAGGCCACCAGAGCCATGGGCCTGATGCTCAGAGAGATGTCCAGAACCTTCCTTGGTTGCTCCATGGTGGAAGCAGAGACCCCCGAAATCCCACTTGAGGGCTGAACACATCCTTTTCCCAAAGCTGCCACCAGCTCTGGTTCCTGGGTGGTCCCATCCTGATCTGGTCCCTTCCTTTTGGGGTGCTGGTGGGATGCTGGCACTGACCACAGGTGCTGGGTGGGAGCCCCAAAGGACTGGGGAGTTGCAGGGATGTGGCACAGTGCCCCAAGGGGCTACAAACCCTCCTGCTTCCCACCCTGCCCCTCTCCTGCCTGCAAAAGGAGATGAAGCCACACGGAGCCCACAGCCCCCTGCCCATCTGCACCCCCCTGTCTGAGCCCCCAGCCCCACCTTGCCTGCCACTGTCCCTCGCTGTCCCCAGCTCCCAGAGCTTATCCCGTCCCATGCTATCGGAGCTGCCTGAGCAAAGTCCAGGGTGGCTCCCGCGGGCTCTGGGGATGCTGCTGATAGCTCCGCCAGGGTTTATTCCCAGCCCTAAATAATTCCCAGGCAGGAATGCAGATAAGGGGTCCCCAGGAGGTGGGTGAAAGGCACCAGAGCATCCTGAGCAAAAGGAGAGGCCAAAAGTCAATCCCAAAGCTCAGGGGACAAAGGGACCTTGTTCTTTTTCCCCTCTCAGACCCCGAGCTGGGGAGCGCCGGGCAGAGCCCCGGAGCCGAGGGAAAGGCTGTGACATCCCAGCACCCGCCCCGGCTCCTCCGCCAGCCCCGGCAGGATCTCGGCCCCTTTCTGCTGATGTCACGGCACGGGGCCCCGCAGCCGCCTTCCCCGGGAATCCGCGCCGGGGCCGGCCGCCCTTTCCTGGATCCTCCTCTCTCACCTCTTCCCTCCCCGGGACGGCGGCTGGACCGCAGCCGAGAGCTTCGGCCGCCTGGCAGACGGATGCCCTGGAAGGTGAGTGCGATGTCCGAGACCGTGGCTGAGCAGGGGACCCCCGGAGCAACAGCCGGCGGGTAAAAAGGTTGGGAAACTCCATTTTGAGTTTAAAACCGCCTGGCCTCCGAGAAAGCTGCCCGGCTCTGGCAAAAAAACTGGAAGGATTGTGCATGCTGAGACATAAAGCTCTGCCTGAGCAGAGGATGCTGCCCGCAGCCGGGCTGGGGGGGCAGAGGGGGTGCGGGAGAGCTTGGACCCCGTGTCCGAGAGCCGCCCTGGCAGGGGCGATGTGCCAGGGGGGAACGGCGCAGGGCTGGCCAACGCATCGGGGAAAAATGCAGGGATGAGGCTGTCAGTAAGTGTTTCCATCTGCGCCTTGGCCGGTGCCGTGCCTGACACTGCTCCCACCAGGGAGGGGGTTTTTGGAGGTGCTGCCTTGGGATGGCTGGGCATGGGGACATCAGGACATCCTGGGGACGCAGCCTGTGGGGACCCTTTCAGGGTGCTCCTGGGCTGGGTGGCATCCCCGGGCTGTGCTCAGGGCACCCAGAAAAGTCCAGCTGCCCGTGAGCTTCTTTAATAAACGCAATTTTCCCCAAATAAATGTAATTTTCCCCAAATAAATGTAATTTTCCCAGGACTCCTGCTGTGTGGCAGGTCTCGAGGGAGGGACTGCACTGCAGAGGGAGAGGGAGAGGCCGGGAACTTGCTCACAGCAGCTTCTAATGGTGATGATTCTGTGCGGTGCAGCAGCGTGTCCAGACGTGCGCCGGCACTGTGGGAGCCGGTCCCAGGCAGTGACGTGGGCTGGGATCAGCCACAGGGGTTTCTGCCCCCTGCACCGCTGGGATGTGAGCAGAGCAGGGTGCTGGCATGGCATGGACATGGTGCTGGCACAGTGTGACCCCCCTCTTGTCCCCCAGGGCCCGTCCATGGATGCCAGCAAGAAGGTGGATCTGAAGATAATCATCATAGGAGCTCTGGGGTAAGGAGCAGTGCCAGCGATGGGAGGGGATCCCCACGTGTGCGTTGGCCCAGGAGCCTGGGGGTGTGCAGCCCCCGTCCCTGCTGCAACTGACCCCTCGAGCCTGCTTTCGTGGTGCAAAGCCTCACCAGCCTCCCTTCCTTCCTGCCAGCGTGGGCAAAACCTCCCTCCTGCATCAGTACGTGCACAAGACGTTTTACGAGGATTACCGCACCACGCTGGGGGCCAGCATCCTGACCAAGGTCGTGGCGGTGGACAACACCCCCCTGAAACTGCAGGTGAGGGGGGCTGGGACTGCCCAGGGTGCTCACCATGTGTCCCACCGTGTCCTGCTGTCCCCAAATGCTCACTGGCACTGTGAGGTGGGGGGTGGATTTGCAGAGCCTGATTTTCAGCAGCCCCTGGATGATGCCGAAGTCCCACACAAGTTTTGGGGGCTCAGCATCCCCTGAAACCAGTCCCCTGAGCTCAGCAGGGTGCAGGGCTGCAAACATTGCTCACATCATGTGTCTGTACCTGTCCCCTTCTCTGCCCTAGATCTGGGACACGGGGGGACAGGAACGATTCCGGTCCATGGTGTCGACCTTTTACAAAGGCTCAGACGGCTGCATGCTGGCCTTTGACGTGACGGACAGGGAGTCCTTCGAGGCCCTGGACAACTGGAGAGATGACTTCCTGGAGAAAGTCATCCCAAGGGAGCAGGATTTCCCCATGGTCGTGCTGGGGAACAAGATCGACATCTGCGATCGGCAGGTGAGGGAAGAGGAGAGAGCAGGGGGAGCGGATCGGGATGCTTTAGTGCCCCAACAGCTTATGAGCACTGGTCCTTCACCTGCAGAACCAGCCTCCTCCCAGTGCTCTCACGAAACCAGGGCTCCCGGGCAAGGAGCTGCCGGGCACCTGGGGCTGCCGCCTCCCCCACGCCTCTCAGGGGCATCAGCAGGGGCCCCCCACTGCCCTTCACAGCAGATGGTCCCCAGGAATTAAACATCTCAGCTGCCTGCGCTTCCAGCATCCTGCCCTCCCCCAGCAGTGCCTGGATGGGCAGGGAGGGTCCTCCCAGGGTCCCCTCTGTCACCTCTCCCACAGCCTGGGCAGCCTGGCATGGGGCTGTGCCATGGCTCCATCCTCCCTTCCCGCAGGTACCCAAGGAGACGGCCTCCGCCTGGTGCAAGGAGAAGGACATCCCTTATTTCGAAGTCAGCGCCAAGAACAACATCAATGTCGCGGAGGCTTTCGAGACCCTCGCAAAGCAGGCGTTGACAACGGTGAGCATCACCCCGTGCCAGCAGGGATCCAGGGGGAGCTGGGCTCTGCCACCCCCAGAGCTGACCTGCCAGACCCCCCAGCCCACCCTCTGATGCTGAATACCTTCTATTTATAGCGTGTAGGAGAGCCCCAGGAAAGAGAAATGCATGAGTGTTTGATTTCTTAAAACAGATCTCAAACCAGCTAGAAAAAAACAGGAATTGCTGTTCCTCCTTGCCCGTGGTGACGGGGACGGGTGTGTGGCACTGCACTGCGCACCACCACTGTCCTCTAGCGGCCAGCCCACAGGGACCTTCGTGTCCCCACACCCAGCACACAGGGTGGCCCCGCTCCTCAGCTGAGCCGGGCGGCTTTTCCCTGGATTTTGTCTTTAATCACGAATCAGGACTGAACCTGTGCTCCCCAGTCCTTGGGCCGCTCAGGCTGGCTCTGAGCTCACATCACTCTTCTCTCTTTTTCCCAGTACAAAGGGATTTTTGAGAGTTATTTAACGGACTCCATCAAACTCACTCCCAACGACAAGCCCAAGAAGAGCTGCTGCTGACCCCAGCCATGCTGTTGGGCTCCGGACTGTCCTGCACCGGCACAGCCCAGCTGAGCACCCCGCGATGCCCGAGGCTGGAGCCCTGCCTGGGGGGGTGTCCATGCCCCTGCCCACCGCAGCACACCGCAGAGTCTGGCCAAGCACAGGACAGGACCAGCCAGATGTGCATCCCGGAGCTGGCTGAGCATCCCGGGGCTGGCAGCGCATCCCAGGACATGCTGCTTCCCACCACCCCAGAGCTGCTCTGCCAGCCCAGCAGCCTCCCAAATTGCCACTGCATTACGGTGGCCCCGTCCCCCTCAATCCGCTCCTGTCTGGCACCCGAGCTGGCGATCCCCCTGCGGTGACGGTGCCAGGGAGCTGGGCGATGCTCCTGACACCTTCCTTGTCCCCGCGAGTGACCCTTCTTGGCACTGAGCTGGTGGCCCCGTGGCTCATGGTGCTCACGGTGCGTAGGGGCTGTCCTGGGGGAAGGAGTGGGGCTGGTGGCCACGGCACAGGTCTGAGAGCAGCCAGGTCCCCTCCTGGGGACGACTGCTGCGGATGTAACCGTTCCGTGCCTCAGCTTCCCCCGCTCTCATGCACACCCCCTGTCAAACACATTCCACCTCCCGCCTCACTGGTGAGGATCCTCAGTAAGCACTTTGTCAAGGATTCTTTTTTTTTAAACAAAAAGGAAATTAAATATTTCATTTTTATTTATATATATGTGTCGCAGACTGCTCCTGTGGTCCGGCAGCAGGATGGGGTGGGGGCTCTGGGCTCTGGCACTGTCCCATGAGCCACACTCCAGATTTCCTGTGGCATGGCCAGCAGCTCCAGCTTCTCGGGGCAGGAAGATGCATTTTGGGGCTGGATTTCTTTTTCCAGTGCAAATTTGGGGTCAGGGGAGAGAGGAGGCACCTGGAGCTGTGACATGTCCCTGGCCAGGGTGGCTGTCAGCAGAGGGAGCCCGATGGGAGCCCAGCACTTGCTTCTCTTCTCACATCCATCCCGCTGCAGCTCGGGCACCTTTGAGAAGCTGTGTCACGGGCCACCCCAGGAATCCTCCCTCCAGGAAGATGGGGAGGCTGAAGGGGTGGCACGGTGCCAGGCAGGATGCTGGCAGGAGCGGCCAGAGGTGCTAAGCTGGGAAAACAATCCCGCAGCCGAAATGTGATAAAGGAACCGGGGGCGTGAGGTTTGTAACGCGTGGGATTAACAAGGTCAGCTCAAGATTTTCTCAGGGTGAAAATCAAAGGGGAAAATATTTGCCTTGTGTGACTCAGTGAGTTCCTGTGCAGCCAGCGGTACCAGCTCACCCCAACGGAGAGCCTGGCCCGCGGCGACGGTCAAGAAACCGAACCAGCCCAGGCCCTCGCCCTCCAGCTGTCCTACCCCACGCTGACGTATTCATTAAATCAAAGACACCTTCCAGCCGTGATGCTGGGCTCTGAGCTTTGTGCTTGGCTGTACCTCTGCCGCTAAAGGTTTGCAGTCACTGGCCAAAGCTACACACAAAAATCAGCAAAACCTAGCCTGAGGATGCTGACCACCGAACAGAAATCATCCCTGAGCTGTCGGTATGTACCGAGGAGAGCGCTGCCCTGGGTACGTGCAGAATTAGCCCCTGACGCTTGCTCTGGGCTCCCAGCTGCAGTTTGCTTCAGTGCTCCTGAGGTTTAATTGCTCCTAACAGCTCTCCCACCCTCCGCCATCCTGTGTGCTCTGAAAATGCAGCGTGCGCTCCATTTTATCTGGTATAACCAGCCTGGCTGAGTTCGGACCGGTTCCAGGTGTGGGAGGCTGGTCAGAGCCTGGGGATTTGCATTGCAAACGGCCCCTCGGCAGGCCTGGCAGATAGTGGCTCCAGCAGCTCCCTGCCTGCAAACACGTCCCGGCAGCCCAGGGACAGGCAGCAGCATCCAGCCACCCCGGCCCACGGCACTGGTGGTGGGTGGAATTAAATTCTCCTACTCAACTTGTCAGCTAAAATAAAGTAGCTTAAAATCTGCATCTTTTTAAAATAAAACTGCATTTTTTTTTAAATCAAGCTTTCCTGTTCTAAAGAGAAACCCCATTAACCCGGAGCTGGGATTGAGAGTAACGCAGTGGTTTCAGCCACTTTTTTCTTAAAAGCAAATGAGATAAACCCCAGAGGTTCAAAGCTACAGGTAACCCTTCAAGAGCTTCAAACACGAAAAATAAAACCACTGCACCAAGCAAAGCCTTACCTCTGCCCTCTAGTGCCACCGGGCAGCAGGTTTGCAACCGCACAGAGAGGGCATCAGCCCGAGTGTTTGCAGGGTACGTGTGCCGTGCGGGGACGCGCCTGGTCCCTCTGTGCGCGGCAGCACCAGCCCCGTGCCAGCTCCACTCGATCATTAACGGAGGGTTTGGCGTCGTGGTGTGGCACGTGGCTGGGCACGGAGCAGCGCCGAGCATCCCGCTGCGCCCCGGCACCAATTTACACCAGCGCTGCTGCTGCTGCTGTTAATTATTTGAACGACTCTTCTTTGTTTCCTCCATCACTGCCCCATTATTCCACCTCAACCCACCAGCAGTGAGCCAGCTGCGGGTGACACTAATGGGATTTGTGCGACTGTCCCCGCTGGGATGTGCAATTAGCCCCTGCTGGAAGCACAGCCAGGAGGGAGCAGACGCCATCCACTGCTCTCTGCTCCTTGTCCACCTGTGCACAGCAAATATTGATGCTTCTCCTTCAAACCCATCACACGGAGCTGTTGTCACCATGTCCCAGCTGCGATGAGTGCCCACGTGCAGGGTCATGTGGGGCCATGGGGCTCTGCCCGGCCCCGGGGGCTGCGGGCGGCGGGCCCGGGGGACGTGGCAGATCTGCGAGCCTGCACGTAGCGAGGATTAGGGGCTGTGGCCAGTCCCCAGTCAGCCAAGGTCCATGCTGAAGTCAGCAGTGGGGCTCAGCCTCGGGCGTCCTGTGTGCAGGACAGCAGCAAAGTGCAATCTGCCGCCCGCCGTCTGCTGGGACGGGCTGGTTTGCCCCGGCCAGCCTGCCACAGGGGTGCACGGCGGTCCCCTAGGGCACAGTGTTCTGCTTGGAGAGTGTTCCGCCTCTCATCGCAGTCAATGTGCATTTTGCAAAGCCCTCCAGAAATGCCAGGCGCTGTGGAGAGGGTTCTGTGCATGGGCCAAACCCATGGACACGGGCAGGAGTAACAGCAGCCCAAGAAACTCAGAAAAATCCACGGAGGACTGGTTTCACTGGGGTGTGACTGGTCCCCATGCAAACAGCCAACCCAAGGTCAGGCTTGGGCTCGTGGTGCTCACCATGGGCTGGATGTGGCCCTTGGTGCAGGGCTGGACATTGTCTTTGCTGAGGATTTTCAGTGCTTTCTGCACCTGGAGAGCAGGAGCAGCTTCAGCCTCCTGCTGACGTGTTCCTGCTGCCCCGTGAGGAGCTCAGCACCCCCAAATTCCCTTGGTTTTGGCTTGAAATGGGCCAGACCTTGTCCTGCAGGAACCAGCAGCTCCTCAGAGGTGAGGACAGAGGTGAACCATGGTGACACGCAACTTTTCCTGGACAAAAGGGAAAACGCAGACATGCTGCCTCTGCCATGTCCTGGCTGAGCACCCTTGGGTCCTGCAGAGCACGAGGCCACCAGCAACCCTGGGGACACGGCCAGGGCAGACCAGGAGCCAGCGGAGGTGTGGACCAGGGCTGCAGCCTCCCTCCAGCCCTGTGCGAGGGGCAGGGCAGGGAAACGCGCTCCCAGAGGATTTCACCCAGACACCGCATCCCTCTGGCCCAAAATGATGGATTTGGGCAGGCTGGCAGCTCGAGCTGGCTCCTGGCCTCACGCCATGGGTGCCTGGCATCACAGCAATACCCTGCCTAAAGCTTTTGAAAAAGGCAAAGCAGGCTGCCGGCTCTTTCATCTAAAAGCTGGATCCTGATCTCTCTAACCAGGGGCGCAGGACCTCCAGCACAGCCATCCTCACGTTAAACACCCCGGTACTTCTGAAGATATTGACCTCAGAGCCACAGTTTATTTCGCAGCTTATCTCCCATCACTGAGGTTTGAGCATTTCGGCCCTAATGAGTTGCCCGAGGCCACAGAGCAGGCAGGGATGCGCAAACACGACGGCTCCTGCTCCAGGACCCAGCTGGCTTTTCACCCGCACCCCCCTGCTCCCGGGGCTTCCCCAGCTTTACACCACCTTGCACAAACGCTGGGAGAAGCTGCGTGCTGCCGAGCTTCCCCCAAACTCCTCCACACACCTTCCCACATTTTTTGGGGGGGAAAGATTCCTCTCTTTTTTTAAACTGGAAAACCTCCCTTTACTGGAATTCAATTGTTTGAGAAAAACCCCCTCATTTCGGTTGACTCTCCTAATTCCCAGAGCGGACAGAAAGCCTCGAGGGGCGAAGCAATGAGCGATGGGGGAGGCAGAGCCCGGAGCCAGCCCCGAGCCCGCATTCCAGGGGAGCGGGATGCTCCGCACGGCAGCTGGGGCCATCCCGCTGCCGGTGACCCCCCCGCTCCACAGCATTTTTGGCTGCAGGCGAGGGCTGGGGCTGCTCCCCACCCAGCCCCGCTGCCGAGCGCTGCTCCTGTCTCTGGGCTCGGGCAGCCCTTGCTGAGCACTCGCGTTCCCCCGCAGAAGGCAGCTATCTTGCACCTATTTCACAAATAAGATAACAGCCCTTGCTCAAGGTCACAGGAGGCAGAGCTGCACCGTCCAGCCTCAGCACTTTGCCGAGGACACGCAGCCCAGCGCCTGCCACTGCGCCCAGCCCGCGATGCTCTCCAGGGGTTGCTCCTGTGCCAGGCAGGGTCCTCTCTGGGGTGATGCTTGCTCCACAGCCATGCTCTGCTGCAGAGGGAGATCAGAGCTGGTCGGGTTGACTCCCCGCAGCAGGACCCACTCTGCTCCCTGTGCCTGTCTGATGCTGCAAAGCCTCCAATGCAGGGATGCGCTGGCACGGTGCGCTCCTGCCAGCCCTGCTGCAGCCCAGGGCTCTCCCACGAGGGGGTCTCCCTCCGAAGACAGGGGTCAGCACCATACGTGACAGGGCTTGTTCGACAGACACGTGCAGGGGACATGGTGGCATCAGGCGGCCACTCCATCCCTTGCTGCAGGAGATGTCCCTGCAGGGCTAGGGCAGGTCATAAAGGCCACGAGCAGATGAGACACGGCAATTCCCTCCAGCAGTTAACCAGAGAGCTGCTGTGCCTCTCCCCAGCAGTGCTGCGCCATTGGGACAGCTTTGAACCTCCCGACACCTTTCTGCATTCCACCCCCTTTATTTTGCTGCTGTAAACCATCCCACTGTCTCCCTCTGGGACATTGCGTTCCTCATTCCTCCCCAGATAAAGCCACTGACCCCTGTGCCAGCTGCTGAGACCAACTCCACGTCCCTGCAGCACAGGGGGAAGCCTGGGAAGCGTTAAAAGTCGACAGTTTCCTTTCAAGCCAGACCCGTGTCTCCATCACCGGGCACCATGGAGCCAGTGGCTTGGCCACGTCTGGGCAAGAAAGAAATAAAGATAACAACCCTGGGAATCTCACTGCTCCAGCCAGGCTCTGTGCGGTGACACGCAGCCCCTGTGGGTGACATTGCTGGCCACGCTGCAGGCACCTGGTGGGTTCCGAGCCCTGCCCGCAGCCACTAGACTGGAGCATCCTCCAGCACAGGGCACATCCAGCCCCATGCTCCAGGAACGGCCACCTCGTTCCTCATTCCCGCAGGAATTTGGCAGCCCAAGTCCCCTCTCTCAGGTACACCCATTTCAAAAGCTCCTGAGAGGATGGACAGATGGGAAGCAGGGCCCCACCTCACCTCAGATGTCCCTGTGCAGGTGTCACAGAATCCACATGGAGCAGCAGCCCCTCAGGACCCCCCAGATCCCCCCAGCTGCTCCCCACAGATGCTGCCCCGCTCCACCTGCAGCATCCCCACCCCAGCCCCTGGCTCCTGCCCACACCTGGGGCTGCACCAGCCCCGTTTTCCTGGAAAAACCCTCTGAAAGCAAGAAGCAGCTCTGGCCGCACGTCCAGGGGAGGGAGGCAGGGAGGGAGGGGACTGCCTGCAGGTGCCACCACCAGCAGAGCCCCCAGGAACCCCCACTCCACCCCGGGGGACACGCTGCCTTTCCCCACTGACTCTGCCCTTGAGGCTCCAAGAAAGCTTTCTCATCATTTCCAGCAGTAAATTACCACTAAATTATTACCCTCATTAAGTGCCATATATCTGCTAATATTAATCATCTGCAAATAAATCCACACATTCCAGCACTCGGTATGTTGTTATCGGACCAGAAGATAAACAGCTCAGCAGTCTGCGCACCCAGGGCTCCATGTTCGGCTCAGGGAAGTCCCTTTCCATCTCCCAACACCTTCCGGATTTCTGGGCAGCCCGGTGCTCCCTGGACACCCATCCGTGCCCTGCACATCGTCCTGGCCGGTCTGTTGGCGGACACATCCCAGCAGAGTGGCTCGGGCCATGCATGATGAGTTTGGCCAAAGCAGAAAGAGGCAGATCAGGGTTATATTTATAGTTATATTTATAGTTATATTTATAGTTACTGAAACTGGAGTTTGACCAGAGCAGCACCTCCCGTTGCAAGAAATGCCAAAGGACCATCGGTGGCTGTACAGGGCTGTTTTCTCCATAGGGCACGACCTTGCAGTGCCCTGATCACACCCACCGGGACTTTGGAATAGCAGCTCTTGAAACGGGGAGCTGCCAGCCCTCCCCGTCAGCTCGCCTGTCCCCGTGCAGTGGGAACCAGTGGAGAGTCAGTCCGCAGGAGGGACACCGGGATTTGGAGGGGACAGAGCAAGTCTGAAGGTCTCGTGTAAATGGACAAATCATCTCACACGTGAATGAAAACTTTCTCAGGTTTTGCCAACATTGGGTGGGCAAGAAACCCATCCCGTCGGATGTCTGCGCTGCCAGTGTCCCAGCCCAAGCCTCCCTTTGGCTGGTTGGTTTTGCATCCCAGTGTAACTTCATTTTACTGCCTGTCTGCCAGGGAGACGTTCTCTTTTTCAAAGGCAGATGGCTGTGATTAGAGGGGAAGCTTCAGTTCAGGGCTCTGTGGGCCCATTCCAAGCTCAGACACTGATCCCAAACATATAATTTACCCCCCACGCCCGTGGCCACTTCTCCAGCTCCACAGCTCTGCCCACACCGGGATGTCCGATCAGGAAAGTGAGGGAAAAAAAATCTTTCATTGGTGGAGCTCTGCTAGGAAAAGTGCCAGTTCAATGACGACAAAAAATATCACTTTGAGCATGAGTTGATTGTCCAGGCAGGGCAGTAATGCCAGCAACGCCTCTGCAGCAGAGATGCTGTTTCCACTCTTTCCGTTGTACCCATGCATGGGACCCCTGTGCCCAGGACCATTGGATGCTGGTGCTCTGGGTTCCCAGGATTTGCCCCATGCAGGGACCACTCTGTGCACCCGTGGGCTGGCCCTCCTGCCATGTCACGCGTTTCTGTTTCAAAGGGCTCTGTGCATATCAGGCTGTCCTTCAGAAAAAAACACTTGATATGGGTTATTAATGGTATTTACAGGATAACTGCTTGGCAATTATTAGCTCTGTCCGTCAGAGGGCAATGAATCAGCCCCCTTCCCTCCGGCACCCTCCGGCAGGGTGTTCCTTTGGCATGCTCCGGGCACAACGATTGATGCCCTTAAGATGAGGTTTCTTGGCAGAAAATGCTGATGTGTTGTGCATGCACAAGGTACCAGAGATTTTCACTCCAACAGCCTCTGAGGTCAAGCAAAAGCCACATCATTGCCTTCCCTTCCTCCCACCCCAGCCATGTCCCCCTCCTTCTCTCCCATCTCTCTGTGCCCTGCCTCCTCTCTCCCCTTTCCTTTTTCCCATCTTTTTCCCCATAGACAGAGACCGGAGCAGGGAGGGCAGCAGAGCCATCCCCTACAAACGGCTCATGCCCAGCTGTCCTTGGGGATGATGGCAATATGAACATCCATTCCTTCCACAGCAAATACCCCACAGCATCCTTCTGGTGGCCTGTTCCTACCGTGATGTCTCCTGCTGATGTCCCTGTCCATCTCATCGTCTCTGATACCCTGACTGGTACCCGGCTCCTGTGCTCTGAATCCCTCTGGGAGGAGAGAAGCCCACGAGCTGGGCACAGCTCAGGACGGTGGTGCTGGCACAGGTCGGGGATGCAGTGGCAGGAGGGGACGAGCGCTTCCCCCTACTCTGACCTGGCTGCTCCCTGCCAACATACATGTCACACTAGTGTCTTTTTCAGCTCAAAACACTGTCTTTCCCAAGACATCAGCAAATTCCCAGGACAGGAGTTTGACCGGTACCTCTGTGCTGTGACCCCCAAATCTCCAGCACCCACACAGTCCATCCCAGCTCCTGCCGCTCCATCCTGTCCACTGCCAGGGGCACCCGAAGAACTTGTCAAACTCTCCTCCAGCCCAGCACGTGGCACAGGTGTGGCTCCCGCCTGAGGATGGTGTCTGGGAGGCTGATGACAGCCCAGCCTGATCCTCACCAGCACATCCCTGCACCACCAAGGGCTCCCTCCATTCCCCACGCGGGTCCCCCTCTCCTCGGCGGGCAGCGGGGGCTTCACCTCTCTTCCCTGTTCCTCTCATCCCTTTGAACCTGGAAATAAGGAACAAACTGCTTTCCGCTGTCAATCCCATCTTCAAAGCCGAGCGGCGGGGTCCGGTGCTGGCACAAAGCACCATTGTCCGGCCCGGAGGCGGAGAGTCGCCCAGAGCACAAAGGCTGGGGAGACGCTACCCACCGCCCCGGGAAGCTCGCCCAGGCCAACAAAAGCATCTTCTCCTGCCCCCAGTCCGAAACAGGCGAGGGAGGGGGCCCGGGGTGATGCTGAATATGAGCTATTGTCACCGAGAGCCCCGAGCACCGAGGGACCTGCAAAGGTGATCAAACGGCCCAAGGCTGAGCGGGAAGGGGTGGGGTGAAGGGGGACATCCAAAAAAGCCCTTGTCCCTCTTCAGATCTCTCCTTATCTCCCCCAGCTATCTCCTGGGCTTAGCCCGGGTGTACTTGCTTGCAATTAGCTCCTCCAAGCCAATCAGGCGCCGAGCACAGCCCTCGGTCCCCTTGACTGAGGTGATTTATAAATGACTCACTGGCTTATTTGAGCACAGACCTCTGCACACCTCCTCGGGAGCACCGCTCGGCTCTGCCCGGGCTTTCTTGCCACATCTGCAGCTCCCCTCGCAGAATCGGCCCTTTCTCCGCCCGGCGAGGCGCAGGTAACCCAGCTCCAACAATCGTGCTCTTTGTCTGGGTGGGCGTGGGGGATTTACACTCCGGTTGCACAGCCACTGGGTGTGAGTTTCAGTATTTGGAGAACTGGTACTTTTTTTTTTTTTTTTTTCCGCCCCTTCTCTTTTTCTCCCTCCTTTTGCAAAGGGGATTTACAGCAGCAGATTTACTCAGGAATTAGCAGCGCCAACAATCCAAGAGCTTGATTTATGAAGAGAGGCTGGAAGAGCCAAATATGTGAATTAATTATTGCTAGAATAAATCCTGCCATCCCGGCTGGCTCCTGCTGAGATCTGTGGAGGGATTTGTCTGGCATAGGAGAGGCAATACCGATGAGGGACCCTGTTTCTGTTACGATCAGAACTTTCTGTGCATGGGACTGTGTGGTGGTCCCTGCCCAGAGGATGTTGCAGCCCGAATTAGACTTTGCACACCCAGACACAGGCAGGAAGGACGTGGAGCCCGGTGCCTGTAGCAGTGGTTGGGGAGCACTGGTTGTGCACAGGACCCTAACCCAGGCACGGGGTCTTTGCTGCCCGGGACACCCTGGAGCATGGATGCGTGGCTGGGGGCACACAACTGGATTAGGAGGGAATTTTGGAGCTGGGAAAGAGAAGTGCTCCCAGACCTGTCAGACTGGCTGCAGGGTCTGCAGCTCCTCCCAGTGCCGATTCATGGGATGTTTTGGTCCAGTTTGGGCAGGCTGGCTCATATATAAACAAGAGAAAATATCCCCACAAGCCTGCTCCGTTGTGGTAAGCTGCTGTGCACGCAGCTAGGATGCTTTCTGCTCTGCCCTGATAACATTTGTCCACACCTAATTTGTAAGCAAGCTGAAAACTTGAGCTGGGGACCTGTCCTTCTTTCCCTGGAAGATAAGTTCTGGGAGTGACATTTGCTGCTGGCCACATAGTATTTCTGCCCCAGGTCAGAGATTTCCAGCAGAGCAATGCTGTCCATCCTCGTCCTCTGCGGGAGGATGGACTGGGAGACCCCAGAGGTGTTTGTCCTTCTTCCCAGAGCAGATCCACAGGGGCGGCGAGCACAGGCAGGAGCCATCTCAGCAGGCATCTCGGATCAGTGTTCGCAGGCGGTGCAGGAATGCTGCAGTCTGCAAACTTTTTTTAATTCCTCGGGATTTGCGTTGCCCACCTGCTCTTCAAAGGCAAGGGGCAAGGTCTGTGTCAGCGGCATGCGGAGAGCAGAGACTCACGGCAGTGAGGGACGTCGAAGTTCACTTTCCAGCCTTCTCCCATCCCAATGGCTCTGTATGCGAGGGAGCAGCAAGGGGATGGTGACGATGGACACACCATTTTCCGGGGGACAGACTACAATACCATTATGGTCAGGCAGCACAAGGTGACACCTCCAGGGCACGGCAGGGCAGGGACTCTGGTGGCTTTGGGACAACTGTGATGGGGCCATATCTCCATCCTGGACCGCAGCACCCCAGCACGCACCCGCTGCCGCACCCCAGCCCAGCCCCTCGCCGAGCTACAGCGCTGGATGCAACTGCGAAAGTAATGGAGAGTCGGGGTGGGGTTGGAACGAGTGGGTTAATTAAACAAACCACAGGAAGAACGGGCCAAATCTGGGCTCGTTTACCCCAGTGTTGGAGCAGAGCAGATCCCCCGTGCCCACGGCGTTTGCTGCATTTCCAACAGCATTAAAAAGAGCAGAAGTCGAGCTGCTGAATACAAGCGTTTTACTTAATAAACACCCTTGGAGCCAAACACTTTGGCTTCACCTTCAGTAGCTGGCAGATGTCTGCAGATCTTATTATTCTGGTTACCAAGAGCAGAGCTAGTTTGGTTGGAAACTCGTGTGAAGTGGTACATCAAACATTGGCACCGGCCCAGCGCCGGCAGAACAAGAGCACAGCGCTGCTGCCCGCTGCCTGAGCTGGGCTGGGTCGCTCTGAACAAGAAAAGGGCCATCTGCCTTATGGAAATCACCTATTTAACACTCCAAATATTTAATCTAAACAAAAAGAAAACATTGATTTAATGCCTGGCTGCTCTGCGGCAAAAGCGAAGGAGGGGATGGCGGCTCCCCAGGGGGATGTTAAAGCCGGGGTTGGGTTGGGTTGGGTTGGGATGGGAAGGGGGGAGCTGGAGGGAAGCAGAGATGTCTCCTTCTCCTCCCTGCCCCTGCACAGCCACGTATGGCTCCATCCCTGCCTCAGCACAGCCGGGCAGGGCCAGGCAGCACCTCCCGGCACCCCTCTCCACCCTTCGCCCTCTCCCCCGGCTGTTATTCCCCCGGCCATCCCCATGGTTGCTGTGTGCCACTCGTGAGAATTGATTGAAACAGCAAAGTTTTAACTGAACTTTATGGACTCTGGCACGTTTCCTTTTCTAAGGCTAAAAGCCATTTTGGGGATAGGATATCAGCCAGACTTGGTCCTGTCCTGCCCCTGATGCCAGGAGGTCAGAGAGAGCGAACAACCCCGGGAGCACAGGCGTGGATCCGCTGGGCTGATGGGCGCCCGATAGCAGAGGTGAATTATACAACATCCTTCTGAAATACCTGAACTGGCTGACAGGAGAAACCTCCTCTTCCTCCTGCCTGTGTGCTCTGCGAGCCCAGCTTGACACCAGAGGTGTGAAAGGGAGAAGGAAGCGGGTGTACAGCAGGAGGGCAAGGCAGAGTTCAGTCTGGGGGAGCGCCCGGCACTGCAGCATCCAGCACTGCAGCATCCAGCACTGCAGCATCCAGCATCACAGCATCCAGCGCTGCAGCATCCAGCACTGCAGCATCCAGCATCACAGCATCCAGCGCTGCAGCATCCAGCACTGCAGCATCCAGCATCACAGCATCCAGCACTGCAGCATCCAGCATCACAGCATCCATCAGTGCAGCATCTGGCACTGCAGCCGCCCTGTCCCTCCCCACGTGGTGGCTCTGCGAGGAAGCACAGCCCAGGTTTCGGGGGAGGAGGTGACGGGTTCTCGTCTGACCTTGCGAGACTTGGGCCCTTTCACCGTGTTGCCCCGGGGCTCCCATGGCACCTGCAGCCGGAGCCGCCAGCAGAGGCTGGGAGTTGCGGCAGACGCAGTGCTGAAGGCGTTGATCCCGGGGAACAGGAGTCAAGACCTTGTCCTGGTGTCGCAACCAAACCCTTGCACCTGTGCTTGCCTTCTCCAGGCAGACCTTGCCTCCTCAGGCAGAGGAGAGCAGCTTTTTATAACCTTTTCTTGGGCAATGGAGCTGGGAGAGAGATGTTTTTAAAGAAGATTCACCCAGGATTTGGAAGAAACCAGCCCTCTGAACTCCCTCAGCTGAGCAGCAATCAGCAAGAAGATCTGTGTGTGCATTAGCTTGTGCGCGGAGAAGTGGGGACGCAGAGGGGGCACACAAAGGAGGACACGTTATTTCCAGAACACTATTTTTTTTCTCCCTAAAATGCAGCAGAGGCATTCCCTGAACGTCTGGCTCTTGAACCAGGATCAGTTTGGGTCCTTTCATTACGCACAAGGCAGTCACCAGATTGCTTTTCCACTAATTTTTGACTCACTTCTTGGACTGGAGTCTCTTTGCTGTGCTTACGCCAGCACAGGAAAGTGGCTTTACGCCAGTGGCTCCTATCAACACCAACCAGACATCTCAATGTGACTTTCCTCTTCCCAAACACAGCTATCACCAGCACAGGGACAGAAGATAAGCACTTAGTCAGTGCACTGCTTGGTGCGCACCGGCTGGTTTCAGACTGGCAGGGCAGGGACCAGCCAGGTAGGAACTGATGGGACTCTGGGCTGATGATGGGCTGGGATGGCATCTTTCACCCACATCATGTTCTTGGAGAGAAGCGGTTCTGCCTCCATTTGTTCCTTGCTCCAAGTACCACATCGCAGCTATGTACCCAGCATGTCACAATTTCTCCAGAACCCCAGGCTCAGCAGACCTATCAGCGGGGCCAAATTTCACATTTCTCAGCATCATCCACTCCAGCCAGCACACTGGAGGAATGGGCTTCCTGAAAAGCTTGTAACGGGGGGTCCACACTTGGGAGTTTGTCCTTTATTTCCATCCAAGCCCACACTGGAACAGAGCTCTTGGAAAAACCTGGTCCCTGCAACGCAGCAGCTTACCAGCACTCTGCTTTTCTCCCCGCACACGTTGCATTGCTTTGGTGGCCTGCCCCAGCCGCAGGATTTAAACCAGCTCTGCAGCTTGCTGCGCTCTTATCCCATCAGCACCAGGACAGCTGGCTTTGCCTTTTGTTCGAGGAGCAGTCACGCAGCTCGTTCTCTTTAATTCTGAAATCTCAGAGGTTTAACCTGCTGTTTGATCTAGGGCAAGGCCAGTGATAAGCCAAGTCAAGAACTTGACTCTGTCCGAGATGCTGACATCATTAGCCTGTTTGTTTAAGATGGAATTTAATCATGGGGATATTTTTCCCTCTATACGTGCCTTGTTTATTATTTTTTCTGATTGCCAGCACTTTCACTCAGCAGGGGAAATTCATTAAAGAGCTGTGATAGAACCGGCTGATTCAGCCTGGCTGATGCGGGCACACTGCTCGGCAAGGGATGGGGCCGAGAAATAAACCTGAGACTTCTTGCACCAGAAACTTGGGCAGGTTTATCCGTTTAAAGCCTTTACTTGGACCTAGGCTACAAAATACTCATGAGGGAGAACTGGAAATGTAGGGGCTGGGACCTGGAGGAAGGCTGGGCACACTAGGAACCCGCTCAGCACCGGGACCTGGAGGCAGGGACAAGGCTTGCGCAGACTGACGTGGACAAAGCAGGGAATGGCCGTTTATCAGATGGGCTTGTGGCACGAGCGTAGGGACTGGGAAAGAGCCTAGAACACTGCTTAGTCTCAGCCTGCACCAGTCCTCCAAAAGGTAAAGCTTATAATTGCTCTTGGAAAGGTGTCTTTAGCTGAAACGGAGCAGCAGCGATGCCAGGGTGTGCACGCCTGCAGAGGGCACTGGCTGAAGCAGCTGGAAATGCAGGAGGAGGGCCACGGCTCCTGTCCCGGCTGGCTGCCCCTCCACCGACACAGCCTGGGGTCCGTCCCGAGTCAGCGTGGGGCAGATCGGAGCCTGGAATCAGAAACACACCATTGCTGGAGCTGCTTTACAGCCCCTGTGAGCGCTGCAGCACCCACTGCAGGACTGGGGCTGATGACCTCCCTTTCTAGATCCCTGAGCTCCCATTTGCATAATGATCCTGTTGACCTAAATTCTCCCCAAAGTTTCGGCATCACGCTGCCCCGGACTGCTGGGCCACTCTGTCACACGTTACTCATGTCCTCCAGCCCCCACTCCAAGGTAACTGTCCATCAGTGAGGACTGACCCCAGCCCCAGGGATGGACATTGTGCTCATCCACTGAACCCAGTGTCCAGGTGTGCCCTGGCCAGCAGCACTCACAGGGCCAAAAGAGGAGAGGATCTGGTACATTCACAAATCTCTCCATAAGCTCTAAGCAACCTGGTTGTTGTTTCTTGATATGTCCTCGTGCCTGAATCACCAGCTTTTTCCACCCCCTCCTGTGTTGGGCAATGACCCACTTAGATACACGCCGTACCACAAATAATTACCGAGATCCGTGTTTTGTATCTGACCACTTCTTCCCTGCACTCCCAGCCTCTCCAGTTCCTAATGATTCTCCCCTCTTCCTGGGCATCACTGGTCACAGTAAAACAAGGGTTCTCTGAGTTCATCATCTCTCTTTGGTGAGACCCAGATACTGGGCAGAACTAGTCCATCAGGATGCTTCGGCATCTCCATCACTGAAAGGAATTACCAACAGTTACCTTTCTGTGCATCACTTCCTAGAATAAACCAAGGACTTGTCCACAGCCTCTCACGGCAAGTGAGAACCAGGAATTTTTTTGCTGCTGAATGCAAATGAGACCGTGTGGCAGGAACACCTCGGATAGAAACTGCCTTTAATCTTGGTGCCGGTATCTACCATTACAAACTGTGCCAGGGGCTGCCCAGCACTGCAAAGCCTTGCCAACCCCACCAGCAGATGGGGAAACTGAGGCACGAGAACGGTCAAGTGACTTGCCCAAGGCAAAAAGGCAGATTAACACCCGTGTTCATCTGCCAGACAATCCAGGACACACTCTGGTCCCCTATATGGCATCGCTCATTAGCATCACCCCAAAATTGCTGCTAAAAACTCCCTGTGCCGGGGAGCAGCAGCCCCCGGTGCCGGGAGAAGCCACTCCCAGGACCTGCCTCTGTGCCACGGGGAAACTATTTAGGGTGGAGATGTTCAGGGAGGGCTCCCAGACGCTGGAGGTGTCCGGTCTGTTATAGTGCAGGTGGAGCCAGCTCCAGTCACATTCTTGGCTTTGCTTTTTCTTTTTTTTCTGGGAAAAAAAATTTAAATGATCCAGAGATGAACCACGCCAGGCCTCGCTATGTCATCGAACGTCCTGCGTATTCCGTCAGCCTCTTCGATGAAGAGTTCGAGAAGAAAAGTAGAAGTTACCCTGTTGGGGAAAAACTGAAAAACCTTTTCAGGTAACATAGAATGCTATAGCTGGGGCAAACACAAACCAGATGTGGTCTGGAATTGGGAGACAATTGGGATCCGGGGATATAGTTCCCATTTTTATCCTGGGAAAACTGCTCCATGATCTTCAGGGCTTTGATGGATGAAAGGTACAGGAGAAAAGCAAATCGTACTGAAGCAAGTGAAACTGGTTACTCATTTCACTGCCTCAGCTGTTCCGCTGCAAGGCAAATAAGCGGAACAGTTTGCACTAAGTGCACTTGGGATTTTGGTTTCTGTTTTCCAATTTTTTTTAATAATGAAAAAGGTATACTTGGTGATGTAGGTATGAGGGTGTGGATTATTTCTTTAAGCTTTCCAGCTCACATTTCCTTTTATCAGCTTTCTGATTAAAAACAGCACAGGCTTTCCTTAAAGAAAGGCGATTAATCCTGCTGATTGCTGTCCTGGAAATCTACCTCCATTCCTTGGAAAAACAAAGGCAGGAAAAAGAGAACACGTATGTTAGCAGGCAGAGATGTGAGATGTTGCATGTCCCAACCCAGGAGTAATCTTCCCCTTTCAGACACACTTGGGGTTTTTTTGACCAAAGACCTGAAAAAGTTCATCTTTGACTTTGTGCAACTGAGCTAAACGCTCTGTGCAGGTTCTCCTTCCCGCCGTGGCAGCACTGGGGACCTCCCAGGAACCGCAATAATCCTCCACGGCACGTCCAGCTAGTTATCTGCCTTGCACTCGCAGGGAAGGGCTGTGCACCAAATATTGGGCTGGGGATTTGGTGTGGGAGAAAGCTTGAGACTCGCACAAATATCTTTCCTTGCTTGTCCCCTTCCTGCCTTGCTTGCTTCCTTCCTTCTTTAATTATTTGCCTTTTTTTAATCTCTTGTAGATGTTCAACTTCCAGATTCAAGCTCGTCCTCTTTAGCCTGTTCCCAATACTTGCGTGGCTTCCCAAGTATAAAATCAAGGATTACATTTTGCCTGATGTTCTCGGTGGGCTCAGTGCGGGGACAATCCAAGTGCCACAAGGTGAGATGCAATGACTTTCTGTGTCACCAAGGGGGGAGAACACTTTGCCAGTTCAATTCAGGGTCTGCAGATGACCGCTGATGTCCAGTCTGGGGGGAATCACCACCTTTGCTGCTGACACCATTAACCCAAGCTCTACCTCCAGCCCGGCTGTCCCTGTGTTTCTCTGCGGGGCCCTTCCCTGCCCTTTTTGGCCTCTCCTGCGCAGACAGCAGCAGCCTGTGCTGGCCACAGCACCTCACTGGAGCTGATGCGAGTGCGAGCAGGGTACGCACAGTGAAAAACACCCATTTCCCTTGTGTGTTCCAGGGATGGCCTTTGCGCTGCTGGCCAATCTGCCGCCTGTCAACGGGCTCTACTCCTCCTTCTTCCCCTTGGTAACATACTTCTTCCTTGGTGGGATCCATCAGATGGTCCCAGGTAAGAATCTGCAGAGCGGTTGTCTGCACGAGACAGTTAAATACTGGCTGGGAATACTCAGCGTGTCCCAGAGTAGAGATGTTTGGGCACGTTTGGTCCATCAGGGGTTTACGGGATCCCTGATCTGGCTGCACAGCAGGATCTCACCCCCTGGGAGATGCAGTGATGGGCTGGGCGGCTCGGGCTGGACAGCCTAACCCGTCCAAGTGCCTTCCAGGACAGGACGCTCTCTAGAGAAAACTGTCATCACTGTGTTGTGTCGTAGGTACTTTTGCAGTCATCAGCATTATTGTTGGCAACATCTGCCATGAGCTGGCTCCAGAGTCAGACTTCCAGTACATCAACCAAACTACCAACGAGACCAGTGTGAATACCACAGCCCTGGAAGCAGCCAGGCTGGAGATCTCCGCCACCTTAGCCTGCCTGACAGCCATCATACAAGTAAGGACCCTCTGCACCGTCTCTGTTGCATCCTCTCGCTCTCCCTGAAGCAGAGATGCTGGTAGCAGACTCTAGCAGAGGCCCCATTTCTAGGTGGACGATGCCTCAGCATAGAGGTTTTGGGGGGGATCCCGCCCCAACAGCAGCCTTGGTGTGAAATTCTCCAAACAGATTAGCCAAGGGTGCGGCCAGCCCCTGGGGCAGGATCGCAGCGAGTGATGACACCCCAGCACCCTGCAGCTCTCCTCTCCCCATCCCTGCTCCGGGCCAGTTTGCCCAGCCCAGCCCACGCCGCGGCTGCGTGGGAGGGATGCGCCCCATCTCCCAGCGGAGCCGCCTGCCCGACACGGCACGCTCAGGATCTGCACCTCGCCCTTTGGGGCTGGCATGCTTCTAATAACACCTTGTCTGTCCTACCCTAGCTGTGCCTGGGATTCGTGCAGTTTGGCTTTGTCGCTATCTACCTCTCCGAGTCTTTCATCAGGGGCTTCATGACAGCAGCGGGGCTGCAGATCCTCATCTCCGTGCTCAAGTACGTCTTCGGCTTGACAGTCCCGTCTTACACCGGGCCCTTAGCTATCGTCTATGTAAGTGGGTGCTCTGGACAGGAGCCTTCCCTGCACCTTCCTCCCCAGGGACCACCACCCCACAGGCATCCCTGCCTCCTGTGCAGGGGAAAGGGGGGCTCGGAGAGAAGGAGAGGGTGGAGGGAGGGGGAATATGGCCATCTGCACCCCTCCAGCCCTGCACACCTATGCTGCTGCCATTGTATTTCCTATACAGTGTTATCTGAGCCCTTGTCTGCTAGTTTCTAGTCAGAAATAATGAAAAGGGTCTGGGATTTGGGGAGAATATGAACTGTGTTGCTTTACAGCAGGAGTCTTGCACAATTGTTGTCAACAGAAACTTTTCCTATGAACAGATTTACCCATTCCTGGGCTTTCCCACATCTTCCACAGATGCATCTTCCATTGATGCAGCTAGAATTGCATTTAACTGGACAGACAGACCCAGGGCTGGTTGCTGGTCTCTCAGCAGCAGCGTTTCTAGCCCTTCTCTCACCCTCATCACATCTCAGGGTGTTTGCAGTTGACTATGGTTCTGCCCGAGTTCTGAATCTTTGCTTCCCCGTGACACCTTCTCCTCTTCTCTCCCCTTCAGACATTCATCGATATTTGTAAAGGTCTGCCCAAAACCAACGTGGCCTCCCTGGTCTACGCCTTGGTCAGTGCTGTGCTCCTCATCATCGTCAAGGAGCTCAACCTCAAGTACATGAAAAAGATCCGGATGCCCATCCCCATGGAGATCATCATCGTAAGTGATGCACGAGCCGTCCCTTGGACCCTCCAGGAGACAGTGCCCCCCCTCACAGCCCTGGGACACCCTCTGCTGCTCACAGAGGGCCATCGTGTAGAGCTCCTACCCAGTGAATATGACGTGATCCCCGCATGGCCAGGGACAGAAACTGGCCCATCCTCATGGAGTACCTGGGTACCTCTTGACCCTGTCAGACTGTACCTGCATCCTGGTGATGCTGAGGATGAGGAACATAACTCCTCCTGGGGAGGTTCTCTCCTTTCCTAGCCCAACTTTGGTGCTAATTTTCTACTGTCAGCCCCAGGAGCACAGGAGGCTTAGTGCTTCTGAGAGAGCTCGTGCTTTTTCTCTTACTGCTCTTTTATTCTCTGTACTTTCAGGTAATAGTTGCGACGGCAATCTCTGGCAGCTTTAACATGCCCGAGAAGTACGGCATGCCAGTAGTCGGGCAGATCAGCATGGGGTAAGTGCATGTGCAGGTCTGACTCAACTTCCAGATAATTCTCCTTCTTCCTCCTGAAGCCTGGAAAACATCTCACTGTTCCCTGGTCAACGCCAGTCCCCTTCCAGGAGTGCCAGGCTGCACTGCTGCGCCCTGTTACACAACTCCCACCATCCACCCCAGTGCAGACACGGATTATGTCATTCCTGAACACACAAGCTCCTCACCCACTTCACCGGCCTCTGGACACTAGTGTCACAACTGCTTCTCACCTCTGCTCTGAGTGCAGGTTCCCAGCACCAACCCTGCCCCTGGTCAACAAGTGGAAGGACATGATCGGCACCGCCTTCTCGCTCGCCATCGTGGGCTACGTGATCAACCTGGCCATGGGGAGAACGCTGGCAGCCAAGCATGGCTATGATGTGGACCCCAACCAGGTAACGCTTGGTCTGGAAGGACACAGCCAAGGACCGTTCCTCTTGTTCTCAGGCGTGAAAGGAAAAACTCGCTGCACGAATGGGAAGCTTTCCAACGCGTTCTGCTTAAACCAGACGTGCTGCTCCCGTGCATGCAGGCTCGCATGGCAGCTTGCCATGGGGCGGTGGAAAGGACATGGCAGATCCACCTCCCACGGCCTGGAGAGAGCCTGCAAAAGGGAAGAAAGCCTCAGGTTGAGGTCTCTGCTTTGCTCTCCCTCCAGACCTGAGGCTTCAGCCCTGAGTGCTGGCCCAGACAGCATTTTTGCAGGTTATTGGAGCACAATGAGGCACATATATTTCTCACTGAGCAGAGAAAGACCTGGATTCCTGGTGTGTCACCTAGATACTGTAAGAGGCAGGACATTAAATAATCCTCTTTTGTCATCACTGGCACAGTGGCAGCTTTCAATAACAGCCACACATACCACGTGAAGCCCTGCCCTTAGTGTGTCAACAGATGACAACGTGTTTATGTGGAATTGTGCTTCCAGGTTTCCCTGCTATACCCGAGCCTGTCCCAGCTATTACCATAAGGAAAAGGTCTGGGACACACTGCAGGGAGCCTGGTCCCTTCCCTGGCCACACAAACCATGGACTCAGGCATCTGCTCCCCTGCCTGGCAGCTCAGACACGTTGGCAGGGCAGGACGGGCAGCTCTCTGTTTGATGACCATGTTCCCCTGTCTCCCCAGGAGATGCTGGCCCTGGGCTGCAGCAACTTCTTTGGATCCTTCTTCAAAATCCACGTGATCTGCTGTGCTCTCTCCGTCACTCTGGCTGTCGATGGGGCAGGAGGGAAATCACAAGTTAGTACCTTCTCCTTCTCTTTTCCCTACGTGATCCTACTTGAGCACAAACCCCTGCAGCCACAGCATGCTGCCAGCCCGACATCGCTGCTGCAGGTCTGGAGATGCTCCATGTCTGAGAGCTTCACATTGCTGCTGTTAAAGCAGAATTTCCTCTCTTCCCCAACCCTATTTTGTTCCCTGGATGGCTCTTTGGATGGGTCACAGGTGTAGGGCTGTAAATCTGCATTCCCAGTCTGGCTCCTCCGACTGAGCAGAGCTACACATGAGGGAGGTTTGGGGTTATCTGTGAGATCTGCACAATCCAGGCCCATTTCTCAGAGGCAAACATCTGCTCACATAAAATACTGCAGTGACCAGCTGTGCCATTGGTTGATGCAGCAGGAGAGGAAAAGTCCAAGAGGAGGTTTAGGAAGACCCTGATGTTTGCTGAAGTGATTTCTTGATTTCTTTCTTTTTTCGCAGGTAGCAAGCTTCTGTGTGGCCTTGGTGGTTATGGTGACCATGCTGGCTCTGGGAATCTACCTCGAACCTCTTCCAAAGGTAACACAAACATCCCTGCAAACAGCATCACACCCTCTGCACACCCCAGCAAGGGCAAAGCCTTGCTCCAGAAACCCCTGCTGCAAACCATCGCACGATGGTTTGTTCCTGGTCTGGGGTCCTGTCTGCACTGAGTCTCTGGAAGGAAGAGTAGTCTAATTTATCCTGCTCAGACCCAAGTGAGATCCTTATGAGCATCACCCTTTCGCATTCCCTTGTGGTCACTGGACCGAGGAAGGCAGACGTTGCAGAAAGCACCTGCTGCAGAGTGTGACACATCCACCCTGTGCATCCACATCCCAGCTGATACCATCCCCTCTCCTCCGCAGTCTGTGCTGGGAGCTCTCATCGCGGTGAACCTGAAAAACTCCCTCAAGCAGCTGGCTGATCCCTTCTACCTCTGGAAGAAGAGCAAACTGGACTGCGTGAGTGCCTGGGGACGGTGGGAGGCATCTGCCTGCCTGAATCCGGCAGCTCAAGCCAGGGCTGGGTGAGGCAAAAGCAGGGGGAGCAGCCCCCCAGCAGGCTTTGGGGGCAGGAGGGCAGAACGGGTTCCCTGCAGAAGGATCTCTTGCTGTGACCATCCTTGCTGACGAGGTCCCGAGCAGCGGCAGAGCCTGTCCTGCCCAGCTGAGCACTCTCAGCTCAGCACAGGTATCAGAGCCGTCTGAACTATCACCTGCTCTGCTTAAATGCCAATCAACTGCGGGAGCCTGTTTGCCCAGAACTAGCCAAACCGGCCCTGCTCAATATCTAGGAGTCATGACTTAAAAACTCACACAATAGCCCTCCAGGGTGAGGAGAGCCCTTCGCAGCGATAAGGACTCCAGGCACTGGTTGATGTATAAACCCAGGCAGGGGGTGCGGGGAAGTGAGAACGGAATTTGGAAATGTCTGACATAAAACGACAGTGTTTGAACAGGACTCCCACGGCTGAGTGGTGTGTGCGGACACTGAGCCAATATCCTGTCAGGTCCCGACAAACCTCCTTATCGGAGAAATCAGGAGTCCAAAGGGGCTGACCTGAGTCATCAAGAGCTTTCCCAAAATATGTTCAAACAGGTGCTGGAGAAGCCATGGGTTAGCAGTCCAGGCAGAGGTTTTACTGACACAAAGGCATGCTCCAGCACAGCGCATGAGCTACAGAAAAATTGGTCCATGCTTTTATTGAGTCTGGCAGACTGACCAGAGCTGGGATGTGCAAGGTCTGAGCTGACGCAGTCATGCAGGCAAGAACCAGCAGAGAGGGAAAGACGGGAAGATGTGATTCTCTGTTGGGAATCATTTATAGCGATTTAAGCACATCTCTGAACGGGTTCTGCTGATGCCTGGTGGGTAGGATGGAAGGTCTTGGTCGGCTCTGGCAGTTCACATGAGGGCAGGTGAAGTTCCCGTAACCAGGGCTTGCAGAAGGGAGCACAGACCAGCCCCCGGGGTCCACAGCCCCCAGCCCAAGCTCCGGGCAGACACCCGAGCGGATGACGGACTGAGCAGGGGTGCGTGGTGCTGCGTAGAGAACACTGCCACTATGTCTCTGCCAGACATGGTCCCCACAGCGGAGGTGAACGGTGGTCAGAAACCTCTTTGCTTTGCCCCGTGTGGATCACCTGTCCCCCGTGGCACAGCCAGACCCACCGCCCCGGCTGTGCTGCATCTCCACAGAGCTGCTGGAACAAAGCTCCTGCCACCAGCAGCCACGGCCAGCATACTGGTGCAGGGAGCGGGGGCCAGGCAGATGCCAGTGGGGTGAACTGCATTCCTCTGACCTTAATCTCCCTGGAATCTGAACTAGATTCAGTGACCTGTCCCAAAACGGGGAACACCGTTTCTGGATGATGTCAGACCATCAGTGTCCATGACCTCCAGCTGTGCGGTGCTAACCGAGGGGATCCCCCCACAGACACAGCCCGGTGTGAAGTCTGGGTGGAGGGAAGCCCTTCCTGGCCATTTATACACACAACACGTATAAATTAAGATGCTGAAGTCCTCAAAAATTACCCTGATTTCTCCAAGGTCAAAGCTAGGTTTTATCAGTCTCGAGGACAGGATTACAATAACCCGATAATGATTCTCAGAGGGCATGTTCATATGCTTAGGCAGGACTGATTTCATACGGAGGGAGATGCTTGAGTGCCAATACATGAAAATGACTAATGACCGAGCTGCGAGCAGAGAGGTGGAGCAGGCTTTGGCATGCTCTGTCGTACTTTGCCATCAGATCTTTGCCAGTCAGGTCACTTATAGTAGGCGCTCGGACGGTTTTCGCATAGATGCTCATTCCTTCTGCAATGCTCTGACTGACAGCAGGGGTTTTCTCGGGCTGGGAGCAGTTGCTGAGCAGCAGATGGTCTGATCTGCAAGAGCCTTTTCCTGACTCCTTACTGACACTTTCTGAACCGAACGAGCGGTGTGGGTATTCATGCAGCTGTGAAGAAATGCACCGGCTGCTTTTATGGCTGAAAACCTTGGGCAAGCTTCCCAGCAAAGGTGTTTCACACGATAGCATGCAATACACTATATATATAAACTATAAATATATGTAAGAATAGCTGCAGAATTCAGGCTTTGGTCTTTTGATCCTCAGCTGTGTAGTTCTTAGAGTCCAGAATACCAGCACAGAGCCATTTGCCATCCATCACTGTGCTCTGGCCCACGGCAGAGCGAAATGACGTGCCACTCTCTTCTCTTTCTGCAGCTGGTCTGGCTGGTGAGCTTCCTGGCCTCCTTCTTCCTCAGCCTTCCCTACGGAGTCGCTGTGGGCGTGGGATTTTCCGCGCTGGTTGTGGTTTTCCATACCCAGTTGTAAGTACCAGCGTAGCTACAAAAACCAAAAGAGAAGGAACATCTCCCCGTCGCAGAACAAATGACAGATCATTTTTATAACCGACCTCTGGCCCACGTTTCGAAGGAACGTGCGGCAGGAGCCTGGGGGAGTGCAGGTGTCCTCCCCAGCCCCTGGAATGTGCAAACAGGAATGGCAGGCGCTAATTTACCGCCTGCATTCCCACTCCTGTGCATGGTTAGCGATGTGCACATCCCAAGGCAGGGGGAAGTCTGAAGGTATTTACTTCAGCATGAAAAGCTGCCTGCATAGTTCCCAGCAGAAAATCCTGCTCATAAAAAAAAAAGAGCCCCATACATATGTAGAGACTGGCGTCTTCACACCATTTTTAATCCTTCAAAGCCCTTTATTAATATTTCCCAGTCTGGGATCTCAAACTGCTGACTCTTTTCTGCCCTGGCAACTCTGCAGGGATGAAATTTAAGTATTTTCATAAAGCAAATTTTCAAATCCTGGTGTGGAATGTGAAGAGAAGCAGTTTTCTTCCCCTGCATCTTTAATTTTGATCGCCTCTTTTCTCCTAGCCGTAACGGCTCTGCCCTGGGCCAAGTAACTTCCACTGACATCTACAAGAACCCTAAAGCCTACAACAAGGTAAGCAGCAGCTAAAGCATCCTCAGAGAAAACGCTGTTCTTTGCGACTCTTACCCAACACGATCAGGAAACTCAAGCCCATGTTTCTGTCTCAGCGAGGCTGTTTGCTGCTTGTTTCAGGGGCAGCAGGCGAGCTGCTGCTCAGTTTTCCTTTCCCAGTCACCTGCTGCCCACGCTCCCAGCCACCCTGCACCCTCCTCACACCCCGTCACGCCTGGCTTGAGCTCTTGTCTCTGTTGCAGGTACATGAACTTAATGGGATTAAAATTGTGACCTACTGCTCGCCGCTATATTTTGCCAACTCAGAGATATTCCGCCAGAAGATTATAGCCAAGGTGAGCAATGCCCTAACAAATTCCTGCTTGCAGCCAACCCCCAACGGCCCTTGCTCTCTCCTGTGTTGCTACGTGGAGATAATGAAGGATGGTCGCATCCATCCCCAACTCTCCCATCATTTCCTCCCTGATCTTCAGGACTGTTTGTAGACCTCATTTTAGAGGCTACACCTGAATCCTGGCACGTTTCCTCCCCCAAACTCTGCCAAAGCAGAGTCATCCCGCAAGTCTCTCCTCCCTGCACGCGCGGGTACCCTGAGTTACTGGAGATGTTGTTTGTTGCTGGTGCTGTTCTCCTGTGCCACGTGCCACAGGCTGGGACAGAGCAGGAAAGGAAAAGCCCCTGACTGCAGGGCTGAACAGAATTTGCAAAGAAAATTCTCTATTCTACAGACCGGCGTGGATCCTGGTAAAGTGTACTTAGCCAGGAAGAAATATGTGAAATGGCAGGAGAAGGGGACAGCACAACCACCAACAAAGCTACCGAAATTCTTACTGAAGCAGAACAAGGTAACGCAGTTTGGGCTCCTGTGTTGATTGTAAGACCCCGAGTCCCCATCAAACATCTCCTCTTGGCACAGGATTTTCTGCACTGTCTGCCTGGCCACATTTCCCACCTCTTGCCCCCTTTCCTTCCTCAAGACGCAGGAGAACTGGAAATGGCTGGGAGCTAGAAAGCTGTAGAGATGGCTAGAATGGAAACACGGTGAACAATTTGCTAGAAACTGGGCTTGCCCTCTTTCTCCAAGGGTGCATCTATGCCAGCTTTTCAGTTCTAAAGTGCCCTTCTGAAGCATCTCCCAGTCATCCCAGCTTCATTTGGTTTCCATTGCTGAGCATGTGAACAGGTATCACTTAAAATTAACCTAACGTACTCCAACCCCAAGGGACATTCAGTCCAGCACCAGGCTGGAGTTAGTCCAGATTAAACCACTTCATGCCCCTGAATACTTTAGGTGCATCCACATGTCAGGATCCCAGCTTGTGTCGACAGTTGTGCCCTGCCCTGACTGTGCATTTCTGCTTTGCTGCAGACCTTGTCTTTGCAAGAGCTCCAGAAAGACTTTGAAAGCGCCTCTCCAACAGATACTAATAACAACCAGACGACTGCTAACGGTGCCAGCATCTCCTACGTCACGTTCCGTCCAGCTGCCAATGGCTCTGGGCGAGTGCACAGCTCCAGTGAGCTGGGCAGCACCACCACTCTGCAGGGAAGCACGTTCAGTGTCACGCCTGCAGCAGATGTCGACCCCGTGATGACAGCACCGCCCTACATCAGCTTTCACACCATCATCCTGGACATGAGTGGAGTGTGTTTTGTCGACCTCATGGGCACAAAAGCACTCAGCAAGGTTAGTTCTGCACTACAAACACAGCCAAGCAACATATCACCCAGGTACCTTCCACTCTCTCGGGCAGCTCAGATAAAGATGTTTACCCACCTCAGTAGAAGGTTTTGTGGCTTTCTCCTTCAGCATCCCCAGGACACATGTAAAGCCCTGGATAAAAGACTTTATGTCTAAACACGAAACCGGAGCAGCAGTGTTATTAATCCTCTCTCTCCCTTCTTGTCCCTTCTAGTTGTGTTCCAGTTATCAGAAGATTGGGATTAAAGTGTTCTTGGCAAACGTGCACGGTAAGAATCCACAAAGAACACATTTCCACGTGATCTTCCCCCATTTATGTGTTGCTGACAGAGAGGAGATCTTTCTGTGTTCTTTATGCAAACCCTGCGAGCTGTCAGCCTTTTGCTGGACCCAACCAGAACAGATAAAACAAGAGAACAAAGAAAGGACAGAGCAATGCTGCTCTCTGTGTGAAATAAATCCTTTAATTTGGGAAGTTATATGACTGGAACATCTCCACATTTAGCATGTAGAAGAACAGACCCCTATACTCTCATTTCTGTAGCAAACCTGCTTCTTCCCTATGCATCCCAGCCCTGCTTTAGCTCAGAGGAGCACTGTCAGCCGTGTGCCCTTCCAAAGGCTTCCTTCTTTGGTTTCCTTCTTGCTCACGTGCTTGTCCTTTCTGCAGCCCAGGTGTACAATGACATTAGCACAGGCGGAGTCTTTGAAGAAGGAGGCCTGGACCGAAGTCACATCTTCGTGACGATCCATGATGCTGTTTTGTTTGCACTGGCAAATACCAAAGAAGTTGTCCACCCGCCCATCTTAGAAGAGGTAAATTTGCTCGCCAGTCTTTCTGCAGCTCACAGGACCGTATTATTAGTTTTACTTGCTGTGTCAGCACAAAGGAAGAATAACAACTCAATACTGCACCTAATAAAGTTCCTTATTTATCTCAAGTGGTAAAGGTCTAAATCCAACAAAATATTCCATCTCCTAATCCTCACGTGTGGGCCAACTACCTGCTGGCTGAACTGATTTCAATGGGAACTCAGAGGTGCAGACCCCTAGCTGGGAGATGAATGTCGTCCCAGCCTGGAGAAGCCAGAAGAGCTGTTCCAGCGCTATGCCCTTGGTCTGGTGTTGGCTGGAACTCACAAAGGCAGAATTTGTTCCTCGGAAATGAAGCCAAAGCACATGCCCCTGTCCTTCCACAGCCCCAGCACCCATGAACGCTTCCCTTGGTGGGACGAGAAAAGGCTGAAGCAGGAACGGGGCCCGTGCTGACCACACAGACAGGCTCTTTCCCCAAACAAGGGCTGGTTGATTGCATCGCAACTGGAGTTGGAACCAGAGCAGGGTTAGCCAGCTATCTCACAAGAATAAATTAAGGTATCTCAGGTGTCGACAGAGAGAGATGTAAATGCCAGCTCAGTCAGAGGAGATCCTTCTGCATCCCTCTTCCTGGGCATCTCCCTTTGAGCACGTGTGAGGTTTGAAGCCTGGGTTAGTTTTCATTCCTTTCAACCCTGCACTCTGCTAATTTGCGGATTTGATTCTTTCCTGCGCAGAGGCCGAACCAGACAGAGCTCTCCATCTATGACGAGTCTGTGGACGAAAGCAGCGCCGAGTTCAAGAACTTGGAGGAGGTTAGTTCTAGTGCCAGGGGTCACTTCTTCAGCTGTGGCCACGGCACCAGCCCTAACCCAGCGTGCTTTGTGTGCCCTTTAGGAGATGTTCGGGAGCATGTTCCGCTCAGAGACCCAGACAGCTCTGTGAGCCCGCAGGGAGCACCAGCGTGCAGGCAAACCCTCCCAGACAGACTCTTCTCTCCCAGCCCTGCGTGAAGAGCTGCACTTCTACCAGGGGATAAGTTTGCAAAGCAAGAGGCCACCACACCTCTTGGATTGATAAATTCCTCCCACCTCCCTGCTCCACTTCTCCTATTCAGAGCAATGGACTCTGGAGCAGAAAACAGAAATCTACAGAAGCAGGAACTCAGGAAATGCCGTCTCATTAATTCCAGAAGAAAAGCGAGTTCATTTGAAGGCAGGTGCCTTAACACATGGGACGATCAGTCACTATTGCCAAGCGCTCTCCTTTGTCTCACACAATCGCACTCTCCTGCCCGCACAGGAATTACGTAATTCGGGCATCCCCCTTCTTTCTGCTCCCTTCTCGCTCTTTTCATGATAAACTGAAGTACAAGCAAATATTAAGAGCCTTTCATGGCTTTGGTTCAGGAGCAAAAGCAACTCACACAAGGTGCAGCAGTGCATCTGTGTAAGGTACCGTTGCTGTAAAACGTGCACTGACCTTTGGGGTGTCTGCACAGCTAGTGGAAAGCCCCAATTTCCCCACGCCTCTGTGCAGCACCACCTCTGCCCTTCCCGTGGCCCCTCTTCTACAACCCCCCCACCGCTTCTGCTGTGACCCGACATCCACAGCCCCAAAGCAGCGCTGTATTTCTGCCACCCCAAAGAGCAAGGTGCTCTGCCTCAGTAGGGCCACTTTCTCGATTACTTTTTTTTTTTCCTTACTAACAGGACTAGTCTGCAATCAGAAAAAATAATTCCTTGTTACTGTGTGTTACATGCACACGTCGTCCTGCCTGCGCAGTAAGTCCAGCACATGCTCCAAAGACCCAGGGTCCAGTTCAAATCCCCTCTGAAGTCTTTTCTGCTGCGTTAACGGCACTTCAGACAGGGCTCTCAGACTGTAAATGGCAGGAAAACCTTCATCCCAAAGGTGTTCTGACTCTTCCCATCCTCTTGGTGACTGGAACAACCAAAAAATTTAGTCCAGAACACAGACGAGTGTTCCAGGGAAAGATGTTTTTCCCAAATCATTTTGACCACAAGTAGCAAATCCAGGGACAGAGGAAGAAGATGCTTCTGTGCACTTTTCATGATGCCGTCAACCCAGAGCAGTAAAACTGCCATCGGAGTGTATTTTACGTCTGCACCCAGGGAACAGCCCAAGTGACACCCTGTGCTTCTGGTGACAAGCTCTCAGATGGTCACTTGCGCAGCAAGAGACAATTCTTGTACAGTATGTGATATTTCCATAACAATTCTCTGCTACATGTTTGATGATTTTCATTAAAATTCACCGCAGACTGATGCTACCAGGACCATCTACCTCTCAGGCAAACAAGCCTGCCTCAGGAACGCAGAGACAGACAGCTGAGATTTAATCATTTCTCAAAATCTGACATTCTTTCATATTTGAGTGATGCTAATAACAACTGCTATTTTAGTTCCCCTCTCTGATGCCTTCCCTCCTTACCCGGTGCTGATGTTGTGACAGTAATGACAAGATGACAACATAAAGCCTGAGAAATCGAAGCATAAGCCAAAGGTTAAAGGGACCCTTCTTCAGTGCATTTCAACCTCAAATATGGCTTTTATGAAAATAAGGTTATAAAAAAAATTAAGATGAAGACAGCTACTCATATGTCTTCAACTGCAATGAAAACAATTTCTTTTGTTTGAATTTCAAATCTTCCTACAGGGTATTTCCAGCACCGGGATAAAATGCAAGAGTCAACGAGAAAAAGTGAACAGTGATGGGAGTAAAACTGGACGGTCTGTTATCCTTCCGTGAATGCAAATAATAAAGAGTGGGCTTAATAGTGAAAGTAAATTATATTTTTAAAGGTTATTTCTATTTTACTACTCTAAGATACAAAAAATATTAACAAGCTTTAATGTACGGTTGATTCACTAGCAGGTTGCTAGAAGGCTTTCTGAGGAAAGTGGGGCTTTCCTACTGCTCCCAGATGTCTCGTTTTTAAGGAAAATCGAGCTTCATGAACCATCATAGCCAGACAACCATTAGAGGAAACAACATCAGGACCCTGCCGGTTCGGTTTTATGTAACACTTCATTAACTAAAGTCACCCTTCCTCTACCTCAGTTTCTCATTATGTGGTGCAGGAGAGAGAAATAAAACCAAAGGAGGTTCGTTTCCAAAAGGAAAAACCCATTAACTGATGGTTATTACTTATTTTAACCTTAAGCAGCAGGGATTTTTCCAGAACTGTGTACAGCTTGTTCTACAAGGTAAAATCAAGAGATTAATTCTCTTAAATTGGCTCTGGGGGGGATTACTCACGGTCTGTTGTTACTGCCTGAGTGCTCCTTTTATTTGCTCATTTAAAAAAAGCAACAAAGAGATTGGTGCAATGGAAGAAGAAACTATCCTCCAGCAGCTAACGGATATTTCTGCACCTCTGAGGTGGCATCACACTAAATGAGGAAAATTCCCATTTCCAGCTAATGACAAGATTTCACACTCTCAGGCCCGACCGGCCAACCGCAGGAAGCCTCGGAGCAGCAGACGGGGTATAAAGCACAGGCTGTATTTCTCAAAGTTCCTCCGAGGATAACGGATGGGCTGCCGAGAGACGGGCTGGGAGCTGCTGCTCTGACTACACGCTCTGCGATCCTGACGGCCTGGGAAGAAGGACATCCCCCTTCTGTAGCCACGGGCCGATTCTGGCCATCAGCATAACACCAGTGGGCGAATGGCACTGCGCGACGTGGCCGGTCCAAGCCTCAATCCGGGCAAGAGACTCAGGGAAGCTCAAAAGGTGGAAAAATGTTGCTTTCCAGTGTCCCTTTATTGAGTAACAGCGACGTTGGTGTGTAATGGCTCTGAAGCCCTACTTGATAAATGCATGACGTCTAACCAGCTCAGAAATGTTTGTAATTTATTTAATTTAATACCGGTTTCGTTCTTTTTTGATAATAAAGAATGTGTGAACAATCACTTGCTGCTTCTGCTGACTCGCGAGTGGGCTTCCCACGGCCGCTCCCATCCCGTATCAAGCATCGCAGGAGGGTGTACACCACAGGAAAAATGGGATAAATCTTCACGCTCAGTACAAGACAGCTGGAAAGAAGGGAACAACCAACTTTTCCATCCCGCTCCCTGGTGAAACAGTAACACATTTCGAAAACCAGGCGGATTTACACCCCGTCTGGCACACACCAGGGCAAACCTCAAGCCTCCCAGCAGACTCCAGCACAGCACAAGGGGTAGGGTCATTCCCACTATTCCTCGGTACTGTGTGGCTCATGGGCACCAGCCACCGCTCGCCACGGCTCCTGAACGTCCCCTCGAAAGCAGAAACACTCGATTTCATGAAGGGGACAGAAAACCACACCCGCCCGCCCGCCGCCATTTCAAATCTGCGCGGCGCTAAACTGCAAATCCCAGGAGCGCTCACGGAGAGGGCGGGTCCAAGCCGCCCATTGGCTAACCTCACGGACCATTGCTTGACCATTGGCGTTCGGCCACGCCCATCCTCCGTGGGGCGGACGGCGGCGGCCGAAGTCTGCCGGTGATGGCGGGCGGCGGCGGGCGGCAGCGGCGGGTGTCGGCGTGGGCCGCGGGCCTGGGGCTGTGCGCGGTGCTGCTGGCGCTGGTGGCCGCCGTCCTGCTCCGTGCTTACCTCCTGCGCGCCCCGGCGATCCCCCGGCTGTGGGCGCGGCGCGGCGGCACCGCCGCCTTCAGCGCCGGCGAGAGGCTGGAGCTCAAGGAGGCGCTGCGAGGTGAGGGGGCCCTGGCCGGCCCCGCTCTCCCGGGCCTCCCCGGGGGCCTGCAGCCTGCGTGCCCCCCGCCGCCCTTGGTGCGGGGGCTGTCGCCGGTCCCCTGTTTCCCCGCTGTCGCGGTTGGGGTGTCCCGAAATCGCCCTGGGGCCGCGGTCCCCCCCTCGGCCGGTGTCAGGTGCCATGGGGCACCGGGGGAGCGGGGCAGCACCTCCTCAGGTGCTTTCCCCTTGGAGGAAACCGGTTGTTTGTTCTCCTGCAGCCAGCTTACTTCCCATGTTGATTTTCTTCGGTATTTCCCTCCTGCACACGCAGAATGCTCCAGGCATCCGTGACTGCGTTTGCCAGAACCTCTTTGTCCCCTGGATAAATCATTGCCGGGTGGTTTTGTCTTTCTTGCTGGCTCAGGCCTTCCAGGGCGCTTGGCTGCAGGTGGCCCGTGCGTCCCCAGCCCGGTGTGTTCGTGCTCTCTGACGCAGCCCTCTGCAGAAGGCTTTGGGGGTGTTTAGATCTCGTGAGGGCAGGCCGCTTGCAGGAAACCACAGTCTGGCGTGGAGCGATGGTCCCGGGCTGTTCGCAGAGGGGTTGGGTTCTGTAAATGTCATACGTTGTTGGTTTAGAAGGTTTATTGCCCGGCAAATTGTGTTTACATACTTTTTTAATGGGAAAATGCAGGGATACAAGAGAGATTTATTCTTGTGTTTCTTCTGTGTGAGTAACACAGAATGTAAAAGAATCTGTAACCTCACTTGACTGATGCTCTTAGGAAAGGCAGCTGTGATTAGGACAGAGTTGTACCCTTGTTTTGCATTACAGTGACTTGATATTGGAGAGCTGCCTTGTCTGACCCTCTTTAGATGACAGAGCAGTCTGGGACCAACAAAAGACCTGTCTTTTTCTATGTCTTAATAGCTTGGAGCAGTATGAAAGAAGGTGCTTTAACAATCTTGTCATCAAAACCTGACTTCCTCCTGAAAAAGAGCCTTGAACTGCCAACTGAACTGCCGGCTTAGCTGCCAGAATAGTTTATGACCGTGAGGAGTCAGTTCACCTTAGCAAAGTGCAGCTGCTTCTGGGCAGTAGCCTTTCTAATATCATTCAATGCTTTAGTATGAAAAGCAGAATAGAACTATCTAGAGAAATATCTTGGCTGAAACCAGAAGGAAATACTGGTGTGCTGCCTGCACACAGCTCAGCCGAAGTGCATCAGTCTTGTTTGATAGTGGCAGCTCTCAACTGGCTTGTGAAATAGTCTTTAAAGCCTAGAAATATACGGGAAGATAAATATTGCTTTTCTTTTTGAAATGCAATTCAAGTATTGTTAGACTGATTTCTGTGTCAAATTATTTTTATTTTGTGTTTCATTTAAGGTGCAATTAAAATCCCAACTGTTTCCATATCTCCAGAGGACTTGAATACAACTGCCATGGCAGAATTTGGGAATTACATTCAGAAAGGTAATAAACTTTCATTCTTGGCAAACTCTGCTGCTCAGTTTTGTTTTCATAAACAAATTGTAGAGGCTATATGTGGTTCTTGAATACAGTGAAACAGATCTTTATTTTGGTTTTCCTCAAGGAAGGATTGGCAAAAATAGCATGTGTAGGTCACCGCTGCAACGGTGTACTTGGGTGTAGCAATGGGCAAAGGTAGAACAGAGAAATTTGTTGTGGTCACTCTTCTTTACAGTGCTCCCCTTGAGGCTAAATCGATGACTACTCTATGGAGTATATAATGATAAAATTGGGCATTATTGCTAATTTTTCTTTTTCATGTGTGTTTAATATTTTTTTTCTTAACAGTCTTCCCGGCTGTATTTTCTTCAAAGTTCATTCAACATGAAATTGTTGGGGAATACAGCCATCTCTTTACTGTTCGGGGTTCTAACCCTGAACTGATGCCCTATATGCTGCTTGCACACATGGATGTTGTGCCTGCTCCCCCCGAGGGCTGGGATTTCCCTCCCTTCTCAGCTGCAGAACATGAAGGTTTCATCTATGGACGAGGAACGCTGGATAACAAAAATTCTGCCATAGTATGTCATCTGGGTAATATCATTTTGGGGAGGTAACAAAGACTGAAAAAGGCAGATTAGAGGAATCTGTTCTCTTGAGATTTATGATTTCGTCTCTGTTGCCCCACTTTAAATGCAGGATGATAGTGATAAATTCCTAAGCTCTGTGGTTTTCTCCCAACTCTTCTAGAGAAGTAGAGTGGTCTTTTGTTACTGGAAAAAGGACAGTTAAAGCTCTTAGAAGATACAGAAAAACATATGAACAGATGCAGATGTATTTGGTTAAATGCCTTATGTAAATTTCGTGTCAAATCCTGTGTTTGAAATCAGGGATAGACCTTTTACTTTTTCCCAGGTGTCATGTGGGCATTCAGAGCAAAATTTTGCCTGTGGCTGCTTATTGCAGCATAGGCCATACTCCTAGAAAGTTTTCTCAAGTTGCTTAATTGTCAGTTTCAAAGCTTTGCAATTTAAAACGTTGTTTTGGTGCTTCCTTCTATTCTGATCTGCACAAGTAAATCCCCAAATGGACAATAAAAATTAACAATTTCAGTGAACATGGCAAAAAAAGGGCGTGGAGATGGTAGAGGCAATGTAATTTCTGCTGAAATATAAAAAATAGCTAGCTTGAAAAAATAAGTGAGATGAAAAAATACAGCAAATGGTAGATTTCATTTACCCTTCAGATTAAGTTTCTTGTTCTTTTTCTGTCTTCTTAACACGTTTTGTACAAAACATACTGCTTATTAAAATAACTGGATTTGGTAGCTCAAGTCAGAGCCAACAGTGTGTAGGATAGGTGGTTTAAAGGAACTGTGAATTCCTTCGATAATTATAACTCTGCCGTGCTTCCTGTGCAGTTTGTCACGGACTTCATCAGCAGCAAGAACAAGCCTACGCTGTAACTTGTACACTGATGCTGTGCAACACACTAAGTCTTAAATATGATTGATCAAAAATATTGCAGTGTGTTTTCCAGAGAATGTGAATATCATCAGTAGGAGTTGTAGAAATAAAAGCTCAACTGTGAACAGGACAAAGTCTCCTTAAGGGCTGTGAATGCATCTTATTTCTTTTACGTTGCATTGCATTCTTTTATATTTATTCTCCTTACACACAAGAATAGTACAATACGTTCTGCTTTTTTTTTTTTTCCTGCAGGGTATTCTGCAAGCTCTAGAATTTTTGCTGAGAAGAAATTACAGACCCCACAGATCTTTCTATATTGGCATTGGACATGATGAAGAGGTATTTTATTTTATTTCATTTCATCAAAGCACCTAGTTGTTTGCATTCTTCATGTATGTAACAAGGCTTAATTTTTAAACGTTGTTTAGCTAGAAAGTCTGTCCTGTTTTTCTTGGTTATGTGAGTAGGTACTGTGTCAGACACGTGGTCATAGTTATATATTGATTGTTTGGCTTCAACGCACATTGACAAAGAGTTTGGTGTGATGAGAAAAAGAAAAGAAAACAGTAGAGTGTTAGTTCAAATTCTTTTCTGCATGAAACGTGCAGCAGGAGTCACGTTTTGGAGTATATCTGGTACGTGAAAAGCTGGCTTAAGATTAACATGGTTGTTCCAAATGATCAGTAGACAGTACAAAGAGACAGATGAGGTGGTTTTGTTAATTAATTTCCAAAATATAAAGACAAAGAATGGTTAATAGTTAAAATGAATACCTTTTAAAATGACTAATCTTTGGAGCCTATAGCTCCAAGATGTCATCGTGTCCAAGAACTAGTAGGATTCAAAGCAGCATTCAGTCACTCGTGAATGAGAGCATTCCTCAGTGTGGGTATAAATGCAGTTCCTCTCACTGGATTCTCGCAGGTGTTTGGTCGGAAGGGAGCAATGGAGATTGCAGCTCTGTTGGAAGCTAGAAGAGTGAAACTCTCCTTCTTACTAGATGAGGGAAGCGCAATCCTAGATGGCATCATTGCAGGAGTGAAGAAGCCGATAGCTCTGTAAGTAAAAGAGAACACAAATTAACCATGATGGAACTGATCCAGGTTTTTAATAATTAATTTGCAAGAAATTACCTCGCTAGTGTCAATAAAATATGTTTTCAAGGCATGTGGCAGTGTTGGCATTGCTAAAGCTACAGCAGTGGCACAAAGTGCAAGCAAAGGACGTCCAGAGTTTGCTTGCTGTCCATCACAGCTGTGCTGACAAAAGCAGAATGTTGCGCTTAGCTGGTTCAAGCACGTTAATTTTATGCTGTAGAGTCTGCTCAATGGAGAAGCAGCCAAGACATCAGTCTTCCAAACACTTAAAGATTGTGTTAAGGATTTTTATGCTGCTGCTTTGGTGTTTTATATGATACTAAAAATACGCAGAGTTGTTTTTTTCACCTATCGTCTGTAAATGTGTGTTTGGAGTTGCATTAATCATTTTTTTATTTATCATTGACCAGAATTGCTATCACAGAAAAGGGTTTCATGACACTGAACTTCACTGTGCTAAAAGAGCCAGGGCATTCATCCTTTCCTCCTAAGGAGACGAGTATTGGCATTCTGGCAGCAGCGATGTCCAGGTGAGAGCTTCCTTGTCATCTAACGTTGAAGACAGTCGAGCAGACTCCTAAGTCACTGATATGTGACTTTTTAAAATAATTGTGTTCAGAGTATTTTACGAATTTCCTTTGTGTATTTGAGATTGAAGTTTGTAGCTCACTCTGGAGGGCAGAAATGCAATCCCCAGCAAAGGGACAATTGCCAAATGTCTGGGGTTTCCTGGTGTCAGTTGATTCCTTAAAACCAAGACAACTGGTGCATCATGATTTATTCTGTAGCGATAGAGATTGCTTTGTTCATGTTGCAGAGTTTTCCTGAAATTTATTCTTGCTCATACCTGCTCCCTCTAGCTGGTAATTACCCAAGCCAGCAAACATGGTGGAAAGTCAAAATGTGACTGGGTGAATCATCTCGTTACATGTGTGTGTAGTTATCAAATTGGCTAATAAATACATATTTTAGAAAAACTTAATATGTACAGGTGTGATGGAATTTGGTGTGATATTTTTGTAGTTTTACATGTATTCTTTAGAAGAGTCAGGCTTTTGGATTTTTTCAGCTGTTCTTGAAAGAAAATCTTTGCACGTGACTGGGATGGTCAGAAATCTGTCATGGGGCTGTGCTCGCGTATTTACTTACCAGCAGAGGAAAGTGTGATTGCATCTCAAATAAAGGGATCCATTTCACGAATCAAATTCCTGTCAACCTTCTGGAGCAATAAAAACCAGAGGTTTTTTTTAAATTTCAAATGTTGATTTGCTTTGCTGTAGACTGGAACAGAATCCCTTACGCAACCTGTTTGGCCATGGGCCAGAACTCATGACTGTGGAGCACCTTGCATCAGAGGTGAGGAAACAACGGAAACTTCATTCTCAGATTTTCATATTAATAAGAAAAGAGTTACCCAGTATATTGATTTAGAGCATAGTTACGTAGTTCTACTAGAAACTTTCTGATTTGTGGTTTTATTTCTTTCACTTAGTTCACGTTTCCTCTTAATCTCATCATGAGCAATCTATGGCTGTTTTCACCTATTGTCAGCAGGTAAGAAAATATATCCTTAATGACCGTTCCCAGCCTCTCACCTTTAAAAGATGAAGACCACTAGCCATTTCTAGCCTTCCCAGGAAATCAATTATACCATTTTGTAGTTTAGACGATGCCAGTCCTTTACCGTTCATAACCGCTTTGTTAATCGAATAGGCCATCATTCAGCTTATTGCCTTTGTAATTGTGGTGCTTATATTTTATCAATATTAAACTTATTTTAAAAATGTTGTGGGTTTTTTTTTTTCTCTTTTGTAAGAGTTCTTGCCTGGAAGCCTTCTACCAATGCCTTGATTCGAACTACTACAGCAGTGACTATGTTTAACGCAGGAATCAAGGTAGCTTCATTTTGGTCTTTCTCCCTGTAGTACGAAGAGACAATTACGACCTTTAGTTTCCATGTATTTATATCCAGTTATAAGGTCAGTTCTGGCCCTGGTCTTAGACCCTGTGTGGTGACTGTCACCACCAGCCTCATTTTTACTTTAAATGCAGCTTGGATTTTGCTACAGCTGAAAATTACTTCCTTTCAGAAATATCTGATCTCCGTCACAAAAAGATCTCTGTAAAACAATGTTAAGACTGTTTAAATTTTAGGATGAATAAGAGTGTTTTCTGTCTAATCATATGAAGTATCATTGACAGTATTGGAAACTGTTAAGACATCATAAACCCTTCCCTAGCCCAGATGGGGTCTTGTGTTTGTGAGCACAGGTCTGGCGTTCACCTTCGTTCAAGTAGGGTTAGTGTGCACCTTGGACTGAGAGATAGCAGGTTCTGGCTGATACAGCCAGCTCGTGCTCTGATAAGGAGGTGTAGCTATCCAAAAATACCATAGCCCTGGAAAATAAACAGGCTGATTGGCGTGTCTCTGCAAAAACATGTTACTGAAAAGCATCACTGGACAAGAAAACGAGATACGGTGGCTGAACAGTGACACTGAGTGGCCAGGAGAGAAGTGACACCCTGGCTTCTTGGCTTTTTTCCTAATGATTATACCATTTCTGTTTAGCAAAATTATAAATGTTCATTCTGTAGGAAAGAGTTATGTTTCTTCAGTAAGATGTTTTGTTAAGTGACTTACATTTCTTATACTTGGGGAAAAGTACTATGACAATGAGGAAAAATATTGCTTTAAAAAAAACAATATAAACTTTCAGAATTTCTCAATAAAGAGTTGCTGAAGGGAGAGGGCTTATCTCAAGAGGTCAACTTCTATAAAACAGGTAACTTGATTTTTGTTGACTTGATGAGTATTTCTTTGTGTAGTTACCTGCATTATAGTTGAACTTTATTTTAACAAAGAACACAGAGATATCACACACGTTAGTGGAAACAGGGAAGCATTAGTCTGAGGGCTGGAGTTGTATGAGCAGTTTCTGGGTTTGTAACTGGCATTTTAATCTGTTTATAATTTCCTTTTTCCTTCGTTTTTTTTTTCCAGGCAAATGTCATTCCATCTTCTGCAAAAGCAACTGTGAACTTCCGGATCCACTCTGCGGAGAAGGCCACTGAGGTACTTCTGTCCCCCCAGCTGCGGGGCTGTTCTCCAGCCCTTTCTGAGCAGAGTGGTGCTTGGCCATTTGTGGCAGCAGATCTGTTCTGTAAGAATACTCTTTTTGTCTCTCCCTGTATTCGTACCAGTGGTGGGAAGGAAAGGAAAGGAACATTTGGGAATTCCTCCTTTATGGAGGCTGTCAGAAACACAGCTTATCTAAGGTCTTCTCCTCCTTTGAGATGGATTTGCAAAGTGCTTTGATTACTGTGGCTTCTGAATGTGGAGCAGAGCAAGACACAGGCCAAACTGGGAAGCATGCCTTGCAGTTATGTTGAACAGATTTCAGAAGTCTTTTTGTGCCAAAGAGCGCATGGATCATATATGATCATGGAACGGAAACACTAAGGTTTTTGACCTGTGAGAATGTGGGAGTCTGACACACTTCAGTAGGTATGGCATGCTTGTCCAGCCAACGACAGCTGTGAAACATTGCCAGTAGATAATATCTTCCCTTCCCAAACCTTTGCTGGAAGTTTCTCTCTCTGTAAGCTTTTTCTGGATTGTTTAATTGGATGACCCAGCTCCCAGGTAGCAGCAGGTTGACCCATCTGCCTTTCAGGTGAAGCAGTTCAGGAATACCTTCAGACAGTGATGTGCATGTGATTGCATTAGGGAGAAGAAATTAGCTTAAGTATCAGCCATCCACTGATTAAGAGGAAGCAAGGCTTCCACGCCGTTTCAGCCCTAACTGTGCATCTGTATCTGCAGCCTCAATTGGCAGTTAATGGACAAACATTTTCTGGAAAGTGGCACATTTGCTGACATACAGAAGGGATGTGCTCTCATTTCTTTCACTTATTTAATCTCTATGTTTTACCCATAGGTGCTAGAGATGGTTAGAAACACTGTTGCTGATGATAGAGTGAAGATTGATGTGGTAGAGGCCTTTGACCCACTTCCCATCAGTCCTTGGGATGACCAGACATTTGGAGTCCATATTTTTCAAAGAACCATCCTGGATACTTTCCCAGATGTTGACAGTGTAGTCCCAGGTAACAGCAAGCACATGATGATGATTGTTTCCTCTCCAGCTTCCACCCTGCTTTTCTCTCCCCCATCCCCCAATATTGACTTATTTCCATTTTCAGTGTGTTTCTCCACCCCAGCTGTTAACTACTGGAAACAGCTGTTTTTTCCTCTTTTTATTTGGTTCCCTCTTTATGTTTTAGAAGTTTTAATGTTGTTTTTAGTAGTGGAAGTAAAAAAGCAAACAGGAAACTGACAGAAACAATAAGTCTTGAATTTGACTCTGCACATACAAAGGGATCTCTTCAGTGAAGAAAGGAATTGTGAGGGAGAGTAGGAGGTCTTCTTGCTTTAGCTCTTCTTTCATTGTTTTCATAGCTGGCAAAGCCATTCCTGCTTTTCTGTATTGTTCCTCACAATCCCAGCCCCTTCCCTTTCTTGCAGCTCCTTCCTAGTTCTGTTCTGGTTTGTTGGACTGCAGTTTGAAGCTTAAACTTTTGTGGAGGCTGAGTATCATGGCTGTTCTTAGAGGGATTGAATTGTATGTTCTTCCAGGACATGCCAATAAACTATTTCCAATGATTTTGCTTTGGTGTAGCAAGGGGTCATATAGAGCTGTTATCAGTTGCCTTTCCTTTCTCCTGGGAAAAGTGTGGGTCATTAAATTGCTGCTCTCACACAAAGTAAACCTGAGGTTTGTTTTCCAGGTACGTGTGTTGGAAACACAGACAGCAGGCATTTCACTAACGTCACAAATGCCATTTATCGATTTAACCCGGTGCTCTTGAAATCAGATGATCTTCCCAGGTACTGTATTCTGTCTGCATAGGGGCAGCTGTTCGGGGTGGGGACTAGGGAGTGAGAAAATCGAAGGCAGAAGAAGGAAACCCAGCCTTGTATACCTTGGCGTGGTGGTGGTGTTGCCTCACATTCCCTTAGGCCACCCATTTCCTGCAGATTTGGGTGCTGCACAAATAGGGGATGGTAATTACACTGGGAGAGTGTTAGCCCTTACTCTTCTTTGCTTCAAATGCAGACAAGACCGCATTTAGGTGTCCCGTTCAGTGGCAGAGCAACACTGTGAAGCTGACTGCATCCTTTACATAGTGCAGCAATGTGAAAAGTGGTGTTCTGGTAGTTGGCCTTGTTTAAGAGATTTATCTGTATGGTTGGATGTGTGCCACTCTGAATTTATTTGCTCCTTAAATGAAAAACATTCTTTTTCTTCCAGGATCCATGGGTTGAATGAGAGAATCTCAGTTGAGAATTACGAGAAACAGGTCGAGTTCCTCTTTCAGCTGATGAAGAACTGTGATACCGACAAGCTTCCGGAGCCTCACGCAAATTCCCACGAGCTGTGAGAAACACACCTCAGAAGAGCAGCTACTAAGGTGGACTCTGGGATGGCAGGGGTCTGGGCCACACAATGCAGTTGTGTGTAGGGTGTTGAGCTACATCTGCAATACGGTTTTTGTATGTTGTGGTTTACATACAGATGGAAAATCTGCTGGTCGCTGCTTTAGGCAAATGTGCCATTTGCTGGAAAGTGATAAGAACCTGGACAAAACACAACAAATAACCCTGATTTCTGCTCCTCCCAGATCTGACATGCAGCCATTAATCTGATGGTATTAATTTTTTCAGCACTTTCTTTAAGCCTCTGAAATTGGTAGTCATTTAAAAATCTAAGCTATGATCAGCAGTCACTCACCTGTCAGTAAAAGAGGTAAATCTTCCTATGTGTGCTTTTGACAAACTCGTTTTATACAGTTAATTGATTTTTCACAAATGATGTGTCTGTCAAAAGCTCCCATGAAAGGCTTGTGACACGGTGTAAATTTCGTGTAGTTGGCAGAGTTGCACTAAGTTTTGTTGCACTGCTGCGTGGATGGTATGGGCTTCTTCCTCGGGTGATGCTCTCAGCCAGCATCAATGGTGCTCTCAACCGGTGTCAGTGTTAGCTTGATGCTGCTCACTTCTCCCATGCATGCACTGATTTCTGACTCTTCTGAAATACTGAATACTCCAGCAGTCCTAGCTGTGTTGCTTTAACTGGTGTTGCCCTGATCTTTCTTCCTGTCTCTTCAGCCGCTTTTTTTTTTCTCTCTTACTCTTTGGTATGGCCCAGGCTATGCTGTGCAGTTGGGGGTCAGAATTGCAGCTTTAAATACGAAACCAAATCAGTGTTGTAAGCGTTGCCTGCTCGTATGTGTTCTCTTTTCACTGAGTCGATTTCTGTACTGTATGTTTCTCTTTTGCTCCTCTGAGAACTTGATTGTGAAAGATGGTGAAGCCCTTCAGTTTCTTCCAGTTTCCTTCCAGGAGAGAGTCTTTGTTCCTTCCCTGCCTGTGCGAGTCCTTCTCACTTTACTGCAACACTTCTGTTGACTCAGCGCTTTGGGAATCCCAGTGTAGACAGGCCACTGATGTTGACTCTGTTTCATCTTGCACTTCTTGGACTAGCATACCTATCTGCGTTAACACTAAAGGGTTAAGCATGCTTTGGGCCTTGATAGTCTCTTCAGTTAGGGTTACCATTATTAATTAAAGGATTATGAACCAGGTGTTAGCCAAAGACAAGACTGTGTGAAAGCTCTCTGTTGCACTGACATGCAGACTCTGTGCTGCAGGTACTAGTTCCTATTGTACTGTTACAGAGATGTGCGTCTCGTTTTCAGAACTTGAATTGTACACTGGAATGGGTGGTTGTTCTGCTCTGAATTGGTATTGTAAAATGTACTGGAATGTACAGGGAGTACCCTGAAAGGTATCCTGAAAAACAGCGATGGAACTGTGAATCCTGTTCTTTCCATTCACCAGTCTCTTATTTATTTGCAATCTGATTTTATCATTATGGCCAATGGGCTAAAACTGTATCAATCTACTAAATAATTGAAACCAGATTGGCATTTTAATCTAATTAAAAAAGGAATGCAAATTCTTTTCTGGTGATTATTTAGTCTTTTTATGTAACTGAATAATTGCAGTGAAGTCATTTCCACACCTGATTCTACACTAGAACAAGTCATAAAGTTTCCATCAAAACAAACCCACGTATTTTCCAGCCTGCTTTAATCTTTGCACCCTCCCTGGTGCTCCCTTTCCTATACAAAATTAGCTAACTCTGTTTGTCCATTATTGGGTAGTAAATAGCTTGCACGTTTTACGGTTTATTGCATTTTGTGTTTGTGCCCTAATTTTAATTTGTTTAGCCCCGTGTCTGTGGCTCTTTTGTGAAGGTGTCATTCCTCTTGCAGACTCCTGTTGCAGACACAGCAAAAGTGATGTGTCAGGGCACAGCACAGAACAAAATACATCCCTGGGAGTGGGAAGCAGAGGAAAGTTTGGGGTTTGTGGGTTTTTTTCCTGGCACATCTCTCTAAAGACAACTGAGTCTAAAGCGTTTACTTTGGCTATGGCAGTATGGGGCCAGTATTGTTTAATATCTTCATTAATGAACTGGGTGATGGGACAGCAAGATTGGAGATGATGCAAAACTGGGAGGAATGGTTGACTTACCCTGTGGTTGTGCTGCCATTCAGATGGGCTTTGTCGGGCTGGAAAAATGGGAGAACAGATCTCTCCTAAAGTTCAACAAGGGGAAGTCCTGCACCTGGGGAGGAATAATCCCATGATGGGGTCTGGCTGGCTGGAAGGCAGCTTTGCAGAGAAGGACACGGGTCCTGGTGAACAGGCTGAACACAAGACAGCAATGTGCCCTGGGGGCAAAGGAGGCCAAAAGTGTCCTGGGACTAAAGATTACACGATATCCTGACGTCTCTTCCAACCTCAACCATTCTGTGATTCTATTGCAGGGCACAGGCTGCGAAAATCCTAACTTAGGTCATGCTGTTGTGCAGTGAAGGCTGTGTTGTGGTGTGGAAACAGGGATTTGTTGCCTCTTGTAACAGCAAATGGGTCCTAAAGACATAAAGCTTCCTTTATATTTCATAATCTCCTGTCCCCAACCAAAAATCACTCATCGCTGTGTTTTGGTGAGGATTGTTTCTTTAAAGGACGTTCATCTGGAGGCTCATTTTGCTGCTGAAGGAAAAGCGAAGGGCAAACAGCACTGGGAAGGCAGGGTTGGTTTTGGCAGGTACTGTGCAAATGTGTGCCATGGGGTTTGGCTAATGTGGCTCGTTGCAGAGCCTCATTAAGTGCTGCTCGTCAGCCGGTGCTGAAGTCGTGCCTCTGCATTGAGGAAATGTTCAAGAACTTTGCTGCAACCCAGAGCCACTAAACTGAGGTGCTTGAAACAAGCTGTTTCTTGCAGGATCCAGGGGTGAAAAAGCACATTGCCCACCTCTGCCCATTTTTTCAGTCACTTCTGATAATTGTGCTTTTTTCCATGCAGTAGCTTTGCCCTTCGTATTCTCAAGTCTCCTTTTTTTGTTGTATTAGCTGCCATGTCATGCTCATCTGGCACAGTTCTGAAGGGTATTCAATGATACGTTATCAGCACCCCTCTCCTGACAGAGCATCTTGCTTTCCACCCCATTTTACTGCTCCCACGATATGTTTTCAGGGAATGCCTCTCATCCTGGGTGGTATTTGAAATCTTAGTGTCATCATGTAAATAATAGTGTAAGGATGATGTGCTGGCCTTTTCTGCTAAGATCATAAAAACTTTGTATCATGTGAGTGGTTACTTGATAATGCCAAGTACATCATTAAAACACAGAGTAATAACTCTGTGAGCTATTTTTTTTTAATGAGTCACTGTGCTTTGAACATGTAGGGCAATTACCTCTGATTCATCAGAGAAGGAAAAGCCAGATTTTCTGCTCAGAAGACAGATAACTTGGTGTTGTACCAAATGGAGTTTTGAATGCTGTATTAGTCCAATTCCAGTGTGTTAACATGTTCCTGTGTTATGTCCACAGCAATTTCCTTTTCTCCCCTTCTTTGTAGCCAAGCCTACAAAGCTGCCGTTCCTCTGACAACAGCTACTCAAAGGACAGGTCTGTGGTTGTCCAGCCGTAGCACCCTGCTAGCTAGCAGACCAGCTGATTTAGGGTCCTGCAGTCCTGCTACACCATGGAGAAAAGGTCACATTCCACACCTGCATTTTCTAAAGAAAGTTCTGTTGCTGGCCTCTATTTAAAACAGCTTAGTTTATTTTCAGCCTCAAGTGACCATGCAGAGTTCAGGCACAGAGCTGGAGGAGAATGCAGGAACAAGGTGTTTACAAAGCTGTTTCCTCCAGCCTTGCCTTTGCCACTTGCATTCTTGGCTCCTCCTTTGCCATTTTGTTTGATATCTCATGGAGAAATTCATTTTCTCAAGCAGGTGCTGTGGAAGGTTCCTCCCTCAGCTCAGCCCGTGCCACCGAGCCCTGGTCTTATCGGTGCTGTAGAGCAAGACATCCAGTGAGGAGTCTGGAGACCGCTCAGTCGTAGCCTGCAGCATCCTTTGCATTTTTAGGGAAGCAATCCTTCCTCAGCTGTACCTCAGCCTGTGACCCTTCATCCTGACCCTCACCGGTCTCCAGTACCGCCTGCTGCTGCCAGGTTGAAATCTGCACGGATTCTTGCCAATGCATTCAGTCCTCATCCACAGCTCCCTTGCAGAACTTGCTAGCTGAAACTTTTACAGACATGTTTGTCATTTCAGTCCCCAAATTCAGGCTCTCACAATAACGGTTTAAAGAAACTGCACTGCCATGACCTGCGAGGACTCTACTACAGCATTGGTAGTTGCATGCCAACATCTCCGAGCGCCTGTAGCTAGAGGTGCGCAGAAGTGTTGCCCAGGGAATTTTTTTCCTTCACTGAACAGCACAGCGAAGGCTGTGTGTCATCCGAGTTGCCGTGCAGGGGGCTTGGCTCCGCTTTCCGGTTCCACAGCTTCCCAGGGTAGCAGGGGCGGCAGAGATAAAGAGCTCAGCATGGTGGGGAAGGGAGGGACCTGCCTCGCTCCGTAGATATCACTGGGGCTGATTTAAGGGCTGGGATGGCGGGCCCCAGAGGAAGCTGCAGTCAGTTCTCAGCAGGAAGGAAAATGACCACATGGAAGGGTGGTTAATGCAGGGGGCAGGGGACAAAGGGTAAATGTTCTGTCACTGATGGATTTACCCGTGAGTTGGTCCCGGCCTGGGCAGGGGGGTATGAGAAGCAACACGCGAGTCATGTAGCATATCCCAGGGGGCTTTTCACACATTTTAATTTCCATTTTTAATCCAACACAATTGTACGGTTTATTGTAGCCCTGTAAATACTCAGATCACTTGAACGCTGTGCTTCATCTTGCACTAAAAAGGCAACCACATGGAGGGGCCTGGCTGCAGTTCAGTTATTTCATGGAGTAACCAAAAATCTCCTTCTAGTTGATGGCAGTAATCCTCTGCTCAGTGACTGTGCTGACTGTGTGCTGGTGATGAGGCTCTCGACCTGCTCTCTGTCCAGCTACCACAGCTACAACAGGTTATTTTCATGTTTTCTGTGGGGTGAAGGTGATTGGAGAAAGGCAGCAGTGGCAGATTGATCCAGTGGCCACAGTAAGGGGTATGAACTCCTCCAGAGAGCCCGCAGGAGAAAACCTGAATGGTTTTTGTCCAGATTCTGACGATTTTGGCTGTACTGCATCTGGCATGTCTATATCTAAACTACCTTTACACTTACTAGCTCACCTGCTGATCTTAGCATAGCTTCCGTAGAGGTCTGAGTTCAGCTACTTGACGAGCTGTGTAAGTACTCGGGAAGAATGTTATTTGCCCTGGAGCGCTTTTATCCTTCCAAGTCCACTTGGATTTTTAAATGTTGTTAATAGAGCGCTGCCTAGTTGTATGTAGACGTCAGAAAAGGTTAATGCAATGTCCTCTTTGGGATTTTGAGAAGTGAGAGGGTCTTCATGGAGTAGGACATTGGCAGGAGTTGAGAGTTTATTTTCATTTATAGTTTTTTTCATATCAGTCTCTGCTCTGATCACCCTAGTGGCGTTAGTGCTTTCTTCACCCCAATTTCTGAATATAAATGAATTCACAGCTTATATCCGGAGCAAAGCAGAAATGCGAGGTATGTCCTCAGTGCTTCCATGGCAGGTGTCGACGCTATCGCTGGGTCAGCAGCTGCTGCCACAGGAACCGCTGGCCTCGCAGAACGCAGGAAGCGAGGACCTTTTGGCTCCTCTCTGCCAGATGCTCTCACGTGGCAGAACCCCCTAGGGAGGTACCTGGCTGGGGCTGACCTGTGTTTGTCACAGCAGGCACAGCACGTGGGTGACACATGAACGCAGTTGGGAGCGGTAGTCATTTGGACCTTCGGAAAACGGATGGTGATGGTTTTGTTTGCTTCCAGACTGGTAAAACAGAACTTCCGTGGTCTGCATTTCTTCTCCCAGATCAGGACCGGATACGGGCCAGCTGCTGACGTGGTTGCCTGCCCCCATGAACAGCTTTTGCTCTGGACTGACATCAGCAGGGGTAAGTCGTTATCCATGATCTGTTCAGTCTTTGAGTTTGTCTGTTGAAATTCCTGGTTATAAGAAATTAAGAACTAGGTTCCCTCAAAATCCTTGGTCAAAGGCAGCTGGGACTCCCGTCAGGTCAGCGGTTAGATGTGACCGACAGCGGTGGAGCAAAGGGTTTGACAGGACACTGTCACGTGCTGCGTTAGGTGGGGTTTTTGGGTTACCTTGGCCAAACCACTTTATTTTCTTGGATTCTTCTGTGAAAGGGGGAAATTCATCCTATCCGCATTGCCTCCTAGGCCGTTACTGAGTGCTTGCCAGAGCTGGACAGCTTGGTAGTGCTAAAATCACGTGGCTGCTGTAAAACACATGGGCACGACATTCCCTGAGCTAGTGTAGCTCAGTGGTAAACTCCCCTTTCAAAGCGTTTTGTTGCCTTTGGTACCTGCTGCAAGTGGAAACCCGTTTCCTGCCCTTTCATCCTCTGCCTTTCTGATCTCTGCGCCTCGACTAGGCTGGTGGGGATTTTATCTATTTCTGTTTTCTTGTCTCAGGCGGCTTTTGTCTCTGTGCTTCCACTTCCTGAGCATGCAGCTGGCTGGTCTGTTAATCAACAAGGTCGTATTTTGGTGTGCGTTGTTTTTAGGGTGGCAGGGGAAGAATGGTTGTTCCGGGGGAGATACGGATTTTCCAAGTCAGGAAGGAAAGATGAAGGCAGAAAGAGAGCCTTACCGACCAGGTTTATTTGGAAAAAGGAAAACAGAGGCTAGGGCTGGAGGCAGGATTTGGAACTCCACTCCTAGCTTCTGTGTGGAACTGTGCCTGGAGCTTGAGTTAAGACATCCTCTCTGTGTGTCTCAAGTTTTCCCTGATGTCTCTTTCCCAGTGTCACAGCAGGAGGTCCTGAGAATTAGTTAAGTGACTGCAGATGCTCATCACCCCTTGAAACACCGGCTGCAAGTAGACCGCGTAGCAGCAGATAGGTACAAACCCCAGCATGCTTTGCCAGTGAAAGCGGCACTCTGCTCACCTGCTCCAGAAATTCAACTTTCTTGGAAGAGACACATCTGCAAAGGTTTTTGGGCCTGAGAAAGTTAGCAAACCTAAATGTGGGCTACCTTTGTGCTGCTCTGTATAATTATGTGTCCTGCTCTGTTTCACTTGTGCCAGTAAGCCTTTTCTTCCAAAGCAACACGTATTTCATGAAAGGCAGCTCCCTGTGCTCAGTTTTTAATATGAGCGGAGAGAAATGAAGTAGCACAGCCCGCATCTTTAGGGGGGTCTCGATCACAGTGGATCTCTTGCTGCCGTTGACCGTGACTACCTTCATTTTCTTATTTTAAGAAATGAAGTCACCAGCTCTAGTCACACTCGACTCAGTGTATCTGCGGGGGAACGCAGTTCCTGCGCTGCCCTCCCTCTTCCCCTCGCACGCATGCTTGTGTCACCGCGGCCGTTATTGGCTCAAGACCTGTCTCCAAGGCATGGGGCTGGGGATCACGTCATCGCTCTGGGTAATAACTTGCTGTTGACTGTTTCCTGGGAGGAAAGGAAAGGCAGGAAGGAAAAACAACAACTGGTCACAAGTTCTACACATGCAAAAAAGAAAAAAAAAAAATATGAATCAGAAGAGATGGTTTCATTCAAGAACAGAATCTTACGGAGCAATGAGGCACTGACCGCTGTAGCAGGAGTTACTGCTTTTTGTGTGTTTGTTGACAGTTTGGCATAAGATGCCAAGTCAGTATGGGATATTCCCCGTTTTCTTTGCTGAACTACGTCAGAGAAGCCCTTGAGTCTGGCCCAGAGGCCTGAAAGCCAGCGGGTACTGCTTGTACCGTGTTGGTGCTCCTGGGCCTCGCTCCCAAAGTGACAGACGCTGTCCCAAAGCTGTGCTTTATTGACAAGTTACAGAGTTGAAATGATGAAATGCCGCGGGGTTGCTATTTCAGGGTCATTTCCAGCAGACCCACAGAGGGGTAGGGCTGGACAGAGCCTCCCCCTGCAGAGGTGTTGAGCCGCGTTCCCCTGGATGGTGGGATGTCCACAGACACCCCGTGGGTGGGACGGCAGCAGCCCCCTACCTAGTCCGGTACTGGGGGGCTGGGGACACCCTGTGACCGGTGACACCCTCTCCCCAGGTGGGGAGAACGGGACCTCCCGGGAGCGCGCCTCGGCCGCCGCCGCACCCCACCGCCGAGGGGCTCCCCTGGCTCAGCCGAGCGAGAGCGGCCGGGGAGCAGGGAGCGGGACCCGTCCCTCCAGCGCCGCGCCGCAGGTGAGACCCGGGAGCGTCCCGCGGGGAACGGGCGGATGGCGGCCGCGGCTCCGGCTCCATGTGCGCTCGGCGGCACGTGACCCCCAGGCCACACCTCCGCGCCGCGCAGGGGGCGGGGCTTCCCGGCTCACTCACCGCTGCGTGGGCAATGCGCTCCTTACCGGGGGCGGGGCCAAGCGTGACGCCACACTCGCCCAGCCAATAGGGGCGCGGCGCGGCGCGCTGGGCAGGGCCATCATTGGCGGGCGGTGATGTCAGGGCGGCGCGGGGCAGCCCGCGGCGGGGCAGAGGGAGCGGAGCGCGGCGGGAGCGGGCAGCGCCGCGGTGAGATGCCGGGAGCGCCGGGGCGGCACCGGGGGGGTTCCGGGCCCGCAGCAGGGTCAGCGAGGGGCTGCGGCAGCGCTGTGCCGCAGGGAAGGGGCCGGCTGGTCGGTCCGGCGGCCGGGGCAGCTCCGCTCCGCTTGGGGCAGCGCCTCCCCGGGGCCGCTGTCCCCCCGGTGGGGCCGGGCCGCGGCTGGGGCCGCTCTAGAGGGGGTGGGTTGCGGGACTAAGGCAGCGCGGGCCGCCCGCTCCCCCCGCGCTCGCCCGGCAGCGCTGCGGCAGCTCCAGCGCTGCGGCACCGGGGAGGGGGGGAACCCTGGGCCGTGCCCGTGCTCCGGCCGCTGGCCTCCTCCGGCTCCGTGCGGGGCTTTGGCCTCTGGGGAGGGGGCTCTTGTCCTGCGGCTTGGGGGTCCCTCCGGGGTGGTTGGTTCTGGGGCCCGGGGAGCGGAGAGCCCCTCTCCCCCCAGGTCCCCAGTGCAGCCCCCCTAAAGCGTGCGAGGGGCTGTGAAAGGATGGTTGGGGCAAGGGGTGGTACAGCTAAGGGCTGGGTGCTGAGGGTACAGCCCTCGGTGTACCTTGGAGGAAAATGTCGAATGAATGAGCTGTTATGCTGGCTGCCACCGGGCCCCATAGAATATCTGTTTTTTCTTGTGTGTTTCAGGTAAAAGACGAATTCTGGGAGAGGGACTTTAAATCTCAGGCTGTTCAGATGCCAGCTCCCACCCTGCAGCCTGCTCAGCTCAGTGAGTAACCTTAAGCGGGAACTTGCTGTTACTTTAAATAAGAACTCTCGCTGCCTCGCGCTGTAGGGTGAGAAATTCTTCTGGAAGAGGAGGACAGTGACACTTGGAGCTTGCTGGTGTCGCTGGCAGAGAGCACAGAACAGGCTGAAAGAGAGCAAAAGTCCACAGGAGCCTTCAGACTCCAATTCTGCGGAGGGACAGTGCCACTGGAGAAAGTGACAAAGCCCTGATAGTAGGAAGAGCTTTTTCTGGATTGTACTGTCTTTTAAAGACAATCTCTTTCGTATCTACTCTCTATGTCCTCATCCCTTTAAGCTCCTGTGTTGTTCAGTGGTCTTGACTTCATCTGTTTTTCTCTCTGCCTTGTGTGCCCCATCACAACAGTCGTGCTGCTGGAAGAAGACCTGGGGAAAGATGCACTGAAGTCATACATTAAAGAAGAAAAGCTTGGATCCCATCTTGGTGGCTGCTTTACTCCCCAGTGCTGGAGAGGAGGAGAGCTAGAGTGACTCTGCTGTAGTTCCCAGTTCCTACAGTGTTCCCTGCTAGCTCAGTGGTTGGCATCCTCCCTTCCTGGACTTTGCTTGATGGGGATCTCTGCTGCAGGAGCAGTCTCTGCACTCAAAGGCAGGAGAGCAGGGATAGGAGAGGTCGCCTCTAGATGCTGGAAAGGCCATTTGTGTAAGTTCCTGGCAGAAGACCTCTTCTGGAACAGCTGCTGGCTGTAGGCCCGCCAAGCCAAGGGTCAGGATAGCCTCTCTGCAGCATGTCATCCAAGCCAGAGCAGAAAGAGACCCACCAGGCCAATGGGGCTGTGCTGCCCATTGTGCCCGTGGACTGTCTCATCAGCCCGGACCGGGGACAGCTGGTGGAGCCCTCAGACTTCCTGGGACCTGATGGTGATGGGGTAGAAGTGGTGGTGTTGGAGTCCCGTGCCAATGCTAAAGGGGTGCGAGAAGAAGATGCCCTGCTGGAAAACGGCAGCCAGAGCAATGAAAGCGATGACACCAGCACAGACCGAGGTCCTGAGCCAGCCTCGCCCCTCAAGGAGACCTCCTTTTCCATCGGGCTGCAAGTCCTCTTTCCGTTCCTCCTGGCAGGCTTTGGGACAGTTGCTGCTGGGATGGTGCTGGACATTGTGCAGGTAGGACTGAGACTTCCCTGGCAGGGCGTGGGGCTCTGAATCCTGTCTCTGTAGACCATGGCTTGATCCCAAGCCAGGAGGGACTCGAATGCCAGGGCTTGTTCAGCAGATAGCAGCTGTGAGGGGAAGAGACCTGTTACCTTGCATGCTGGTTGGGGTAGGGGGAGACGGGGGGAGACCTGGGTGGTGTCTGGAGTGGGGAGAGGAGAGGCTGCGGGCACCCCTGCGCTGCAGCTGCCCTGCTCCGGCTCAGAGGAGGAGGTTGCAGCTGGCACACGTGCAGCCAAAGCACCTGCCTCCACTGCCCTGGTGGGGGCTGGAGGCATCCCAGCTCCAGTCACTAGTTCCACAGCTCCTGTGTCCCTTTTCCATCCTGGATGTTTGCTGCACTGTTCTGGAACGCCGGGCTCGTGCCAGCCAGGTTAATGATTCTCCTGTCGCAGTGTGTGTGGGACACTTGCATGGGGCTCGCTCTGGAGGTCCGAGGCTGGCTGAGTGGCCAGGGGTGGCTGGGCTAAAAGGATGGTCCCTCCCAAGCGATGTGTGGCGGTGATGCTTGGGAAAGGCCAGCCAGAGAGCTGGCTCTTACCTCTGGGTGAAAACTGATCTGTTTTCAGACATGACCTCTCGTTACATCTCTGGGAACCCAGCAGCCACGCAGCTTTTTTAGCTTTTTATGCGGGAAATGTGACTTTGCAGACCATGGCTCATGCGCCGGTCTCTCTAGCGTGGGTTTTCCAAGCGTGCGTGTCTCTGGCAGTGGATCAGCTGCTTCACTCTTCTCCTTTGCTCTGAAAGACAGGCTGTGCAGAGTTGTCTTGACGCCCAGCCCAAAGCGGTGAGTAAGGCACAGAACTCGATCATCCATGCAGCATAGGTTTATGAAAATATTTGGATGGAGAAGGCAGACGTTTTGGAGCTGTGGTCAACCAAAAATGCTCTGCTTGAAGCTCCTCTGTTTGCTTAAGTGGGGTAAACAAGCGCTCCCAGTGTTGGCTTAGAAAGACTCGAATGTCAGTCACTTGTCTGTGTTACTGGCAGCTACGATCATCTCCACCCGAGCTGTGTGCCAGTAGGGTAAGTCAGGCTTTTTTTTGTATTTGTGGGTGGCCAAGCAGTCGCTTCTCTTGCTTTTTTACCCCTAATGGCCGTTTCCCGCGTGCCTTTGCGCACTGGTCATCCTTACGGTTTCTTTTGATGCAACCTGTTGACAGAGCTGTGAAGTGACTCAAAACAGGAAACGCTGGCTGTGCTAAATTAATCCGGGAGACATTTAGCGGAATAATTTCCTTAAAGACATTTCAAGAGTGTTTCCCTTTGCGAGGTCCCTGTAAACTCGTGCGTGGCTCTTCTGGCAGTTTCCCGGAGCCAGTGATTTGAACCCAGCCTGAAGTCCTTCCTGGAGAAGGAGCAGGGCAGGGGTGGGATACTGTGGTGTGCTGCTGTGTTCTGCCTGTTTTCTGGTTGTTGGTTTTTTTTTTTTTGTGGCCATTAGAAATAAAGCTTCATAATTCTGCTGTCCCACAGCAGCTCAGCATGCGGCTGTGCAGCTTGTCCTGCCAACTCCTCTAACTCCCTTTAGCCTTGGGATTAAATGAGGCGGCTAAATGCCATAGGTTGGGAAAGGGGGATGGGAAGCGTGTGGTCTCGGCGTGCTTGCCTGCAGAGTCCGGGGAGCTGATGGTGATAACTGGCTTCCCAGAGACCCAACGCCTTGGGTGGCAGGAGGGGGGCATGCGGAGTGGGTACCTGGTGCACTGGGCTGGAGTCCCGTTGGTTCCGATGCAGCTGTGGTTTGTGATGGATGCAGGGCTCCGTACACTCAATTTCCTCTGTTTCGGATAATCAGGCAGCTGTAATTGGTCTCCCCACTGTGAAAACAAGCAGCCCTGGCCGTTGGCCATGCCGTCCCATTAATGTGTCCCTGTGAATTTGCTCCTCGGGAGGAGAACTCGCCTCTGCTCCCTTTGGGGTTGGAGAGACCTTTGGGCCAGGTGACATGTGAGTGTACCAGCTGCTTTCCTCTGCACAGCAGAGGGCTGTTGGCACAGTCCCCTCTCCCAGCAGAGCTCCGATTGTTGTTTTCCAGACTTGTCTGCTCCCCTGGAGAGTCTTTGGATGAGATGGACGGTATTTAGTATGGAGGGGGGAGTCTGCCCCTTGCCTCTGCTTGACCACCTCTGGAGTCAGCATCCCTCCGGGGTGGGTCGTAGCCGGGCAGTGCCAGCCCTGGAGCTGCAGCTCTCCCGTTAAGGCTGCTTGTTCCCTGGCGTTTTGCAGGGAGAGCGCTGGCAGAAGCACGCTATGCGAAGCAGCCGCACCACGGCAGTCCCAGCTCCAGCCTGCAGCACGTCCCTCCCCTCCGAGCTGCCGTGAATCACCCTCCCGCTGTACTCTGAGCGAAACCACGCTGTTACTCATGACCCATGTAAGCCTTAACTTTGCACATGGTGACTAAAAATGACAGAGGCTGAGCAGCAGCTGTTACCCTGGAAATATCTGTCATCTGCAGGTGCAAAGCTTCTGAAAGGCAGCAAGCCTGGAGGAAACTGCAAACACCACCTGGGGCTTGATGGTTCTTCCAGAACCTCTGGGAGGCTAGAATCTGATCTTGCCCCTCCAGTCCTGCACAGGAGAGACTGGTGGCTCTGGTATCTGGGTAGATTTGTGTTCCAAGAGACCACAGGCTTAGAATATGAAGCTGAAATAAGTCAAATCTAGGTTGCTTGTAGAGATGAAGTGCCTTTCCCTGTAATTCTCTTCCGCAGCTCTGCTGAAAGCCACCAGGACCCCCCCTTGCTCCCCAGGGCAGCGTGTTCCCCTTTGCATGGAGCAGACTGGACGATCTTGGAGGATGTTCTGTGCTGTGTTAGCTTCCCTCCTCGCCCCTGAAAACAGCTTATCTCTGTGTTTCTCAGAGCAGCTGTTACAGAGGGGAAAGGGATTTTAACAGCTCAGTGCCCTGAACTGAAATTCATATTTCCTCTTCTCTTTCCCTTTTTTTGTCTTCCCCAAACAGTCTGGCTCTGGTTCTCCCCTCGGAGCTACATCGTGGGCACACGTCTCTGCAGGGAGCTTTGTTCTCTGCAGGAGCCGGGGAGGCCTTTGGGACGAACCAAATGCCTGTAGACCAGTGTTGTATAACATCTTATATTAAGGAAATTGGCAGGAGCCCACGGGTCCTGCTCTTTGCAGTGGGCAAGCTGCTGATGTCTGCAGAAATCTCCTTGTTTTCCTTCCCTGAAGATGGCTTTTATTCCTTTCTCCAGGAACACCCCTGTCTCGCTCGGGGAGCTGCTGTAGCAGGTTCTGGCACCAGCTTGGAGCGGAGCCTCCTTTAAAGGTTCATTTGCAAAGCCAGGGCTGGGACGAGGTGAGGCAGGGCTGCGAACTCGTGCTAGCTATTGCCTGACCCGGCCTCTGTGATGCAGAGAGAGCCAGGAAACTTTTGCAGAGCGCTTCCAGCCTGTGGTCTGACTGATGACGATGTTCCTCTCATTAAGTGATTCTGGTGACACCCAGCTCGTCCTGCTGGGAAGCGGGAGCGTGTTGCTTGCTGATTGAACCCTGGGTACTGCTAAGGGAAGTCCTAGCAAAGGATTCACGGGTACAAGCAGCAGCAAAATAATCGTAATGCCTGCCTAAAAATAGAGCAAGGAGAGCCGAGCTCGCCTCTTCTGCGATGTGACCTTAAAGGAGGCACAGCCCGATGTGCCGCTGTGTCGGAGGAGGTGTTTCAGACCGATTCTCCCTCCTGCCCTGCTCAGCAGTGAGCGCTGAACTCGAACATCCTCTGCTCGTAGGGTCACACCGAGCTGTCCCCTTTCCGTCTGGCTGCGGTGGAGGGGTCTCCCGCGGCTGTGTGGGGTGGATGGGGCCGGGGCTGCAGGGACCAGGGTGGTTTCCTCAGGCGCTGCCCATCACAGCGGCTGGGAGAGGGCTGTGCCTTGCACCGGGAGAGTCTGGGGACCGGGCATCCTCGGGAGCCTCGTCCTCGAGCAGAGAGAGGGTCGTGGCTGTGCCTGAAATAGCTGCACAGCTTTCATCCGCGCGCCTGGGAGCTGGAGAGCACGGTTAGCTTGTCTTACCAAGCTGTCAGAAATGCTAAGGGGATTTTTATTGACTGGAAAGCAGTTTTTCCCTTGGAGGAAAAATGGTTGCAGTTCATCCATCTCAAGCGTTTACCTGCCTCCTGTGACCACAGTTTTCTCTCAAATGGTTTTTCAAGTGAGTGCAGCTTGAATGCGGTATTGCAAAGGACCTGGCAGGAAACTGGAATTTGTTGGCTTGGTGCTGAAGGCAAGCGGCACAAAGGATGGAAAAATAAACAAAAATAACTGAAGTCCTTCCTTACGGGAAGGTATTAGTCATGCAGGTAGGGTGACCTGTATTTGCTGTAAGGTCTTGGCCGATAGCGTTCCTCATCCTAGAAAGAAGTGCGTGTCCTCTTGGCTGGGCAGCCGGATGCTCGGGCGCTGCCAAGGAGTGTGCTGCGAGGGATGGAGCTGTCGCAGGTAACGCTCGCAGGGAAAAACCTGCGGGAGCCGTGGCTGCTAACGTGCTCAGCGCCGCAGCCAGCTGTTGAGAGCGCGGTTCCAGCTGTGCTCAGTGTCCTTTAAGGAGTATGGCAGGCAGGACCCAGGGCCTGCTTGCAAAACATTTGTGAAAATAAAGAATCGGGCAATGAGGCTTGTGTAGCTCACAGGGTTTTATAAATGCGGTCGTGAGTTTTTTGGGGTGGTTTTGTGTTTTCAGCCGCTTTGCTGTAAGACTGCTTACCCTGCGATTACTCTTGTTTTTTTTCCTAAATAACCATGCCTGCCTCTTCAGCCTCGTGCCCTCGGGAGCTGATTTGACTGTAGAGCCAGAGCCGTTGGTAAATAAATACCTGGGTAACGGGGGTGCTGGGTGAGGTCGGGGAAAGGGGGATGGCGGTGGGCTGCTCTTTGGAGCTGGCAGGATGAGGAGCAGCAGTGCCTTGCTCCGAAATGGATCTGTAAGACACACGCATAGGGAATGGCTCTCAGCCGAGACCGACCGAACTTCAGTGCTCGATTCTGCCAAAAGCTGCAAGTATCGGGCAAAGTCTCTTCATCCTTCTCTTTCCCTGTTTTGGCCTCTGTGTGCGTAAACGTGTTGCCGGTGGTTAATCTTTGGGGGATTTTTTAACTGAAAGTTGCAGGCTGAGATTCGGTTTTTAAGCTCAGTGGGAACATGTGGTCACTGCTGTGCAAGTGTCAAAACCAGTAAAATCCCAGCAAAATCCCTAGTGTGGCACTGGGGGAACTGGGCTGTCTGCTGTGCCGGGTTCCAAAGTGCCGCTCAGCCCGAAGCAAAGGTTTCTGACAGCCGTGATTGCTTTTAATGGTCTCTCTCTGTTTTAATTTTGCAGCACTGGGACGTCTTCAAATACGTGACTGAGGTATTTATCTTGGTACCTGCGTTGCTGGGGCTGAAGGGGAACCTGGAGATGACTCTGGCTTCTCGCCTGTCCACAGCTGTGAGTGCCCTGGAGGGAGGCAGCGGGACGCTTTGGGGAAGGGGTGGATGGGGGTGGCTGGGCAGACAGAAATCTCTCAGTCGGTGAGATCTCAGAAACCAGAGCCTGGGGTTTGGCGTATTGGGAAGGTGTCTTCATCCCACCGCACTGATGAGATTTGAAGGATTAATAGTCCGTGAGCCTTGCTGACGGGTCACTTCCCTGTGGCTCAGTGCATGAGCTGGCTTCGGCAGCTTAACATCCGGGGTGCTTGGATCCACTTTTCTTTGTGAGGAAGCTGGTGCAGGTGTGTCATCAGGGCAGGCTGAAACAAGGCAGGTTCGGGAGGGCGAGGAGATGAGAGAGCCTGCAGAGAATTGTGCAGCGAAGGCTGAAATCGAGGGGACATTGCCGTGAGAGCTAGCAGGTGGATTGACAGCCTCTTGAAGTTGATGGAGAGGCATGGCTGAGCATCGCTCTTGCTCAAATTCAGTCTGGTTCGTGTGAAACAGAGAGCTCCCTGTGAGAGACGGAGACAGGCTCTGTTAGCGCCTCAGAACCCTGGGTTAGTCCAGCTGTAAGTGAATTGCTTTGTGTTTAAATGTTTCTATAACACAGCAGTCTGTCTCTGTAGCTGAGAGACACTGACATCCTCTCTGAACGGGGACAATAATACTCCTTCCTTCTGCAGAGCATCTTCTGCGTGAGCATGACAGCAAGTGGCTGCCTGATGTTTCTGTGCTTCCCATGACGGGAGTACGTATCACTTTGAACCTTACAGCTGCAAGGTGTTAGCTGCCTGCTGCCAAGAGCTTCTAACCCTACTGGCTCTGTGCTGGGAAACGCTGGAAGAGAGAGAGCCCTTGGAGCCTGGTCTTGACCTTGACAGTGCAGAGGAGCTGACCTGCCTTGGCCCAACAAGAGAGCTGCTCGGGAAGTGCTCACTGGGATGTAGGGATGGACAACTGTCTGCCTAGGCGGTAGCAGCTTCTTAGCATGCTTTCTTCCTCTCCTGTTTGCTGCAGGAGAAAGCACAGGAGGGTTTTGAGAAGGTCTCAGTATATCTACTCTCCAGGGTCCTCTCCCATTCTCCCATCTTGAGCAATGGGGTGATGCCAGCTGTGACTCTTTGCTCTTCAGCTCCTGGATGGCAGCAGAGCCAACATCTGGAGCTGCTCATCCAGCCTTTGGCACCTGCAGCCCCTCTTGTCTCTCATCCCGTAGCTCCTGGTATGTACCCTGAGGGATGCTGCTCCCACCCACTGAACCAGCAGCACGTGGGCATCATATCGTGAAGAGTCTGGGGTTGTCCCTGCAGCCTCTGGGGAGCAGGGGGGCAAACAGCATTTCCCTGGACTAGCCCTTGGCTTGGCCTCTGCACCCCCAGCCCCTGCCTGCTGATTCCTGCTGACTGTGGGGACCAGCTCCTTGGATTCAGCGCTCGCTCTTCGTTCCTGCTGGTCTCGTCTCCCAGGTGCTGCTGGGGAGGACAGGGCTGCTGGGAGGCTTCGCGCAGACCCTGGCACCGCGGCACAGCTGGCAGGGACCGAGCCCGAGAGCTGCAGCTTGTGCCGCAGGCTGAGCTTTGTTTGCCCCTTCGTTCTGGGAAACAAACCCCTTTGTTTTATTCTCTCTGTATTGTTCGGATCATGTCAGGATCCTTGCTGTCCCAGGCCAAGGCCGTTCTCCCTCTTGGCCTTGGCCAGATCGCGCTTTCTGAGCGTGGGCGTATCGCGGTGAGTGCTTGGCTCTGCTGGGACCAAGGCAGCGCGGTGGCACTTCTCCATCCTCTGCCCTCACAGGGCTGGCACGGAGCAACGTTGGGGCAGGCTTGGCAGAGAAACGAGACTGTGCAGAAAGTCACGGGAAGGCGAAACCTTCCCCTCTCTGCTCTGGTGGCTGCAGCAGGGTCACGGGGACGCTGGCACAGAGAGCACCCGTTCGGCTCCCCTGCCCATCCCTGCCGAGATGCCGCTGCCCTCGCACCCTCCTGGTGCCTCCACTGGCCCCTGTGCTGATGGCTGTGGGGTGGCGTTAGCCTCGGGGGCCAAGCCCCACGCTTTCTCCTCTGCTTTCCTGTGCCCTGGCAGGGAAGAAGGCTGTGCTCCTCTCCGTGGATCCCCTCACCTTGCACTCTGCCTCCCTGTACCTCTGTGCGGTGGGACAGGACGGTCTCTTGGGCTTTCCTTTTTTCCCCTGTCCTGTTCATCCCCCAGCGTGGGGGACCCACGGGCGGGTGCGGAGGGAGCTCCCCTCAGACCAGTGCTTCCCGCTGCGGGTCTCGTGCTCTCTCTGCAGGAAAGCAGCCCGCAGGGGTTTCTCAGGCTGTGGGTTTCTAATTAGTGCTGCATTAAGGTACCTCAGAAATTCCTTTCGCAATTAAGAAGCAAAACTCTCCCATTAGCTAAAGGATTAAGATCCTGTTGCCAGTGACTACAGCTAGGTTATGTTAATCCCAACCTAATTGCCATGTGGCTGGAATTTCAAGGTCAGGCTTCATATAGAGCTGAAATTCTTGTGCTGGATCCGCTCAGTGCTGCTCCACTCAGCTTTTTGTTGGTTTTCCCCTGTTTTTTCTTTCTCTCCACTAAACTGACCAGAATAAATTCACTCCAGAGATAGACACATCTCAGTGCTGGTTGAAATGAGCTGGCAGTTCTCTCAGGAACCTGCAGTAAGGAGAGCAGAAGCATTAGTAGATCACTGACTTCTTGTTTTTTGCAGAGGCCAGCAAGGGAACCTGCAGGGCAGGAACTGCTGCTGCATTGCTGAGCAGAAATTTGAGTTTGATGCTGTCAGCCAGTAACTCCAATGTGCATTTACCACTTCAGATTGCTTGAGCCTCTCCCTTGTGATTTCACAGTGACAAACTCGTTTCTTTTTCATGTTCATCAGCTTCTGGTAATGCAGGATTGGAGATAAGCCTGTGCCCTCTGCCTATCTGCTCTTTCCATGACCTAGGAGGTGCTAGGGGAGAGCGGAACCCTGATGCTCTGCAATAACCAGCAACCTGCAGTGATTCTGCTGGGTTATTTTGGATCGTACGCCAAGGAATTAAAGCAACTTTCCGTCTGTTCTGGTTAGTCTGATTAGCATCTCCTGCAGCTGTAGCAGTGCCAGGTGACCCGTGTGCCACGGCTGCTTCCCGCTGCTCAGTAGGTCTCCACGTGGCATTAGCCTTGTTTACTCAGCTTTTAACTGAAACAGGATTCTTGCTGCCAGCTCCCTCTGCCCACGTGATGCTGCCCTGGCCATGGTCCCTGCTGGAGCTGGGGCACACAGGTAGCCAACCCGAGGATCTGTGCACCCCTCTTTCCCTCCTGGCTGGCTGACCTGAGGGGCAATGTGACCCAACTGGGGCTGAGCCAGGCTTGGCTTGGTCACCAGTGGGGTGAATTCAATGGGTAAATAAGCAGCAGTGCGTGACTGCACGGGGACAAAGTATATCTTGTTGGTTTTGCAAGATTTTTCATCAGGTGTTCTATTGACATCGATTCCCCTTTGCGCTCCCTTCAGAACCCCCTCTGTCGTCAGTCTGGCTCCAATCCTGCCACGTAGGAGAGTGTCAGCCCAGTCCTGCAGCTGGGAAGGTGCTGAAGGTGAAACTGGGAACAGCTCTGGTGTGCTGGAGTACAAAACTGTTGCAAGAGGCACTGTGGTTGCTCAGGGTGTAAAGCCCAAGTGACTGTCAGAGACTGGGGTGTTAGTGCAGAGCTGCGCCCCAGCTGTGCACACATACGTGCAGGCATGGGCACGCACCTTTTCTGCTGAATTCCTCTCCCGTAAGAGCTAAGGATTTGAGGTCACTATTCTCTCCTGCTCCTGGCGCAGATTTCCGTAGCTGGAAGGCAGGAATTTGACTGTTAGCAAATGCAAAATGCTGTCAGTCTCTGATAATGTCTTTAGTGACGTTGTGATGTCCCCTTGCAGGCTAATATTGGCCAAATGGATACACCCAAAGAGCTCTGGAGGATGATAACGGGGAACATGGCTCTGATACAGGTAAGGAAATCGGAAAGTTGGTGTAAGCCAACTGTGACAAGTGTCAGGTTTAGACGCCTGGTTTTTGGTATTGGCAGCTGCTTGTTCCACAATAATCGGAACATAATGGTTTGCTCTACGGGTGAGAAGTGGTGTTCCCCTGCTAGATGCTAATCTACCTGAAATGATGGTCCCTGGGCGGTGGTTCCCTCCTCGCTCACCCCAGGACCATTTTGCTCTCTAGTCCTCTTGGTGACTGTCTGGTTTTTATTTTCAGGTTCAGGCTACTGTGGTTGGCTTCCTGGCCTCGATCGCAGCAGTGATATTCGGATGGATCCCAGATGGGCACTTCAGCATTGACCATGCTGTCCTGCTTTGTGCCAGCAGCGTGGCTACTGCTTTCATTGCTTCCCTTGTTCTGGGTGAGAGACAGACCCTGCACACCCTGCGTGCACCTCTTCCTAAAATGACGGGTTGTCCTTGGCCTCATCCTGTTTTGTTCTTTTTGTTTTTTTGGCTGTAGGCATGATTATGATTGGGGTCATCATTGGATCCAGGAAGATGGGGATCAATCCTGATAACGTCGCCACACCGATTGCTGCCAGCCTGGGGGATCTCATCACCCTGGCTCTGCTTTCAGGAATCAGCTGGGGCTTGTACAAAGAGCTGGGTGAGCAGCAACAAAAAGGCCTTTGTCTCTCCGTGGTCCTTCCACGTGCTGCTGTGTCTCCCTCTCATTTCACCCTCTTCCTTTCCCCTTCCTGTTCTTGGGGTGTGTAGGATACCTGGCCTGGAAGCTACCTCAGTTAGTGAGACCTAGTCAGAGCTGATAAGGGAAGGAAACGGACCTTCTTACTGCCTTGTAGCTGCAGACAGTCTTGGCAGTGATCGGCATCCTTCCCTCTTACCAGGTAGAGTGGTAGAGGAGAGGTTGTCTCCTTCCAAGTGCCAGGGGCTTGGTTGTGGCTAAAGCAGTGGGAAAAGGCAGCTCTGGATTTCACCCTTTGTACTGTCAGCACCAGCTGGGGATCCTCAGCGCAGGGCTGCAGCTGTAGACTCTAGACTTCCTCCTCCCTGCCCTCCACCTTCCTTCCCTGGCGGCTGGGATGCAGGGGATGTGACTCAGCCAGGTTCAGCCAAAGGTGAAGCAGCGCTGTGGGGTCCTCCCCAGGAGTGGGGAGTGGGAATGAGCAGTTAGAAATTCAAGAGATCTCACTTGGATCTGCTGATAAAGCTCCTGTGAGTAAACCAGGAGAAGGAAATGCCCTGTCCTGCAGAGCTGGGGCTGGGCTGGTCCAGTTTGCCTGCCTTTACTGGAGTCTCTGACTCCAGGGATGACAGCAGTCTGTAGGCAGGCTTGGTGAGCTCGGCTGGAGCAGCATCCCGCCTCGCTGCAGCAGGACGTGTCCTTGATCTGTTGCCTCTGCCTATTTCCCCCTCAGATAGCAAAGCCTACGTGAATCCTCTGGTATGCGCCTTCTTCATAGCCCTGCTACCCATCTGGATCATCATCGCCAAGAAGAACGCAGCCACTCGGGAGGTGCTGTACTCTGGCTGGGAGCCCGTCATTATCGCGATGGCTATTAGCAGGTAGGAGGGCACAGAGGAGGAGCTCCTCTTCCCCAAAGACAGACAGACAACGTTCCCTTTCCCCGGCCCTTTCAGCCTCTTAGCCCTTGGTGGGTTCCAGACCAAGAGAGAACCAAATCTCTTCTGCTTCCATGGTCTGCCAGGAAACCGGGTGATTTTGTGTTTTCTAGACAAAGATGTGGGGCTCTAGGTCCCGAGGCACAGGAGTGATTAAGCAGCTGGCTGCTGGAATCCAGAGCTTTAGCAAAGTGCCAGCTACTGCCCAGGGAGACTCTGGCATGGCTGTGGACTAAACACAGTTCCCGTTTGGCAGCCCTCTCTGCTCTCTGAAAGGCAGGGTTGCTTTTGCTTATTGCATTGCAGCAAACCACACGTTGAAGAATTTAGTTTTTGGCGTTTTTTGGCAGCAAGGGCGAAAGGTGTATGTGTCACCCTTGGGTACATGCATTGCAGCAGAGAACCCCCAGTGCTTTGTGTGAGTGTCCTGGTGAGCTGCTGGCACTGACCTCTGCAATCTTCCTTCCGCAGTGTTGGGGGTTTAATTTTGGACAGAACGGTCTCGGATCCAAACTTTGCTGGGATGGCTGTCTTCACACCGGTTATTAATGGTGAGTTCCTCTCCACTCTGGTGGTGTAGCTCTTGGAGGCTCTTGGCAAACAGTGGAATTGTCCCGTGTGCCCTAGTGCAGGCGCATTAAGGAGACTGATTCTCTTTGGATTTCCAGGGAGATGTGGTGGTTTGACCCAAGGTTTGCAGCAGCGTGGCTCCCTCTGGTGCCAGCCTTTCACCAGAGGCTGTTTCCTAAAAGACACGTTTTCCAGGGATTCAAAAATCTCTTCATCTCCTGATTCCTCCTGGCTGGGGGAAGACCCCCATCTTCCAAGTTGTGTGCCTTGTGGCACCTGGCACACAAAAAATTGGGTGTGCAGCTTGGAGTCAGGAGATCTAATTGCTTCTGGTATAAAGCTTTGACCTCCTTTCTGCCTAAGAAACCAGGGGAACCCCTTGTTTTATTACTTTTTGCCATAAACAGCATTAATTCTGAGCTGGTGCATCTTGTGCTAGTGGGTTCCACAGTTTCATTATGCCTCATGCAAAAAAAATAATAGTTTTAAACTTCCTGTGTCTGTTTTGGTGGCTGACTTGTAATTTTTTTTTTTGTTCCACTTTATTTCTTCCAATCAAAGCTGCAGTAAGAAAATTGCATCTATTTTACTGAGGGACCTGAGGGGAAACCAGAGAACAGTGTGCTTTGTCTCAGCTCTTTACATCCTGCAAAAGTGGAATTCGGGTCAAAAATAGCCTGTCCTACATGATTCCAGCACCTGGCAATTCCAGATCTGGTGGCTGTTGAAAATAGCTCTTTCAAGTGTTTGAGACATCATCTCACTGCTCTCTCCTTGTCTGCAGGTGTGGGTGGCAACCTGGTGGCAGTGCAGGCTAGCCGCATCTCCACGTACCTGCACATGAGCGGGATGCCTGGGGAGAGCTCCGAGACAGCCCCTCGCAAGTGCCCCAGCCCTTGCAGCACTTTCTTCAGCTCAGGTATCCAAGTCGGTTGGTGAAATCTGTTGATTTCTGCCAGCTGCAGTTGCTGCACGTGGGTCGCTAAACGTGTCCGTGGCTGTTGCTGGAGCAGTGTCGCCGGAAATGGTGGCTGAGGTCTGCTCAGAGGCAGCTGTTGGCTCTCGGATGTGGCTGGTCCTCTGGCCTGCCCTGCCCTCTAGAGACAGTCAGACACTTAGCAAAGCTGCTGTGCGAGAGGACACGGCTCTGCTGGATGAGGAAGACATGGTGCAGCAGTCCCATGCCCTCTCTAATCTTTTCCAGATGTCTCCAGGATACTGAAACCTGCCTTGAGGCTGCTGGAGTGTTGCAGCTCTGCTGGGCTCATAGAGCTGCAGTTACAGAAAGCTTCTCGCGTACAAAGCTTCCTGACAGCTCTGTTATTTGTGGCAGAGCACAGCCCAAACTCGCATTCCAGCGCAGGGTGTGGGCAGATGGTGTTACCCTCCAAACTGCCTGGAGAGGCTGGATAGCCTGCAGCCTGGGTCCGAGAGCAAGGAGGGGTGAGAGGTCTCCAGCGTGGTGGTGATCTGATAGAAAACCGATCACCAGACATGGTACAGACAGAGCTCCGAGGAAATTCTTGACAGCTCTGTACTGAGCGCTGTCAGAGGGGGACACGAGTCCCTTTGGCAGCTGAGGTCTGAGAGCAGCTTTTGCTCTGGGGACAGGGTTAAGCTCTCCTGCCGAGCCTGGTGCAGAGCCCTTGGGCGTCCTGACAGTTGGGGCATCGTTCAGGGTGCTGCCTTCCAGCCTAAATCCTCCGTGTGGGGTTTGAGGGTCCAGTGTGCTGGTCCCTGCCTCTGATTTCACTGTAGCTGTGCTGCCTCGTCCCCTGGAGCCCAGGTAGGCTGCAGAGTTGCCGTGTGTTCAAGCCTGTCTTAAGCCTGAACTCCATCTCTGTTTCCTTGCAGATGTGAATTCCCGCTCTGCTCGTGTGCTCTTTCTCCTGGTGGTGCCCGGACACTTGGTTTTCCTTTACACCATCAGCTCCATGCAGGGTGGACACACGACGCTCACCCTGATTTTCATAGTCTTCTACATGACGGCTGCGCTTCTCCAGGTAAGCTTGGAGCCCCTCTGGGGGCTGTAACCCCTCAGGCTGGAATAAGGGGACGCTGCCATGTCACCTGCAGTGGGGACCTGTTCAGCCCGTTCAGTTGCAGACACCCTGCTGAAGGCACAGCGATGTACCCATCCCTATGCAGGTTTATGTGCTGGGGAGAGGAATGCCAAGCAGATAGTATTTGTCAAATGAGCCGCTATCAAAATGAATAAATCCTTCTTTGTTGATAGCTGTACACACAATTTTTCCTTCCTACCATTCTTGGCAGGTTTTGAATCTGTCTTTTGTCACTTTTAAGTCCTTCTGATAGCAGAAGTGTTTACCTCTTGTGCGTTCATCTGTCCTATAAGGTGCTTTAGCAAATTTAAAACTGCTGGTGAAGAAAACAGGATGTGCCATTTGCAGGGACACTGTGCCTTGTGAGGCTTGTCCTGCCCTTTCCCCGCCTCTCCGGCAGGGTAGAGACCCACCAGCTCTGCGGCGTGGGGGTCCCAGTCTCCCCAGAGGAGCTGTGTGAGCCCAGAGCCATGGCTGTTCCAAGGGACACGCACAGGCTGGGGTGTTCATGCTGCAGAAATCCAGCAGAGGCTTGCAGGAGCCTGGCTGCCTGCGTAGGAGAGCAGGGAGGGACACTCCAGTTCGGGACTTTCCTCCTAAGCCCAGCTACGCTCCCCCCCTCAAGCTGTGCCTGGTTTCAGTGTCCCCTAAAATCAACAACCGAGGCCAGCATGAGGAAATGAGTCAGAGCATCCATCAGAGGCAAGAGCAGAGCGCTGTCAGCCAGGAGGCTAAATTTAGGTTGTGAACTCCTGCCGGCTGCTCGGGCGCTTGGAGGGGGCTTCCGCTCGCAGCCGCTGTGCAGAGCCACTGCTCCGAGCAGCCCGCGGGCTCGGGGGCACCAGAGCGGGAGCTGGTGGCAGAGGGACCGCCGTGTGCTGGCTGCTGTGGTCCTGAGCGAGACCCTCCCAGCCCCAGAGACACCAGAGGCATTAGCCTGTGGCTGTTCAAATCCTTGTCCCAGACCTAAGGCGTCAGAGGATCTGGTGTGGATTTCTTCTGTCTTTAGGTGTTGATAGGAGCCCCTCACTGCGTTGAAGCAGATGGGGGAGAACATCACACCCTGCTGCTTTCAGCTGCTGGGCGGTTACTCTCTTATTTCTGGAAGCCAGGCGTTGCTTCCAAGTCCCCTCTTTGTCCTGTATCTCTTCAAACGTGTTCTGGTTAGAGCTGAAAACTGGGATGCAAAATTCAGACTTTTGGTGTTTGGGTGCCAGTATTCTCCATGCTGAATTTGATATTTTTTTTATTTGATAATTAGTCTTCTAAATTTGATAGTGATGTGAAGCTAAAGGACAGGGCAGAGGCTGCTGAGGACACGGGGGGTTGGATGGGGGTTCTTTGTTGTGCCGTCCTTGTTGCTTTGGCGATGCAGCCCCCACGAAATGCCTGGAGTGCAGCGCTCGGCAGCGTGGCTCTGACCTGCCACCAGCTCTGTTCCCTGGGCTGAGGCTGTCACTGAGCCCGACCTGTGCAGCTGGAGCTGCCCCGGGTGATGCCCCATGGAGACGGGGGTTGCAGCGGTCAGGGTTTGTGGCTGATGTGGCTCTTTTCTTCCCACCTCCCAGGTTCTCATTCTTCTGTACATTGCTGACTGGATGGTGCACTGGATGTGGGGCAGGGACCTCGATCCTGACAACTTCTCCATCCCATACTTGACAGCGCTGGGGGACCTGATTGGAACAGGTCTTCTCGCTCTCAGCTTTCACATCCTCTGGCTCATCGGTGACCGGGACTCCGATGTGGGAGACTAGCTCTCCCTGCTGCCTCCCCTTCTCACAGCTCTCCTCCTCCTCCTCTCATTTTGTTGTTGTTGGTTCTTTTCCTCCACCCTTGCTCTCCTTCGCTTCCTCCCCCACCCTGTCTCTCTTGAGACTTCATCTTTGATACTGGATTCTCATTATTTTCAATGGGAACTTTATGTGGTTTATATTTCAAGCCAAGTTTGTACAGAAAATAAATCTAGTTTTAGGAAGGACAAAAAAAAAAGTGTAACGAGACAATCACCAAGTGCAATTTCCTAGTAGTTACGTCTGAACCGAGGTTACAGTGAAGATGCTGATCAGTCGGATCGTGCAGGGAGCCCACCCTGTCCCAGTCCCTAGAGGTGAAGGGCTGCTTTTATCGCTTCATAAGCGTTTTAAATACTGGAGGGGAGGTTCAGATTTATTTTACTGAACAGGCACCTTCTAGCAAAGTGCAGCCTCCTGGGTGAGGGCAGGGGGTATCTCCTGTCTTCTCTGCCCTGTCGCCCTCCTCCCTTGTGCTCGCTCTCCAGATCCCCTCCTGTGCCGGGCATCCAAAGCACGCGAGCCTCTGCTAGAGGGATTGGCAAGGAAGGGTCCTCTGTGCCGAAACAGCCCTTCCTGGGCGATCTCGGCTGCGAGGATGCAGAGCCCTGAGCTCTGGCTGTGCGCAGGCTGATCTCTGCTGACGGGTTCAGGCTCCCTTCTGCCAACCCTCCGGCAGCGTCTCAGCTGCAGGCTGCTTGTCCTGCCTCATCGTGAGCTGGGCTCAGCTCCTGCTGCATGCTCTGCGCCGTGTCTGAAGAGGCTGTGAGCTGTGCTGAGCTGTCCCTGTCTGTCCTTGTCCCCTGCCGCCGGCCGGTGCGCTGCTGGAGGCTCTGCTGGAGCTGTTGAGGATGCTCTTCGTGCTGGGATGGGCACAGTGCTATTTCCGTGGCAGCCTCCTCAGTTCAGTTCACTTTTCTTTCCTGGAGGAGTGCATGGTTGATCCTATTTTGTCTGTTAAGATTTTCTTTCAGTTGCTGAGCGTGGTTGACGGGCCCATTGCAGCTGGGAAGAAGCCACCCAGTACCTCCCAGCTGAGCCTGAGGCATTTCAAACAGGGGAGCATTGGGCTCTTGGTGTCTCTTAGGAAAGGACATCCCCGTTCAGCCGCTGGATTTCTCTGTACGTGTAGGCACCAGCTGGAAAACAGGTCAGATCCTTGTTCTTCGTGCAGCTCTCTGTACGGGACTGCAGCAAAGGAACCCGCTTGCCCTCGAGCAGGAGTGTGAAATCTGGCCCCAGGGTTCCAGCCCGGCTGGCAAGCGCTGGCTGAGCACAGGGAGCGCAGGGTTCCCTCTTCTGTCCCTTTCCCCTCGGCTTCTTGTGCTGTTCAGCTCGGTGATGCCTTCCCTTCGCTGCCGGGCGTGCTGGAAGGACTCGCACACAGGCTGCAGCGGTGTGACGAGAGTGAACCTGTTCTGGCTGTGGCTGAGGCATTTGTAAATGATCTTCCTGAACGCTGTCAGCAATTTTTAGTTTTCCCATTTGGATATAAAAGCAGTGAACTGAGTGCAGGCTGATGTGAGCAGGTCTTACTGACTTGGAAACTTTGCGCAGTGCCACCGGGTTTAGGTGACGCGCTCCAGCAGCCAGCGCTGTTAAACGAGCTCTGGTGCGCGAACGTAAATTGAATGGACAAGTGTGCATGGGGGAAAGCTCTGAACATCTGTCAGGGATGGGGAAACACAGCCTGTCCCATGGAGCCTGACTTCAGTGCTGCACTGCCCGAAGCTTGGGGAGCTGCCAGTATCTTCCCAAAGGCTGGGGGAACGCCTACAGCACTCCGGAGACGAGCGTGTTGGAAGGGAAGGTCAGGATTAGGGAGTGGGAAACCAGTTCTGGAAAGCCGCGGGAGCAGATGGCTCCAAACCAAACTCGCTGCTCGCAGTGCTCAGGAGGCAGAGGTGGGGTTCTTGCCAGCGTGCGGCTCGCTCAGACCCTCGCAAGAGCAGACAGCGTGTTTTTGAGACGGCTTTCCCCTCTCTGCCCTGCTAACGTCACGCCAGGCTTGCTGTCCCCTTCCCCTGCTCTGAGCCTCGTACCCTCCACCCTAGAGACGGGACTTCTCCCCCATCTCCTTTGGCCAAAGCTCTGTTCAGAGGAAAAAAACAAACAAAAAAAAAAAACCCACAAGAAACCAGCTCTCAGAGTCTGCTGTACTGACATCTCAGCCCAGGGACTGCTGGACTATTCTCCTGGTTTCTCTGCCTATTGTTGAGGAATAAATACGAGCTTCCTTCCCTTAACACTTCTGTCGGTGTATATACATGAGAAACTCTTTTAGGGGTCACATCATTATTTAGTTCCCCAAGAAAAGATTCCCCGGAGGAAGAATCTGCCACTCGTGGTCTCCTGTAAAACGAGAGCCCGAGGGGATGGAGAGCTGTCACGCTGCGGCGAGGGTGGGTCCGTGCTTTTGTATCGGGTCTAAGGTGTGTGTGCGGAATAGGTCAGGGAAGGATCTGGTTTAAAGTGGAAGGATGTTGATGGTCAAAAAACTTTTCCCACTGGTTGCATTCAAATGCATGCCTACCCTACAGCTGACTGCAAATGAAAAATACCGGTTTACTCTTTTTATTAAAGGAAAAAGACTGTCTTAATTATTTATAGTTCCTATAACTGAACGGACAGATGTCAACTTAACTGATAAATTATATTTGGTTAAATAAAGATGACATTTATTTATGTGGACTGCGGTGCCTTGCCTTTGTCACCTCTCTGCTCGGTTAAAGGTCTTTCCCGTTTTGCAGCTCATCTGAGCTTACGCTGAAACTTTGTGAGAAGCGGGGGAACGAGAGTTAAGAAAATCAAATAAATTGCTGTGCACGAAGCAAACTGGGATTAGTGGAAATGACAGAGGCCGGGGCTGGCTCCGGCCGTGCCTCGCTGGGATGGCGGTGGGGCTCCCAGCAGGACCTGGGGGTGTTTGTTTCTGGCCCTGGAATTTGGGGTGCAGGGGTGCATGAGGCTGGGTCCAGAGGTGCAGAGGACTGGGTCTGGGGGTGCAGGGGTAGATGGAGCTGGATCTAGGGGTGCAGAGGGCAGGGCTCAGGGGTGCTGGGGTGCATGGGGCTATGTTTGGGGGTGCTGGGGTGCATAG